>JAUJYN010000024.1:2186150-2762724 GCA_030737835.1 Acorus gramineus | reverse complement strand
CCCAATAGCCTATGTCACCCATTGATGGGTGAGGGTGAGGGTGTGGTGGTTCGGCGAAGTACGAACCACTGGATTATGTTGTTATGTCTTGGAGATTGGATAAATAATGGAATTGTGGTAAATATAGTTTGTGATGCATGGGTTGTGCTGTTCACTGAGCGTGCGGCTCACCCCTCGCATATGTTTTTCCCCAGTTGCCACTGAGCCTGAGCTGGAGCCGGAGCAGCAGTTGGAGCTTTCCGAGGGATTTCTTCAGTAGCGGAGCAGCGCCACGTTCCGCGAGTGCCAGAGGTTATCAGCATCCCTTCTTGACTGTATGTATTTGATTTCCGTGCTTGGCACGTGTTTGTATATGTTCAGTTGTATTTGTGTATATTGGCTCTCACAGGACAGATGATTGAGTATCGAGTCTGTCGAATGTTTATTCACAGATTCAGTCTTTTGCTTCCGCATTTGGTGTATATATCATGTCAGCCCCTTTTGTTGCATGTGTGTCATTCTAGTTGTCTGTGTATGATATATATTATTGACCTCCTGTGTAGGCTTCTGATATGATACATACACTTGCCGCGTCCCTGGGTTGGCCGCCCTGGGGCGTGACACCATAATTTATCCATTTATGGTTAATTAGTTTTTTCCCTTTTTTCCTTTTGTATACACTATATGTGTTGTCATTTTGTTTGTGTCCCCTCTATCTCATCCCCTTCAAACACAACAAATCTCTCTCCCCTCACAAGGTAAGGCTATGTGCCGCTTGGAGTCTTCCTCTCTCCCGAAAACAAGGACTTATAAATAATATATACCTAGATTAATGACCTAAAAATGACTAAAAGACTTAAAAATAATAAGGGGATGACATGAAGAACGGGTATAAATAAATTCTTGTTTTCAGTCTATCCATAATCCATTGCTCCATGGCAACGGCTTGCAACGTCAAATTTTTTTTTTCAAATGAAAAAAATGCTCCGTTGGGGTAAATCGAAAAATGATTTAATTCTTCCAACATTTATTCCATTCAATCGACAATAATTAATTGTGTATTGAATGTTGAATATCGACTTAATTACCAATAAAAAAGAAATATCAACTTGGTTAACCAAGATTTAAACCGTGATTAAATGATAGAGGATTCCTAATCTTTGATGCGAATTATTTGAGGTTTCTATTTTTTTTTTGCAAGAACGTGCAAAACTTCACAAATTGAAATCCACAACCGTGAATAAAGTGGTTTCTTTTATAGAGGGATGATAAAAAAAATACTTATGGTGCGTTTAGTTGCGCGATTGCATAACTATTACGATTGCAAGAAGCTTTTTCCGTAATCGTGTAAAGAAATTTTTTGTCTAAAAGAGTTTCATGCGGAATCAGTTTTAATACCCAGATTTCTACATAATCAGTTTTGCAATCGCGCAACCAAACGCGAGAAGAGAGACGATAAATTTGATAAATCATTAGATAAAAAAAACAAAACGTTAACCAAATCAACATAAAAAACCAGTCACAGATCATACCAATTAAGCTTCCAAAAACTCAAATAAACATCAGATCTCACCATGATACAATAATCCATGTTCACCCGTCCATCAAAATAATTAATTCACAATACTGTAAATCAATCACCATTGATTTCAATTAAGCTTTAATCAATCCAAATACTCATACCATCATATTAACCCCCAGCCTGCTCACTTCACTACCACCAACACTGTTGTGTCTGTGTCATTTGGAGCGCTCTGTTTGAAGATTTGGGTACATAATTTTTTTTTCTCTAAGTTATGTATTCCTGATTTGGTATTTGGATTTGATTTTGTTAAAATCCAAGATGAAAAGGTTTAATTATGAGTTTACTATGAGATGTCCAGTTTTGAGTTAGCTTTCGCACAGAAGTGGAATTAGATCAACTGGATTCTTGTAGTAAAAGTATGGGTATTTTTCCAAGTATACCCCGGGGATGGAAATTCTGGCAGCAGCCCTGTTCCATGTTCAGCTCTAATTTTGGATTCTCTATAGGGATTATCTGATCATGGCATAAACATGAAAGTTGTAGATAATCTTCTTAGCTTTTCATCGGTCTTGGAATCAAGCAATTCGAAGTTGTATCGGGGAAGTTATGGCTGTTCCAGTGAAACTTGCGCAGAATTTCTATTCGGAGGGCGACTTAGTAAATTTTCCTTAGATATTTTGATAAATATCTCCTCTCTCTCTCTTCCCCTCCCATTGTGCACATCGACCAGCTTTTCTTGGCCCTCTCTTACCCTCATTCAAGCCCCCTAGGTGTTTGGTTTAATGCCTCAAAGAGAGATGGTGCAAGTGCATGAGTTGGGTTGTGTGGGTGTGTTGTTGTGTTTGTTCTCCCCTCTCTCAAGCTCCCTTGCATGGATCTTCCCCCCTGATTTTCAGCTGAAGAGGAGGATGAGGAGGAGGCTGAGGGGTGGTGGTGGTGGTCTCGGCGGCGGCGTTTCGGTGCGCGAAGGGCCCCTGAACCCCCCCCTTTTGTTCCCCCTCCAAGGTGAGCTCCTCCCCTCCTTTTCTTGATTTTTTTGGCTTAAGGGGATGTTGGGAGGGTCATGCATGCTAGGTAGGGGTGTTTGGGTGTGTGTGAGAGGTTGAAAGGGGTTAAAATGGGGTTAGAATGGCTTGGGCGCGAGCTGGGCGTCGTCTGCGCGAGTGCGCGCGCAGGCGCGCGCGCAGGGGCGCTGGCGCGCGCTCAGACGCGCGGGCGCGGGTGCGTGGGTGCTGGCGCGAGCGGGGGTGCGCGCGGGGGCGCGCGGGCGTGCGCGCGCGCGGGCAAGCGCGCGGCAGTGCGCCGATGGTGTCGGGGTGTGTGCGTGCGTGCGCATTCGTGCGTGCGCATGCGGGGGGCCATGCGAATGGCTGCCCGAGGGTTCGGGTAGGTGTCGGGGCACTTGGACTCGCGTGCGTACGCGCGTGCTCGCATGCGTGCGAGCCCGTATGCATGCTTATCCGAGTTTTGGGTATTTCTGTGCATTTCTATGTATAAATTGTGTGGTTTCTCACCCAGTTGATTGTTATATATGTGTCACTTTTTGGCCTATTGGCAACCATTGGAGCATTTTTAGCAGTTTTAAAATTTTTGTGTTTTTCGATCGGAACCGCATAATTTTGGACTGTTAGCTATCGTCTGAGTTAGAGGACTCCGATTGAAAATCTAACTGCGTATTATGTGTCCTGGTGCCGTTTTAAGCCACTCATGAAAATTTCATCGAATTCCGGCATCGTTTACAAAAATTTCGCAGTTCCGGGGCGTATCCGGGTTTTTAAGTCGCACGATATATAAGTGAGAGCTAAAAATCTCGAGGTACTATTCATCATCTTCCTCCCCAAGCTCTCTCTCTCCCCTTCCCCGTTTTTCTTCCTTTTGAGGCCCCTAGACCCCTCAAAACCAAAAACCCAAAACCTAGGAAGTGTAGATCGGGTCCCGATCTACACACCGGTGTCTTCAAATCCCGTTTTCGGCGATCCTAGCCACCCGACCTCCCCTCTTTGTCCTCTGATTTGGCCCGATTCAAGGGCTGTGGCAGATCGAGGCGTGGGAGAGCTTTTGAGAAAGGTTCCGGCGCGAGGAGAGCCACCGGACGCCTCTTCCTCCCCTCGGTAAGCCTTCTTTCCCTCTTTTTCTCGCATAGATGTATGCTAGGGAGGTGGATCTAGGGTTGGGTGGTGGTCGGAGGCGGTGGGTGGCCGTCGGGGGCAGTGGGAGGCGGTCGGAGGCCGTTGGAGGCTTTCGGGTGGTGGTGGTGGTGCTCGGGCTGGTGGGGGATGTCCTCGGGCGCAGGCAGCAGCGGCAGCGGCTCAGGCAGCGCACATGCTGGGCGCGCGCGGGCATGCGCGCGTGCGTGCGCGGGTGTGCGTGCGCGCGGGTGTGCGCGGGTCTGGTGCGAGGGGCTGGTCGTGCTGGGCGCGCGGGACGGGCTGACAGTGCTGGCGTGCTCGGGCTGGGGGCCTCAGGCAGCGAGCGCAGGGGCTGCTGGGCGTGCGCGCAAGCGTGCGCGCGGGCGTGCGCTCGGGGGAGCTGGTCGTGGGGGTGCCGTGTGCGAGGAGCTGGAGACCAGCTAGGCGTGCGCGAGGTGATGGCCGAGGTGCTTGGTGCGCGAGGTGGTGGCCGAGGTGCTAGGCGTGCGCGAGGTGGTGGCCGAGGTGCTAGGCGTGCGCGGGGTGTGGCCGAGGTGCTAGGCGTGCGCGAGGTGGTGGCCGAGGTGCTAGGCGCGGCGAGGCGGCGGAGGTGCGCGCGGGGTGCGCGCGGGAAGGTGCTACGCGCGGGAGGCCGTGCGGGATGCTCGCGGGGCGGCGCGAGGTGTGCGGGGCGCGCGGGCTACTGCGGCGGGGGCGCAGTGGATGCGCGGAGCCCGGGGATTGGTGCGGCGGCGTGTCCCAGCGGCGGGCAGGGGCCGGCGGTGCGCGGGGTGCGCGGGCTGAAGCGCGGCGGTGCACCCGGGCGGTCGGGGGGGGCCGTGCGGGGGGTTGCCGGGGGTGTTGGATGTTTTGATTTGGGATTTTGGGTATTTAATTGTGTGTTTTGTGTGAATTGGGGTCATTGTGGATTATACTTACCTAGTTAATGCCCTGTCTTGCAGATCTCGACGGACGGTCGCGTGACGACCCGATTTCCGGTGAGTGGGACAACCCAACCCAGTGTGGGAGGCGCTACATGCCTTGGGCGTGTACCGTCCTCCCCTGGGGCTTATAGTTAGTATTAACTGCTTGATATAATCCATGTATGCATGATGTGTGTGTAGAATTGCATGCCACCCTAGATTTTTGTGATAGGGACTTGCACCCTAAGGTTTGTGCATGAGCCGTGCATCCTGCCACCTCGCTATCATGCTAGGAAAGCCCGACCTGTGCATGCGTCCTATTAGTTTGGTTTATTTAATTAAATGCGAACTGTAATAATAGATAGCATGCTTATGGAATATAAAGGGGGCCTTGCGAGGTTAACATTGAGACCCGGGTTAGGGTACTCCGTGTTCCTCGTTTGGTTGTCGGATGTCCTACATCGGGACCTCAGGTTACCCTCCCAAGGTCTCTATTTTCCCCTTATGTCGTATTTATTTCCCCGCATCCTGGTTATGCGCGCTGGTGGAATTCTGAGGAATTTGAGACATTAGAGTCGTAGAGATGTGCTGTCAGCGGATCCGAGTGGATCATATGCGATGGATAGGCTGTTCTGTTCCCCTCGTCGGATCCGTGTAGAGACTACCTCGGCGTTAGACAGGTTGTCCCGTGCAGGGGCTCCCACTAGTAGGCGCCTCCTGGTTTGGTGAAGGACTGTGCTGAACATGGGAGTGGCCAAACAACCACGGAGTGAGGAGAGACTATCGGTGGACCAAGGGTAACCAACAGCCTAGTCAGTCCCAAGAGCCTAAGTCACCTGTTGAGAGGTGAGGGTGAGGGTATGGTGGGCCGGCGATACGACGACCCACAGGTTTACGTAAGGATGATTATCAACCCACTAAGTCCTAACATCCTAGGTCACCTGTTGAGGGTGAGGGTGGGGGTGAGGGTATGGGGTTCGGCGATGAACGAACCCCCGGATTGTGATACTATGCCACTTGTGGCTTATGAATTGCTTAAATGTGGTTAATATGAACTGTATGCATGGGTTGTGCTATTCACTCAGCCTGTGGCTCACCCCTCGCATATTGTCTTTTCAGTGATCTCTGAGGGAGGAGCTTCCCGAGCGACTACACCGGCAAAGGGTAGCGCCGCGTCCCCCGAGTTTTGAGGCCATCAGCACCCTTCTTTCTGTTGTACGTATATGTTCTGTGCTTGGGCACTTAGTTGGATTATGTTTGGGATTTTATTTGTGTATATATGGGCATGTTGGCTCTCACAGGACTTATGATTATGTATCGAGTCTGTAGTATGTTTTGACTACAGACTCAGTCTTTTTAGCTTCCGCATTTGGTGTATATATTATGTCAGCCCTGCTTTTATCTGTGTTGTCATTTTAGTGATTGTTTGTGGTTTATTGTTGGTTTCCTGTTACTGATATCATATATACACTTGCCGCGTCCCGGGGACGGCCGCCCTGGGTCGTGACAGTTGATTACCCTATCTTGCAGATCTTGACGGACGATCGCGCGACGACCCGATCTCCGGTGAGTGGGATAATCCAACCCAGTAGAGAGTTGTTATACGCACTTGGGCGTATACCGACCTCTCCTGGGGCACCAGGGATGAATATTGACATGTTGTAATGTGTATATCATGCGAGCATGATTTAATTGTAGAATGCATGTTACCCTAGGCTTTGCATGTTAGGGACTTGCACCCTTAGGATATGTGTATGAGCCATGCACCATGTCCCATGTTTCCATGCTAGGAAGCCCGACCGATGTATGTGTCCTACTAGTTTATTTATTAAATTAAATGCTAGTAAATGTTAATTGCATGCTTTAGTGAATATTATAGGGGAGGGGCCTTGCGAGGACAGCGGTGAGACCCGGGATAGGGTACACCGTGTTCCTTGTTTGGTTGTCGGGGCGTCCTATAACGGGAACTCACGCTGCCCTCCCGAGTTTCTTTCCCCCAATGATATTCCACCCTTGTTATAACCTTATGCATGTTCCCCGCATCTTAGTTATGCGCCCTGGTGGTGTTCTGAGGAATTCAGGACACTAGAGTTGTTAGGATGTGCTGTCTGCGGATCCGAGTGGATCATATGCGATGGATAGGCTGTTCTGTTCCCTTCGTTGGATCCGTGTAGAGACTACCTCAGCGTTAGACAGGTCGTCCCGTGCAGGGGCTCCCAGTAGTAGGCGCCTCCTGATTTGGTAGAAGGACTGTGCTGAACGTGGGAGTGGCCAAACGACCTACGGAGTGAGGAGAGACTATCGGTGGACCAAGGGTGACCAACAGCCTAGTCAGTCCCAAGAGCCTAGGTCACCTGTTGAGGGTGAGGGTGAGGGTATGGTGGGCCGGCGATGTGGCGACCCACTGGATAGTAAGTCCCAATATCCTTGGTCACCCATTGAGGGTGAGGGTGAGGGTGTAGCGGGTTGGCGGTAGCGACCCGCTGGTTTTGTGTAGTAAGTCCCAATATCCTTGGTCACCCATTGAGGGTGAGGGTGAGGGTGTAGCGGGTTGGCTGAAGCGACTCGCTGGTTTTGTGCAGTTAGTCCCAATATCCTTGGTCACCCATTGAGGGTGAGGGTGAGGGTGTAGTGGGTTGGCGGTAGCGACCCACTAGGTTGCGGAATTGTTATCTTTTGTGGTTTTGGTAATGAGATTGTGGATGGTAAGGATTTCCTGGTTGTGGTCAATATTGTCTGTGATGCATGGGTTGTGCCGTTCACTGAGCGTGTGGCTCACCCCTCGCACAATATTTTTCTTCAGTGTCATCTGAGTCGGATCTGGAGGAGGAACTCCCCGAGGGACTTCATCAGTAGCGGAGTAGCGCCACATCCCGCGAGTTTCAGAGGCTATCAGCATCCCTTGAGCTTGTATGTATTATTTTCCGTGCTTGGGCACGCGTTTGTGTTGTATTTGGATGTCTTTGTATGTATATTGGCTCTCACAGGACATGTGATTATGTATGGAGTCTGTAGTGTGTTTTAATTACAGATTCAGTCTTAGCTTCCGCATTTCGTGTATATATCATGTCAGCCCTGCTTTTGTTATCTGTGTGTCATTCTGGTTGCTTGTGTATGATATATTATTGACCTCCTGTGTAGATTCTGATATTTTATATACACTTGCCGCGTACCGGGGACGCCGGGGCGTGACAAACACCACTCATGGCATCAACAACAAAGCTTCATCTGCTTCTCCTCCTCTTCTCCCTACCTTTGATCCTCTCCTTCCCCACCCCCCCAATCCCTCCATTCCCGACTCCATCTCCCGAGTCCGGCACTACCTACGTCGAGCACAAATGCAATGAGTACACCTTCACCGACTCGGTCTACGCCCTCTGCGTCTCGTCCATCGAGTCCGACACCCGCGGCTCCACCCTCTCCAAACCCCGTCGACATGACCGGCATCTTACGCGTCGTAACGCAAGATCACATGAATGACAAGGAGATTCTGGCGAACGTCCTCCAAAACTATGATTGGATGCGGAGGGACCTCGATTTACTGTCGTGGGTTGGCAACCCTGATAATTGGCTGGATGTATACATGGCCGCCGGTTCCGCCAACGCAGACGCACGCGAGTGCATGGATTAGGCGAAGGGACTGCGAGGTGGCCCGCCACCGGAGATGGTGAGCCGAGGCGGGGAGTTGGTCAGCCGCTCCTTTTTATTGTCAACGTAACATTCACTCTCTTACAGAGCTGAATAATAGTACAATATTGGAGGATCTTAAAAAGGAGGAACGGATCCTCTCTTCGTGTGTTTTCAGTACTTGTTTTGTATTTGGATGAATCACACAACCATAATTCATTATCTATCAAATGAAATGGACATATTAATCACATGTAGTCCATGTGTTTACATCCATTTAGTTTTTTTTTTTTTTTTTTTTTTTTCTGGGGGGAGGGGGTTGAATAATATATAATCGGAAAAAAAAGTGTCCGCTATGGTTTCCTGCTATGATCATGCTCGGTTTTCATTTTGAACATGACACGTGTAATCAATAAAAAAAATGAACGAGGAGGAGCAGCAGATGAAGTTTTGTTGATGAGGACATGATGATCATTTTTTTCTCTCTCTCCTTTTGGTGGTGGTGGTGGTGATGGTGGTGGGTAAGGTGAACATGTGAGGGTTATATAGCATGGTGTAGTGCTAGGGCTGGTAAACGAACCAAGTCGCTCGGGTTCAGCTCGGGCTCGGCTCGGTTTAAGCTCGTTCAGGCTTGTTCGATTAAACAAATGAGCGAGCTTGAACAATTTTTAAAGTTCGGTTAGGCTCGGGACCTGGATCGAACTTCATTTGTGTTCAAATTCGACTCGTTGTGTTATAAAAAACTTAGCTGAAACTTGACTAAACTCTTTTATAAGATCAGAACATTAAATTAATACAAAGCTATGCTCATTTAGGCTCATGAACTTGACTCATTTAGGTTAAAATTTTGTTTTCGATCCTTAAAAACAATAAAATGAAGAAGAACGCTAGACTCGTTGAGGCTCGTGAGCTCGGCTCGGCTCGGCTCGACTCGTTTATAAACGAGCCGAGCTTGAACATGTCAAAGCTCGGCTCGTTTACCACCCCTATGTAGTGCAGTTTGATTTTTAAATGCTGTGATTAATTTAGTGATTTGGTTGAAGATTTTGTTTTTATCTATTAGTTATTTATTAAAAGAATTCTATGACCCAATATTTTTATTTTTATTTTTATCATTTAATCAATTATTTAATTTCTTATAATAGTAGTAGATATACATAATCTATTACTTATTAAAAAGATTCTGTGACCCAATATTTTTATTTACATTTTTATCTTTTAATCAATTATTTAATTTCTTATAATAGTAGTAGATATAGATAATCTATTTATTTAAGTTTTAAAATTATTCAATGGTACAATCTGATCTAATAATATTATGATTTGTTTAATAGATTTATTTAAATTTTTAATCTATTACTTACTTATTAAAAGGATTCTGTGACCCAATATTTTTATTTCCATTTTTATCCTTTAATCAATCAATTAATTTCTTATAATAGTAGTAGATATAGATAATAGATTTATTTAAGTTTTAAAATTATTCAATGATACAATCTAATCTAATAAGATTATGATGTATTACTTACTTATTAAAAGATTCTGTGATCCAATATTTTTATTTCCATTTTTATCCTTTAATCAACTATTTAATTTCTTATAATAGTAGTAGATATAGATAATCTATTACTTATTTATTAAAAGTATTCTGTGACCCAATATTTTACATTTGATAAAAGTATATCCACGACGCAAAAGTGAAAACATGGATGGATGGTGTATTTTGGACAATAAATTTGATAGATTGTAACGTATTTCCAATAAATAAAGGAATGATTAAATGAAAATCATACCACCCAACCAACCACATATCCAACTCCTATAAATACCCCTTCAATACACTCTCTCAAACACACCACCTGATCATAACCACCCAAAAAAAAAAAAAATCCCTCATGGCATCCGCAACAAAGCTTCCACTTCTCCTCCTCCTAGTCTCCCTCCCCCTCATCCTCTCCTCCCGCCCGGAGACCGGAAGGCCCTCCGACCGCGTCGACCAAGCCGTCACCATATCCCAAAATACAGAGGTGAACATCATCGAAAGCCGCTCCTACGTTTCAACGCTGCTCGCCAGCTCGACCGACGCGAAGGACAAGGAGATCCTCGCGTCCATCGTCGACCTATACAATGCGATGGATGTGGATATAGGGAAGGTCATCATAGACGTCAAACTCAACGACGACGCGTCTTGGTCGTTCGCCAAATTGGCCGCCACTAATGCCAATAAGGCGGCCGTGCTGGCTGTGAATAAGGCGAAGGGGTTGCGCGGCGGACCGCCGAAGGAGTTGGTCAGGCGTGGAGAGAACTTGGTCACGCACACTTCTATTGTTGTCTCCCTGACACAGTAACTGATAGATGAGTGGGGTACTAATAAAAGGAGGATGCGCGTGCAAGGGTTTTTAGTTTTTGTTGTTATCTTCGTAATAAAATGATTTGAAACTTGGATGAAGGCCCCCTCTTGGATACGAGTTTAAGTGGGTTCTACGTTTAAAAAGCTATAAATTCTCAAATTTAAATTCAAACACATTTTCAGCTTTAGTTTTTAGGCTAAAAAATTGTTGCGGTTGAAAATCTAATAAAATATAGTTTTTCAAAAGCTGAGTTTGAAACACAAGATTTTAAGAATGTTAGCGTTTCAATTTCACCTCCTAATGCAGCTTAAGTGTCGCCCAAAATTTACTCAAAAAAAAAAAAATCGGATAAAGTGTTGGTGACTGTATGAGTTATGATTTAGCTAAGCTTATTATTGGATGCCGTATAACTGGATGTGTGTGGATTGTTCATATACCTCGACCTTGATAATCATTCTGATGAGGTACACACACTTCCTTCTCATATTTATTCTCAAACACAAATAATTTATTTATACATATATAATTATAATTTAAAAAATCATAAATTCTTATACATCGATTTATGATCCATAATTTATCCATTTATGGTTAATTAGTTTTTTCCCTTTTTTCCTTTTATATACACTATATGTGTTGTCATTTTGTTTGTGTCCCCTCTATCTCATCCCCTTCAAACACAACAAATCTCTCTCCCCTCACAAGGTAAGGCTATGCGCCGCTTGGAGTCTTCCTCTCTCCGAAAACAAGGACTTATAAATAATATATACCAAGATTAATGACCTAAAAATGACTAAAAAAAGGATATAGACTTAAAAATAATAAGGGGATGATATGAAGAACGGGTATAAATAAATTCTTGTTTTCAGTCTATCCATAATCCATTGCTCCATGGCAACGGCTTGCAACGTCAAATTTTTTTTTTCAAATGAAAAAAATGCTCCGTTGGGGTACATCGAAAAATGATTTAATTCTTCCAACATTTATTCCATTCAATCGACAATAATTAATTGTGTATTGAATGTTGAATATCGACTTAATTACCAATAAAAAAGAAATATCAACTTGGTTAACCAAGATTTAAACCGTGATTAAATGATAGAGGATTCCTAATCTTTGATGCACAGGCGGCCGTTGCTGATGAGAATTATTTGAGGTTTCTAGTTTTTTTTGGCAAGAACGTGCAAAACTTCACAAATTGAAATCCACAACCGTGAATAAAGTGGTTTCTTTTATAGAGGGATGATAAAAAAAATACTTATGGTGCGTTTGGTTGCGCGATTGCATAACTATTACGATTGCAAAAAGCTTTTTCCGTAATCGTGTAATGAAATTTTTTGTCTAAAAGAGTTTTATGCGGAATCAGTTTTAATACCTAGATTTCTACATAATTAGTTTTGCAATCGCGCAACCAAACGCACGAAGAGAGACGATAAATTTGATAAATCATTAGATAAAAAAAAAAACAAAACGTTAACCAAATCAACATAAAAAACCAGTCACAGATCAAAGCAATTAAGCTTTCATAAAACTCAAATAAACATCAGATCTCACCATGATACAATAATCCATGTTCACCCGTCCATCAAAATAATTAATTCACAATACTGTAAATCAATCACCATTGATTTCAATTAAGCTTTAATCAATCCAAATACTCATACCATCATATTAACCCCCAGCCTGCTCACTTCACTACCACCAACACCACTCATGGCATCAACAACAAAGCTTCATCTGCTTCTCCTCCTCTTCTCCCTACCTTTGATCCTCTCCTTCCCCACCCCCCCAATCCCTCCATTCCCGACTCCATCTCCCGAGTCCGGCACTACCTACGTCGAGCACAAATGCAATGAGTACACCTTCACCGACTCGGTCTACGCCCTCTGCGTCTCGTCCATCGAGTCCGACACCCGCGGCTCCACCCTCTCCAAACCCCGTCGACATGACCGGCATCTTACGCGTCGTAACGCAAGATCGCCTCTCCGACACGGTCGCCTATGTCATGCCCCAGGGCGGCCAACCCAGGGACGCGGCAAGTGTATATATCATATCAGAAGCCTACACAGGAGGTCAATAATATATATCATACACAGACAACTAGAATGACACACATGCAACAAAAGGCTGACATGATATATACATCAAATGCGGAAGCAAAAGACTGAATCTGTGAATAAACATTCTACAGACTCGATACTCAATCATCTGTCCTGTGAGAGCCAATATACACAAATACAACTGAATATATACTAACACGTGCCAAGCACGGAAATCAAATACATACAGCCAAGGAAAGGGATGCTGATAGCCTCTGGTACTCGCGGACGTAGCGCTGCTCCGCTACTGAAGAAATCCCTCGGAAAGCTCCAACTGCTGCTCCGGCTCCAGCTCAGGCTCAGTGGCAACTGGGGAAAAACATATGCGAGGGGTGAGCCGCACGCTCAGTGAACAGCACAACCCATGCATCACAGACTATATTTACCACAATTCCATTATTTTATCCAGCCATCAATACATAACAACATAAACCAGTGGTTCGTATTTCGCCGAACCACCACACCCTCACCCTCACCCATCCATGGGTGACATAGGATTTTGGGACTGATAAACATCTATTCACAAATCCAGCGGGTCGCTCATCGCCAACCCAGTACACCCTCACCCTCACCCTCAACGGATGACATAGGATTTTGGGACTGACTAGGCTGTTGGTCACCCTTGGTCCACCGATAGCTCTCCCTCCACTCCGTAGGCCGCCTGGTCTACTCCCACATTCAGCACAGTCCGAAACCAAATCAGGAGGTGCCTACTAATGGGAGCCCTCTGTCAGGAAGGCCCTGTCTAACGCTGGGGGTAGCCTCTACCGAATCCAACGCAGGGAACAGAACAGCCTATCCATACGCATATGATCCACTCGGATCCGCCAACTACATATCATTACAACTCAAATGTCATGAATTCCTCTGAATTCAACCAGGTGCATCATCAAGATGCGGGAACATGTACAAAAATCAGTAAGGCTGGAATATCATTGGGGGAAAGAAACTCGGAAGGGCGGCGTGAGTTCCCGTTATAGGATACCCCGACAACCAAACAAGGAACACGGAGTACCCTAACCCGGGTCTCACCGCTGTCCTTGCAAGGCCCCTCCCCTATAATATCTACCAACTATACTAATAATTATACCAATCATACAATCATTACATATAATATTATTGGGACTAGAACCTTGGGAGGGCAGCCCGAGGTCCCGATACAGGACATCCCGACAACCAAACAAGGAACACGGAGTACCCTAACACGGGTCTCAGCGTTGACCTCGCAAGGCTCCTCCCTATAATATTATCCTAAGGCATGCGATCTAACAGATACCAGCATTTAATTTAATAATTAAACTAGTAGGACGCATGCATAGGCCGGGGTTTCCTAGCATGAAAACCAGGGGACATGCTGCATGGTTCATACGCATATCCTATGGGTGCAAGTCCCTAACATAAAAGCCTAGGGTAGGATGCATTCTACATTTTCATCATGCTCACATGCAATACATGTTATTACAGGTTAATATAATCCATGTCGCCCCAGGAGAGGTCGGTATACGCCCAAGTGCGTATAACACCTCTCTACTGGGTTGGATTGTCCCACTCACCGGTATCTGGGTCGTCGCGCGACCGCCCGTCGAGATCTGCAAGACAGGGTATTATTTGGTAAGTATAAATCCACAAATATTATTAAATACTCAAATAAATACCCAAAACCCACAACAAACACCTAACACTCGGGCAAACGTGCACGCGACCGGCACGCACGTTAGCCCGAGCACTCCGGCAACTACCCGCGCGGCCGGCAACCACCCGCACGGCCACCCGACCGCCCGGGTGCACCGCCGCCCTCCGCCCGCGCACCCCGCGCGCCTCGAGCCGCCCGCGAGCACCCTGCGCGCCCCCGCGCGCAGCGCCTCGCCTCGCGCGCACCCCGCGCGCACCTCCGCCACCTCGCCGCGCCTCGCGCGCACCTCGTACGCACCTCTGCCACCTTGCCGCACCTCGCGCGCACCTCGCACGCACCTCCGCCACCTCGCCGCACCTCGCGCGCACCTCGCACGCACCTCCGCCACCTTGCCGCACCTCGTACGCACCTCCGCCACCTTGCCGCACCTCGCGCGCACCTCGCACGCACCTCCGACACCTCGCCGCACCCCGCGCGCACCTCGCACGCACCTCGCCTGCCCCGCTGCGCCTCGCGCACACCTCGCACGCACCTCCGGGCGCACGCCCGCGCGCGCACGCTTGCGCGCACGCACGCGCGCACGCCCAGCCGGCCCCCTGCGCTCGCTGCCAGCACTGCCAGCCCGTCCCGCGCGCCCAGCACGACCAGCA
The DNA here is from genome assembly GCA_030737835.1 of Acorus gramineus. Classification (NCBI taxonomy): domain Eukaryota; kingdom Viridiplantae; phylum Streptophyta; class Magnoliopsida; order Acorales; family Acoraceae; genus Acorus; species Acorus gramineus. The sequence goes on along the minus strand of JAUJYN010000024.1, from coordinate 2,747,808 downwards.
CCTCGCGCCAGACCCGCGCACGCCCGCGCGCACGCACTCCCGCGCGCGCACGCGCGCATCCCCGCACGCGCCCAGCCCGCGCGCTGCCTGGGCCGCTGCCGCTGCTGCCTGCTGCCCGGGACAGCCCAGCCACTGCTCGAGCGCCACCACCGCCCCTCCCACGACCTCCGACCACTTCCGACCACCTCCAACCACCCTCCGACGACCCCCACTGCCGCCGACCACCCCCAAACACAAAACCCACCCCCCCCTAGCAATCATCTAAACAAGAAAAACGAGGGAAAGAAGCATACCGAGGGGGAGGAAGGGGTGACCGGGTGCTCTCCGCGCGCCGAAACCTTTCCCAAAAGCCTTCTCACGCCCCGATCTATCACGGCCCTCGATTTGGCTCGAAACAGAGGAGAGAGAGGGGAGGTCGGGGAGGCTAGGATCGTCGGAATCGAGTTTTGAACCCACCGGTGTGTAGATCGGGACCCGATCTACACTTCCCGTGCTTTGGGTTTTCGATTTTGAAGGGTCTAAGGGGCTCAAACGGAAGAAAAACGGAGGAGAGGAGAGAGAGAGAGCAGGTCGGGAAGATGATGAATAGTGTTAGATATTTTTTGATTCCTTTTAAGTAGAGCGCGACTTAAAAACCCGGATACGCCCCGGAACTGCGAAATTTTTGCAAACGATGCCGGAATTCGATGAAATTTTCGTGAGAGGTCTAAAATGGCACCAGGACACCAAATATGCAGTCAGATTTCCAATCGGAGTCCTCTAGCTCAGACGATAGGTAACAGTCCAAAAATAAGCGGTTCCGATCGAAAACCCTAAAAATTTTTAAAACTGCCAGGACGCTCCAACGGTTACCAGCAGGTTAAAAGTGACACAAATATAACAGCCTACGTCTCAAGGCTGAACGCCGACACCGCCGACATGAATGACAAGGAGATTCTGGCGAACGTCCTCCAAAACTATGATTGGATGCGGAGGGACCTCGATTTACTGTCGTGGGTTGGCAACCCTGATAATTGGCTGGATGTATACATGGCCGCCGGTTCCGCCAACGCAGACGCACGCGAGTGCATGGATTAGGCGAAGGGACTGCGAGGTGGCCCGCCACCGGAGATGGTGAGCCGAGGCGGGGAGTTGGTCAGCCTCTCCTTTGTTATTGTCAATGTAACATTCACTCTCTTACAGAGCTGAATAATAGTACAATATTGGAGGATCTTAAAAAGGAGGAACGGATCCTCTCTTCGTGTGTTTTCAGTACTTGTTTTGTATTTGGATGAATCACACAACCATAATTCATTATCTATCAAATGAAATGGACATATTAATCACATGTAGTCCATGTGTTTACATCCATTTAGTTTTTTTTTTTTTTTCTGGGGGGAGGGGGTTGAATAATATATAATCGGAAAAAAAGTGTCCGCTATGGTTTCCTGCTATGATCATGCTCGGTTTTCATTTTGAACATGACACGTGTAATCAATAAAAAAAATGAACGAGGAGGAGCAGCAGATGAAGTTTTGTTGATGAGGACATGATGATCTTTTTTTTCTCTCTCTCCTTTTGGTGGTGGTGGTGGTGATGGTGGTGGGTAAGGTGAACATGTGAGGGTTATATAGCATGGTGTAGTGCTAGGGCTGGTAAACGAACCAAGTCGCTCGGGTGCGGCTCGTGCTCGGCTCGGTTTAAGCTCGTTCAGGCTTGTTCGATTAAACAAATGAGCGAGCTTGAACAATTTTTAAAGTTCGATTAGGCTCGGGACCTGGATCGAACTTCATTTTGTGTTCAAATTCGACTCGTTGTGTTATAAAAAACTTAGCTGAAACTTGACTAAACTCTTTTATAAGATCAGAACATTAAATTAATACAAAGCTATGCTCATTTAGGCTCATGAACTTGACTCATTTAGGTTAAAATTTTGTTTTCGATCCTTAAAAACAATAAAATGAAGAAGAACGCTAGACTCGTTGAGGCTCGTGAGCTCGGCTCGGCTCGGCTCGGCTCGACTCGTTTATAAACGAGCCGAGCTTGAACATGTCAAAGCTCGGCTCGTTTACCACCCCTATGTAGTGCAGTTTGATTTTTAAATGCTGTGATTAATTTAGTGATTTGGTTGAAGATTTTGTTTTTATCTATTAGTTATTTATTAAAAGAATTCTATGACCCAATATTTTTATTTTTATTTTTATCATTTAATCAATTATTTAATTTCTTATAATAGTAGTAGATATACATAATCCATTACTTACTTATTAAAAAGATTACGTGACCCAATATTTTTATTTACATTTTTATCTTTTAATCAATTATTTAATTTCTTATAATAGTAGTAGATATAGATAATCTATTTATTTAAGTTTTAAAATTATTCAATGATACAATCTGATCTAATAATATTATGATTTGTTTAATAGATTTATTTAAATTTTTAATCTATTACTTACTTATTAAAAGGATTCTGTGACCCAATATTTTTATTTCCATTTTTATCCTTTAATCAATTAATTAATTTCTTATAATAGTAGTAGATATAGATAATAGATTTATTTAAGTTTTAAAATTATTCAATGATACAATCTAATCTGATAAGATTATGATGTATTGCTTACTTATTAAAAGGATTCTGTGATCCAATATTTTTATTTTCATTTTTATCCTTTAATCAATTATTTAATTTCTTATAATAGTAGTAGATATAGATAATCTATTACTTATTTATTAAAAGTATTATGTGACCCAATATTTTACATTTGATAAAAGTATATCCACGACGCAAAAGTGAAAACATGGATGGATGGTGTATTTTGGACAATAAATTTGATAGATTGTAACGTATTTCCAATAAATAAAGGAATGATTAAATGAAAATCATACCACCCAACCAACCACATATCCAACTCCTATAAATACCCCTTCAATACACTCTCTCAAACACACCACCTGATCATAACCACCCAAAAAAAAAAAAAATCCCTCATGGCATCCGCAACAAAGCTTCCACTTCTCCTCCTCCTAGTCTCCCTCCCCCTCATCCTCTCCTCCCGCCCGGAGACCGGAAGGCCCTCCGACCGCGTCGACCAAGCCGTCACCATATCCCAAAATACAGAGGTGAACATCATCGAAAGCCGCTCCTACGTTTCAACGCTGCTCGCCAGCTCGACCGACGCGAAGGACAAGGAGATCCTCGCGTCCATCGTCGACCTATACAATGCGATGGATGTGGATATAGGGAAGGTCATCATAGACGTCAAACTCAACGACGACGCGTCTTGGTCGTTCGCCAAATTGGCCGCCACTAATGCCAATAAGGCGGCCGTGCTGGCTGTGAATAAGGCGAAGGGGTTGCGCGGCGGACCGCCGAAGGAGTTGGTCAGGCGTGGAGAGAACTTGGTCACGCACACTTCTATTGTTGTCTCCCTGACACAGTAACTGATAGATGAGTGGGGTACTAATAAAAGGAGGATGCGCGTGCAGGGTTTTTAGTTTTTGTTGTTATCTTCGTAATAAAATGATTTGAAACTTGGATTAAGGCCCCCTCTTGGATATGAGTTTAAGTGGGTTATACGTTTAAAAAGCTATAAATTCTCAAATTTAAATTCAAACACATTTTCAGCTTTAGTTTTTAGGCTAAAAAATTGTTGCGGTTGAAAATCTAATAAAATATAGTTTTTCAAAAGCTGAGTTTGAAACACAATTTTAAGAATGTTAGCGTTTCAATTTCACCTCCTAATGCAGCTTAAGTGTCGCCCAAAATTTACTCAAAAAAAAAAAAAAATCGGATAAAGTGTTGGTGACTGTATGAGTTATGATTTAGCTAAGCTTATTATTGGATGTCGCATAACTGGATGTGTGTGGATTGTTCATATACCTCGACCTTGATAATAATTCTGATGATGTACACACACTTCCTTCTCATATTTATTCTCAAACACAAATAATTTATTTATACATATATAATTATAATTTAAAAAATCATAAATTCTTATACATCGATTTATGATCCATAATTTATCCATTTATGGTTAATTAGTTTTTTCCCTTTTTTTCCTTTTATATACGCTATATGTGTTGTCATTTTGTTTGTGTCCCCTCTATCTCATCCCCTTCAAACACAACAAATCTCTCTCCCCTCACAAGGTAAGGCTATGCGCCGCTTGGAGTCTTCCTCTCTCCCGAAAACAAGGACTTATAAATAATATATACCAAGATTAATGACCTAAAAATGACTAAAAAAAGGATATAGACTTAAAAATAATAAGGGGATGATATGAAGAACGGGTATAAATAAATTCTTGTTTTCAGTCTATCCATAATCCATTGCTCCATGGCAACGGCTTGCAACGTCAAATTTTTTTTTTCAAATGAAAAAAATGCTCCGTTGGGGTACATCGAAAAATGATTTAATTCTTCCAACATTTATTCCATTCAATCGACAATAATTAATTGTGTATTGAATGTTGAATATCGACTTAATTACCAATAAAAAAGAAATATCAACTTGGTTAACCAAGATTTAAACCGTGATTAAATGATAGAGGATTCCTAATCTTTGATGCGAATTATTTGAGGTTTCTATTTTTTTTTTGCAAGAACGTGCAAAACTTCACAAATTGAAATCCACAACCGTGAATAAAGTGGTTTCTTTTATAGAGGGATGATAAAAAAAAATACTTATGGTGCGTTTGGTTGCGCGATTGCATAACTATTACGATTGCAAGAAGCTTTTTCGTAATCGTGTAATGAAATTTTTTGTCTAAAAGAGTTTCATGCGGAATCAGTTTTAATACCCAGATTTCTACATAATCAGTTTTGCAATCGCGCAACCAAACGCGAGAAGAGAGACGATAAATTTGATAAATCATTAGATAGAAAAAAACAAAACGTTAACCAAATCAACATAAAAAACCAGTCACAGATCATACCAATTAAGCTTCCAAAAACTCAAATAAACATCAGATCTCACCATGATACAATAATCCATGTTCACCCGTCCATCAAAATAATTAATTCACAATACTGTAAATCAATCACCATTGATTTCAATTAAGCTTTAATCAATCCAAATACTCATACCATCATATTAACCCCCAGCCTGCTCACTTCACTACCACCAACACCACTCATGGCATCAACAACAAAGCTTCATCTGCTTCTCCTCCTCTTCTCCCTACCTTTGATCCTCTCCTTCCCCACCCCCCAATCCCTCCATTCCCGACTCCATCTCCCGAGTCCGGCACTACCTACGTCGAGCACAAATGCAATGAGTACACCTTCACCGACTCGGTCTACGCCCTCTGCGTCTCGTCCATCGAGTCCGACACCCGCGGCTCCACCCTCTCCAAACCCCGTCGACATGACCGGCATCTTACGCGTCGTAACGCAAGATCGCCTCTCCGACACGGTCGCCTACGTCTCAAGGCTGAACGCCGACACCGCCGACATGAATGACAAGGAGATTCTGGCGAACGTCCTCCAAAACTATGATTGGATGCGGAGGGACCTCGATTTACTGTCGTGGGTTGGCAACCCTGATAATTGGCTGGATGTATACATGGCCGCCGGTTCCGCCAACGCAGACGCACGCGAGTGCATGGATTAGGCGAAGGGACTGCGAGGTGGCCCGCCACCGGAGATGGTGAGCCGAGGCGGGGAGTTGGTCAGCCTCTCCTTTGTTATTGTCAATGTAACATTCACTCTCTTACAGAGCTGAATAATAGTACAATATTGGAGGATCTTAAAAAGGAGGAACGGATCCTCTCTTCGTGTGTTTTCAGTACTTGTTTTGTATTTGGATGAATCACACAACCATAATTCATTATCTATCAAATGAAATGGACATATTAATCACATGTAGTCCATGTGTTTACATCCATTTAGTTTTTTTTTTTTTTTTCTTGGGGGAGGGGGTTGAATAATATATAATCGGAAAAAAGTGTCCGCTATGGTTTCCTGCTGTGATCATGCTCGGTTTTCATTTTGAACATGACACGTGTAATCAATAAAAAAAATGAACGAGGAGGAGCAGCAGATGAAGTTTTGTTGATGAGGACATGATGATCTTTTTTTTCTCTCTCTCCTTTTGTTGGTGGTGGTGGTGATGGTGGTGGGTAAGGTGAACATGTGAGGGTTATATAGCATGGTGTAGTGCTAGGGCTGGTAAACGAACCAAGTCGCTCGGGTTCGGCTCGGGCTCGGCTCGGTTTAAGCTCGTTCAGGCTTGTTCGATTAAACAAATGAGCGAGCTTGAACAATTTTTAAAGTTCGGTTAGGCTCGGGACCTGGATCGAACTTCATTTTGTGTTCAAATTCGACTCGTTGTGTTATAAAAAACTTAGCTGAAACTTGACTAAACTCTTTTATAAGATCAGAACATTAAATTAATACAAAGCTATGCTCATTTAGGCTCATGAACTTGACTCATTTAGGTTAAAATTTTGTTTTCGATCCTTAAAAACAATAAAATGAAGAAGAACGCTAGACTCGTTGAGGGTCGTGAGCTCGGCTCGGCTCGGATCGACTCGTTTATAAACGAGCCGAGCTTGAACATGTCAAAGCTCGGCTCGTTTACCACCCCTATGTAGTGCAGTTTGATTTTTAAATGCTGTGATTAATTTAGTGATTTGGTTGAAGATTTTGTTTTTATCTATTAGTTATTTATTAAAAGAATTCTATGACCCAATATTTTTATTTTTATTTTTATCATTTAATCAATTATTTAATTTCTTATAATAGCAGTAGATATACATGATCCATTACTTACTTATTAAAAAGATTATGTGACCCAATATTTTTATTTACATTTTTATCTTTTAATCAATTATTTAATTTCTTATAATAGTAGTAGATATAGATAATCTATTTATTTAAGTTTTAAAATTATTCAATGATACAATCTGATCTAATAATATTATGATTTGTTTAATAGATTTATTTAAATTTTTAATCTATTACTTACTTATTAAAAGGATTCTGTGACCCAATATTTTTATTTCCATTTTTATCCTTTAATCAATCAATTAATTTCTTATAATAGTAGTAGATATAGATAATAGATTTATTTAAGTTTTAAAATTATTCAATGATACAATCTAATATAATAAGATTATGATGTATTGCTTACTTATTAAAAGGATTCTGTGATCCAATATTTTTATTTCTATTTTTATCCTTTAATCAGTTATTTAATTTCTTATAATAGTAGTAGATATAGATAATCTATTACTTATTTATTAAAAGTATTCTGTGACCCAATATTTTACATTTGATAAAAGTATATCCACGACGCAAAAGTGAAAACATGGATGGATGGTGTATTTTGGACAATAAATTTGATAGATTGTAACGTATTTCCAATAAATAAAGGAATGATTAAATGAAAATCATACCACCCAACCAACCACATATCCAACTCCTATAAATACCCTTCAATACACTCTCTCAAACACACCACCTGATCATAACCACCCAAAAAAAAAAAATCCCTCATGGCATCCGCAACAAAGCTTCCACTTCTCCTCCTCCTAGTCTCCCTCCCCCTCATCCTCTCCTCCCGCCCGGAGACCGGAAGGCCCTCCGACCGCGTCGACCAAGCCGTCACCATATCCCAAAATACAGAGGTGAACATCATCGAAAGCCGCTCCTACGTTTCAACGCTGCTCGCCAGCTCGACCGACGCGAAGGACAAGGAGATCCTCGCGTCCATCGTCGACCTATACAATGCGATGGATGTGGATATAGGGAAGGTCATCATAGACGTCAAACTCAACGACGACGCGTCTTGGTCGTTCGCCAAATTGGCCGCCACTAATGCCAATAAGGCGGCCGTGCTGGCTGTGAATAAGGCGAAGGGGTTGCGCGGCGGACCGCCGAAGGAGTTGGTCAGGCGTGGAGAGAACTTGGTCACGCACACTTCTATTGTTGTCTCCCTGACACAGTAACTGATAGATGAGTGGGGTACTAATAAAAGGAGGATGCGCGTGCAAGGGTTTTTAGTTTTTGTTGTTATCTTCGTAATAAAATGATTTGAAACTTGGATTAAGGCCCCCTCTTGGATATGAGTTTAAGTGGGTTATACATTTAAAAAGCTATAAATTCTCAAATTTAAATTCAAACACATTTTCAGCTTTAGTTTTTAGGCTAAAAAATTGTTGCGGTTGAAAATCTAATAAAATATAGTTTTTCAAAAGCTGAGTTTGAAACACAAGATTTTAAGAATGTTAGCGTTTCAATTTCACCTCCTAATGCAGCTTAAGTGTCGCCCAAAATTTACTCAAAAAAAAAAAAAAATCGGATAAAGTGTTGGTGACTGTATGAGTTATGATTTAGCTAAGCTTATTATTGGATGCCGTATAACTGGATGTGTGTGGATTGTTCATATACCTCGACCTTGATAATCATTCTGATGAGGTACACACACTTCCTTCTTATATTTATTCTCAAACACAAATAATTTATTTATACATATATAATTATAATTTAAAAAATCATAAATTCTTATACATCGATTTATGATCCATAATTTATCCATTTATGGTTAATTAGTTTTTTCCCTTTTTTCCTTTTATATACACTATATGTGTTGTCATTTTGTTTGTGTCCCCTCTATCTCATCCCCTTCAAACACAACAAATCTCTCTCCCCTCACAAGGTAAGGCTATGCGCCGCTTGGAGTCTTCCTCTCTCCCGAAAACAAGGACTTATAAATAATATATACCAAGATTAATGACCTAAAAATGACTAAAAAAAGGATATAGACTTAAAAATAATAAGGGGATTGTTATATTTGTGTCACTTTTAATCTGTTGGTAACCGTTGGAGCGTCCTGGCAGTTTTTAAAATTTTTAGGGTTTTCGATCGGAACCGCTAATTTTTGGACTGTTAGCTATCGTCTGAGTTAGAGGACTCCGATTGGAAATCTAACTGCATATTTGGTGTCCTGGTACCATTTTAGACCTCTCATGAAAATTTCATCGAATTCTGGCATCGTTTGCAAAAATTTCGCAGTTCCGGAGCGTATCCGGGTTTCTAAGTCGCACTCTACTTAAAAGGAATCTAAAAATTTGAAATCACTATTCATTGTCTCCCTCGTCGAGATCTCTCTCTCTCCCCTCTCCGTTTTTCTTCCTTTCAAGCCCCCTAGACCCCTCAAAATCGAAAACCCAAAGCACGGGAAGTCCCGATCTACACCCCGGTGCCTTCAAAACCCGATTCCGACGACTCTAGCCACTCCGTCCCCCTCTCTTTGTCCTCTGATTCGGGCCATTTCGAGGGCCGTGGTAGATCGGGGCGTAAGAGAGCCTTTGGGAAAGGTTTCGGCGCGCGGAGAGCACCCGGTCACCCCTTCCTCCCCCTCGGTAAGCTTCTTTTCCTCTTTTTTTTCTTGCTTAGATGTTTGCTAGGGGGGGGGGGGGTTTGTGTTTAGGGGTGGTCAGCGGCAGTGGGGGTCGTCGGAGGGTGGTTGGAGGTGGTCGGAGGTGGTCGGAGGTCGTGGGAGGGGCGGTGGTGGCGCTCGAGCAGTGGCTGGGCTGTCCCGGGCAGCAGGCAGCAGCGGCAGCGGCCCAGGCAGCGCGCGGGCTGGGCGCTTGCGGGGATGCGCGCGTGCGCGCGCGGGCGTGCGTGCGCGCGGCGTGCGCGCGGGCGTGCGCGGGTCTGGCGCGAGGTGCTGGTCGTGCTGGGTGCGCGGGACAGGCTGGCAGTGCTGGCAGCGAGCGCAGGGGGCCGGCTGGGCGTGCGCGCGTGCGTGCGCGCGAGCGTGCGCGAGGGCGTGCGCGCGGGCGTGCGCTCGGAGGTGCGTGCGAGGTGTGCGCGAGGCGCAGCGGGGCAGGCGAGGTGCATGCGAGGTGCGCCCGAGGTGCGGCAAGGTGGCGGAGGTGCGTGCGAGGTGCGCACGAGGTGCGGCAAGGTGGCGGAGGTGCGTGCGAGGTGCGCACGAGGTGCGGCAAGGTGGCGGAGGCGCGCGCGAGGCGTGCGCGGGGCGCGGCAAGGCAGGGATGGTGTGCGCGGGGGCGAGGCGCCGTGCGCGGGGGCGTGCGGGGTGCTCGCGGGCCAGCGCACGGCGTGCGGGGCGCGTGCGGGCTACCGCGGCTGGGCTCGGTGGACGCGCGGAGCCCCGGGCGGTGCGCGGAGTGCGCGGGCTGAGGCGCGGCGGCGCGTCCGGGCGGTCGGGTGGCCGTGCGGGTGGTGGCCGGCCGTGCGGGGGGGTTGTCGGAGTGCTCGGGCTAGCATGCGTGCGGGTCGTATGCACGTTTGCCCGAGTGTTGGGAGTTTAATTGTGGGTTTATGTATTTTGTAGTGTTTATGGATTTTAACTCATTATATTGATTGTCTGTCTTGCAGATCTCGACGGGCGGTCGCGCGACGACCCCGATTCTGGTGAGTGGGACAATCCAACCCAGTAGAGAGGTGTTATACGCACTTGGGCGTATACCGACCTCTCCTGGGGCGACATGGATTATATTAACCTGTAATAACATGTATTGCATGTGAGCATGATGAAAATGTAGAATGCATGCTACCCTAGGCTTTTATGTTAGGGACTTGCACCCATAGGATATGCGCATGAGCCATGTAGCATGTCCCCTGGTTTTCATGCTAGGAAACCCCGGCCTATGCATGCGTCCTACTAGTTTAATTATTAAATTAAATGCTGGTATCTGTTAGATCGCATGCCTTAGGATAATATTATAGGGAGGAGCCTTGCGAGGTCAACGCTGAGACCCGTGTTAGGGTACTCCGTGTTCCTTGTTTGGTTGTCGGGATGTCCTGTATCGGGACCTCGGGCTGCCCTCCCAAGGTTCTAGTCCCAATAATATTATATGTAATGATTGTATGATTGGTATAATTATTAGTATAGTTGGTAGATATTATAGGGGAGGGGCCTTGCAAGGACAGCGGTGAGACCCGGGTTAGGGTACTCCGTGTTCCTTGTTTGGTTGTCGGGGTATCCTGTAACGGGAACTCACGCCGCCCTTCCGAGTTTCTTTCCCCCAATGATATTCCAGCCTTACTGATTTTTGTACATGTTCCCGCATCTTGATGATGCACCTGGTTGAATTCAGAGGAATTCATGACATTTGAGTTGTAATGATATGTAGTTGGCGGATCCGAGTGGATCATATGCGTATGGATAGGCTGTTCTGTTCCCTGCGTTGGATTCGGTAGAGGCTACCCCCAGCGTTAGACAGGGCCTTCCTGACAGAGGGCTCCCATTAGTAGGCACCTCCTGATTTGGTTTCGGACTGTGCTGAATGTGGGAGTAGACCAGGCGGCCTACGGAGTGGAGGGAGAGACTATCGGTGGACCAAGGGTGACCAACAGCCTAGTCAGTCCCAAAATCCTATGTCACCCGTTGAGGGTGAGGGTGAGGGTGTAGTGGGTTGGCGATGAGCGACCTACTGGATTTGTGAATAGATGATTATCAGTCCCAAAATCCTATGTCACCCATGGATGGGTGAGGGTGAGGGTGTGGTGGTTCGGCGAAGTACGAACCACTGGTTTATGTTGTTATGTATTGATGGCTGGATAAAATAATGGAATATTGGTAAATATTGTCTGTGATGCGTGGGTTGTGCTGTTCACTGAGCGTGTGGCTCACCCCTCGCACATGTTTTTCCCCAGTGGTCACTGAGCCTGAGCTGGAGCCGGAGCAGCAGTTGGAGCTTTCCGAGGGAGTTCTTCAGTAGCGGAGCAGCGCCACGTTCCGCGAGTGCCAGAGGTTATCAGCATCCCTCTCCTTGGCTGTATGTATTGTTTTCCGTGCTGAGCACGTGTTGTATATATTCAGTTGTATTTGTGTATATTGGCTCTCACAGGACAGATGATTGAGTATCGAGTCTGTAGAATGTTTATTCACAGACTCAGTCTTTTGCTTCCGCATTTGGTGTATATATCATGTCAGCCCCTTTTGTTGCATATGTGTCATTCTAGTTGTTTGTGTATGATATATATTATTGACCTCCTGTGTAGGCTTCTGATATGATACATACACTTGCCGCGTCCCTGGGTTGGCCGCCCTGGGGCGTGACAAAAGTTGGTATCAGAGCCTGGTCCTGTCAAAGCCAATGGTCTTTCTTTCGTAGAGATGAGTCCTAGGATTTCGATATGAGTATTCTGATCCTAGTGTCTGGTTTTCTTAGGGTGCTGATATGCCTCCTCGCAGAGGACGGCGCGGACGAGGTCCCTCTCGGTCTTTGGAGGTTTCCGGACCTACCAGAGACGAGGATGCTACCGGAGAGCCCTTGACGCAGGAGCCTCCTGCTTGGGAGCGTGCTTTCACTCGGTTGGCTGATTTGGTGGAGACACAGACGCGGATGTTGGCAGAGCAGGCTATGGAGATTCAGGAGCTGAGGGTGACCCGCGAGGCAGTTCCGTCGGTCCCCTTGGTGGCAGATCCGCCTGTGGTACCCGATGTACCCCCAGTTCCTGTGGCAGTTCCGGCAGTGAGAGTTGAGGATCCCCTGCAGAGGGAGGAGGAGCTAGAGGCGGCAGCGCGAGTGCAGCAGAGCGGCCTCAACGCCTTTCTAAAGCTCCATCCTCCCGAGTTTCATGGGCAGTCGGCAGATCCTCTTGCGCCAGAGCGTTGGTTGAGGGAGGTGGACACGATTTTCGCGGCCATGCTTTGCACCGATCGCCAGCGAGTCGCCCTGGCCACCTTTATGCTGAAGGGTGATGCCGCCGACTGGTGGGCTACCCGAGTGGTGGACATTCCAGAGGGAGTGGAGCAGCTTTCTTGGGCGGGTTTCCGGAGGCATTTTCTGGATGAGTATTTTCCGTTCTCGACGCGACAGCTAGTGGAGCGGGAGTTCGAGCAGCTGACGCAGGGCTCCATGTCCGTCGCTGACTACTCTGCGCGCTTCACGAGCCTTTCCAGGTTCGCTCCAGCCTTGGTGAGAGATGAGGTCACGAGGTGCCGGCGATTCGAGATGGGTCTCAGCAGCGCTATCCGGGTGCACGTCACTGCCCACGCTTTCACGAGGTACTCCGACTTAGTGTCTCGGGCGAAGACCGTCGAGAGAGACCTCAGGATTCAAGTGCGGGCTCCGACCCCTTCTTCAGATCAGGGTCCTTCCGGGAGTCGGGACCAGGGGCAGCGCAAGAGGAAGAGGCCCCGCTTCGAGCAGTCAGCGGCTGCCTCTCCTCCAGCAGATGCGGTGCCAGTATGGGATCCGGCACCCATTGCAGCAGTGCCCATCCAGTCCTGGCAGCCGGAGAGGCGGCGCTGTTTTCATTGTCAGCGCATCGGGCATATCAGATACAATTGCCCAGATGCTGACCGACCCCGAGTGCCACCTCAGCAGCCGCAGTTCTTGTAGCAGCAGCTTCCGCGCCAGCAGCAGCAGCAGCAGCCTCAACGCCAGCAGCAGCCAGTGCAGCCGGCGAGGCGTGCTCCTGTTCCTCAGCCGCGGTTGGTTCAAGGCAGAGTTGCAGCGCTTACGGCCGAGGAGGCGCAGCCTTCGGGTGTCATGGTTCGAGGTATCATCTTGTATTCCCAGCTCTCTAGTATAAGGATAGGTGTGTGTGTAATTGGTGGTTATTATGCAAGTGTGTGGGGTATCTGGATGAGTGAGTGTCAAGAGCGGTTGTTTGGGTTAAGGAAGCGGGGTTATAGCCGTCCTGGCAGTGAGTTCCCATCAGTAGGTATCGCCGATGCAGTCGGAGGGGTACTGAATTTGGGAGTATGCTAGGTAGGGGCTACCCGGTAAGAGATTATTGAATGGTGTCGCGAGCGTGGAATCGCTCTCCCCTTAGTTGGATCCGTGTAGTACAGCCCCGGCGTTAGACAGGCTCCCGGTCAAAGGACCAGGCGAGCTACGGAGCGGGGAGAGGCTACCGGTGGACCAGGGGTAGAGAGCAGTCTAAGTCTCTCCAAAAGTCCCAAAATGTCTCCTTTCGGGAGTGAGGGTGTGGACGAGGCGAAGGCGGGTCGCTCGTAACCCAATTTCTGTTGGACCGTTCCCAATGATGTTGGGTCGGGTCTTGCAAAGGATGTTGAATGACATCGTTGGGTGATCATCTAGAGGTAGATGATCCGGAGGAGTTAGTGGTATTCTTTTAAATGATGTCTTCTTCTAGTGTTCCTTTCTGGATTAAGGGGCCTTGTGAGGTCGGCGTTGGAACCCGGGCTAGGATACTTCGTGTTCCTTGTTTGGTTGTCGGGGTATCCTATATCGGGATTCCATGGTGCCCTCCCGAGGTTTCTTTTCCCAGGTAAGGGATGCCATGGAAACATCAGATAGATGAGAGATCAAGTGTCACGCCCCAGGGCGGCCAACCCAGGGACGCGGCAAATGTATATATCAAATCAGAAGCCTACACAGGGGGGTCAATAATATATATCATACACAGACAACTCGAATGACACACATGCAACAAAAGGGACTGACATGATATATACACCAAATGCGGAAGCAAAAGACTGAATCTGTGAATAAACATTCTACAGACTCGATACTCAATCATCTGTCCTGTGAGAGCCAATATACACAAATACAACTGAATATATACAACACGTGCTCAGCACGGAAATACAATACATACTGTCAAGAAGGGATGCTGATAACCTCTGGCACTCGCGGAACGTGGCGCTGCTCTGCTACTGAAGAAATCCCTCGGAAAGCTCCAACTGCTGCTCCGGCTCCAGCTCAGGCTCAGTGGCAACTGGGGAAAAACATGTGCGAGGGGTGAGCCACACGCTCAGTGAACAGCACAACCCACGCAACACAGACAATATTTACCAATATTCCATTATTTTATCCAGCCATCAATACATAACAACATAAACCAGTGGTTCGTACTTCGCCGAACCACCACACCCTCACCCTCACCCATCCATGGGTGACATAGGATTTTGGGACTGATAATCATCTATTCACAAATCCAGTAGGTCGCTCATCGCCAACCCACTACACCCTCACCCTCACCCTCAACGGGTGACATAGGATTTTGGGACTGACTAGGCTGTTGGTCACCCTTGGTCCACCGATAGTCTCTCCCTCCACTCCGTAGGCCGCCTGGTCTACTCCCACATTCAGCACAGTCCGAAACCAAATCAGGAGGTGCCTACTAATGGGAGCCCTCTGTCAGGAAGGCCCTGTCTAACCTCGGCCAGCACCTCCGCGCGCGCCCAGACCAGCGCCCAGACCAGCGCCCAGACCAGCTCGCCATCAGCCCCTCGCGCACAGCACCTCCCGAGCAGCTCGCACGCCTCGCACCGCCGCGACCAGCACCCTGCACCAGGCCCGCGCGCACTCGCGCGCACGCCGCGCGTACGCACGCCCGCGCACGCACGCGCACCTGCCCGCGCGCACCCGACCTGCGCGCCGCCTGGGCAGCTGCTGCTGCTGCGGTTTGGCCCGGAACGACCTGCCACTGCCCGAGCGCCACCACCACCCCTCCCTTGACCACCGACCACCTCCAACCACCTCCGACCACCCTCTGACGACCCCCACTGCCACCAACCATTCCCCAAACACAAAACCCTTCCCCTAGCATTCATCTAAGCAAGAAAAAGGAGAGAAAGAAGGCTTACCGAGGGGAGGAAGAGGCGTCCGGTGGATCTCCACGCGCCGAAACCCTTCCCAAAAGCCTTCTCACGCCCCGATCTATCACGGCCCTCGATTTGGCTCAAAACAGAGGAGAGAGAGGGGAGGTCGGAGTGGCTAGAGTCGTCGGAAATCGGATTTGAAGACACCGGAGCGTAGATCGGGACCCGATCTACACTTCCCGTGCTTTGGGTTTTCGATTTTGAGGGGTGGAGGGGGCTCGAACGGAAGAAAATCGGAGGAGAGGAGAGAGAGAGCTAGTCGGGAGAGACGATGAATAGTGCTACTCGATTTTAAATTCCTTTTAAGTAGAGCGCGACTTAAAAACCCGGATACGCCCCGGAACTGCGAAATTTTTGCAAACGATGCCGGAATTCGATGAAATTTTCATGAGAGGTCTAAAATGGCGCCAGGACACCAAATATGCAGTCAGATTTCCAATCGGAGTCCTCTAGCTCAGACGATAGCTAACAGTCTGAAATTATGCGGTTCCGACCAAAAACCCTAAAAATTTTTAAAACTGCCAGGACGCTCTAACGGTTACCAGCAAGCTAAAAGTGACACAAATATAACATCAAGTGCGAGATTGGTTAGAGGTTAAGGCCTTTTGGGCTGAGTGGTTTCTGGTGAAGGCATATCTGTGGACCCGGGTAAGACGCTTGCTATGTCGAATTGGCGTAGGCCGTCGAACCCTGCAAGGATTCGGAGCTTCCCGAGTTGGAGGGTTATTGTAGGAAGCTTGACGAGGGACTCTCGAAGATAGCTGTTCCTCTTAATCGCCGTACTCGGAAGGATGTCCGGTTCGAGTGGTCCCCTTCTTGCGAGGAGAGCTTCCTGGAGTTTATCGGAGGCTCACCTCAGCGCCAATTCTTACCTCTCCGTCTTGGAGTGGTGGGTTCGCAGTTGGGTAAAGGTGTGTTCGCGATCCTGCCCACGTCATCCCGTTCGAGCCGCTTGTCTCTGAGCCGGATAGTCATTCGTGGAGCAGTCGATTGAGATCATGGACCGCCGCGTGAGGAGGCTCTGCACCAAGACCGTCCAGTTGGTCAAGGTGCGATGGCAGCACCGTCCCGGTGTTAAGGACACTTAGGAGCTCAAGGGATGCCAGGTGTGACGCGTCTTTTCCCCTCCTAGATGTTTTTGCATATTTTGAGGACAAAATTTCCTAAGGGGGGAAGAATGTTATATTTGTGTCACTTTTAATCTGCTGGTAACCGTTGGAGCGTCCTGGCAGTTTTTAAAATTTTTAGGGTTTTCGATCGGAACCGCTAATTTTTGGACTGTTAGCTATCGTCCTGAGTTAGAGGACTCCGATTGGAAATCTAACTGCATATTTGGTGTCCTGGTGCCATTTTAGGCCTCTCATGAAAATTTCATCGAATTCTGACAACGTTTCCAAAATTTTGCAGTTCCGAGGCTTATCTGGGTATTTTAAGTCGCACTCTACTTAAAAGGAATCAAAAATATCTAAACACTATTCATTGTCTTCCTCGTCGAGATCTCTCTCTCTCCCCTCTCCGTTTTTCTTCCTTTCAAGCCCCCTAGACCCCTCAAAATCGAAAACCCAAAGCACGGGAAGTGTAGATCGGGTCCCGATCTACACCCCGGTGCCTTCAAAACCCGATTCCGACGACTCTAGCCACTCCGTCCCCCTCTCTTTGTCCTCTGATTCTGGCCATTTCGAGGGCCGTGGTAGATCGGGGCGTAAGAGAGCCTTTGGGAAAGGTTTCGGCGCGCGGAGAGCACCCGGTCACCCCTTCCTCCCCCTCAGTAAGCTTCTTTTCCTCTTTTTTCTTGCTTAGATGTTTGCTAGGGGGGGGGTTTTGTGTTTGGGGGTGGTCAGCGGCAGTGGGGGTCGTCGGAGGGTGGTTGGAGGTGGTCGGAGGTCGTGGGAGGGGCGGTGGTGGCGCTCGAGCAGTGGCTGGGCTGTCCCGGGCAGCAGGCAGCAGCGGCAGCGGCCCAGGCAGCGCGCGGGCTGGGCGCGTGCAGGGATGCGCGCGTGCGCGCGCGGGCGTGCGTGCGCGCGGCGTGCGCGCGGGCATGCGCGGGTCTGGCGCGAGGTGCTGGTCGTGCTGGGCGCTCGGGACGGGCTGGCAGTGCTGGCAGCGAGCGCAGGGGGCCGGCTGGGCGTGCGCGCGTGCGTGCCCGCGAGCGTGCGCTCGGAGGTGCGTGCGAGGTGTGCGCGAGGCGCAGCAGGGCAGGCGAGGTGCGTGCGAGGTGCGCGCGAGGTGCGGCAAGGTGGCGGAGGTGCGTGCGAGGTGCACACGAGGTGCGGCAAGGTGGCGGAGGTGCGTGCGAGGTGCGCACGAGGTGCGGCAAGGTGGCGGAGGCGCGCGCGAGGCGTGCGCGGGGCGCGGCAAGGCAGGGATGGTGTGCGCGGGGGCGAGGCGCCGCGCGCGGGGGCGTGCGGGGTGCTCGCGGGCCAGCGCACGGCGTGCGGGGCGCGTGCGGGCTACCGCGGCTGGGCTCGGTGGACGCGCGGAGCCCCGGGCGGTGCGCGGAGTGCGCGGGCTGAGGCACGGCGGCGCGTCCGGGCGGTCGGGTGGCCGTGCGGGTGGTGGCCGGCCGTGCGGGGGGGTTGTCGGAGTGCTCGGGCTAGCGTGCGTGCGGGTCGTATGCACGTTTGCCCGAGTGTTGGGAGTTTAATTGTGGGTTTATGTATTTTGTAGTGTTTATGGATTTTAACTCATTATATTGATTGTCTGTCTTGCAGATCTCGACGGGCGGTCGCGCGACGACCCCGATTCTGGTGAGTGGGACAATCCAACCCAGTAGAGAGGTGTTATACGCACTTGGGCGTATACCGACCTCTCCTGGGGCGACATGGATTATATTAACCTGTAATAACATGTATTGCATGTGAGCATGATGAAAATGTAGAATGCATCCTACCCTAGGCTTTTATGTTAGGGACTTGCACCCATAGGATATGCGTATGAGCCATGTAGCATGTCCCCTGGTTTTCATGCTAGGAAACCCCGGCCTATGCATGCGTCCTACTAGTTTAATTATTAAATTAAATGCTGGTATCTGTTAGATCGCATGCCTTAGGATAATATTATAGGGAGGAGCCTTGCGAGGTCAACGCTGAGACCCGTGTTAGGGTACTCCGTGTTCCTTGTTTGGTTGTCGGGATGTCCTGTATCGGGACCTCGGGCTGCCCTCCCAAGGTTCTAGTCCCAATAATATTATATGTAATGATTGTATGATTGGTATAATTATTAGTATAGTTGGTAGATATTATAGGGGAGGGGCCTTGCAAGGACAGCGGTGAGACCCGGGTTAGGGTACTCCGTGTTCCTTGTTTGGTTGTCGGGGTATCCTATAACGGGAACTCACGCCGCCCTTCCGAGTTTCTTTCCCCCAATGATATTCCAGCCTTACTGATTTTTGTACATGTTCCCGCATCTTGATGATGCACCTGGTTGAATTCAGAGGAATTCATGACATTTGAGTTGTAATGATATGTAGTTGGCGGATCCGAGTGGATCATATGCGTATGGATAGGCTGTTCTGTTCCCTGCGTTGGATTCGGTAGAGGCTACCCCAGCGTTAGACAGGGCCTTCCTGACAGAGGGCTCCCATTAGTAGGCACCTCCTGATTTGGTTTCGGACTGTGCTGAATGTGGGAGTAGACCAGGCGGCCTACGGAGTGGAGGGAGAGACTATCGGTGGACCAAGGGTGACCAACAGCCTAGTCAGTCCCAAAATCCTATGTCACCCGTTGAGGGTGAGGGTGAGGGTGTAGTGGGTTGGCGATGAGCGACCTACTGGATTTGTGAATAGATGATTATCAGTCCCAAAATCCTATGTCACCCATGGATGGGTGAGGGTGAGGGTGTGGTGGTTCGGCGAAGTACGAACCACTGGTTTATGTTGTTATGTATTGATGGCTGGATAAAATAATGGAATATTGGTAAATATTGTCTGTGATGCGTGGGTTGTGCTGTTCACTGAGCGTGTGGCTCACCCCTCGCACATGTTTTTCCCCAGTGGTCACTGAGCCTGAGCTGGAGCCGGAGCAGCAGTTGGAGCTTTCCGAGGGATTTCTTCAGTAGCGGAGCAGCGCCACGTTCCGCGAGTGCCAGAGGCTATCAGCATCCCTTTTCTTGGCTGTATGTATCGTATTTCCGTGCTTGGCACGTGTCTGTATATATTCAGTTGCATTTGTGTATATTGGCTCTCACATGACATTTGATTGAGTATCGAGTCTGTAGTATGTTTATATATATACAGACTCAGTCTTTTGCTTCCGCATTTGGTGTATATATCATGTCAGCCCCTTTTGTTGCATATGTGTCATTCTAGTTGTTTGTGTATGATATATATTATTGACCTCCTGTGTAGGCTTCTGATATGATACATACACTTGCCGCGTCCCTGGGTTGGCCGCCCTGGGGCGTGACAGGGATGATATGAAGAACGGGTGTAAATAAATTCTTGTTTTCAGTCTATCCATAATCCATTGCTCCATGGCAACGGCTTGCAACGTCAAATTTTTTTTTTCAAATGAAAAAAATGCTCCGTTGGAGTACATCGAAAATGCTTTAATTCTTCCAACATTTATTCCATTCAATCGACAATAATTAATTGTGTATTGAATGTTGAATATCGACTTAATTACCAATAAAAAAGAAATATCAACTTGGTTAACCAAGATTTAAACCGTGATTAAATGATAGAGGATTCCTAATCTTTGATGCGAATTATTTGAGGTTTCTATTTTTTTTTTGCAAGAACGTGCAAAACTTCACAAATTGAAATCCACAGCCGTGAATAAAGTGGTTTCTTTTATAGAGGGATGATAAAAAAAAATACTTATGGTGCGTTTGGTTGCGCGATTGCATAACTATTACGATTGCAAGAAGCTTTTTCTGTAATCGTGTAATGAAATTTTTTGTCTAAAAGAGTTTCATGCGGAATCAGTTTTAATACCCAGATTTCTACATAATCAGTTTTGCAATCGCGCAACCAAACGCGAGAAGAGAGACGATAAATTTGATAAATCATTAGATAAAAAAAAACAAAACGTTAACCAAATCAACATAAAAAACCAGTCACAGATCATACCAATTAAGCTTCCATAAAACTCAAATAAACATCAGATCTCACCATGATACAATAATCCATGTTCACCCGTCCATCAAAATAATTAATTCACAATACTGTAAATCAATCACCATTGATTTCAATTAAGCTTTAATCAATCCAAATACTCATACCATCATATTAACCCCCAGCCTGCTCACTTCACTACCACCAACACCACTCATGGCATCAACAACAAAGCTTCATCTGCTTCTCCTCCTCTTCTCCCTACCTTTGATCCTCTCCTTCCCCACCCCCCCAATCCCTCCATTCCCGACTCCATCTCCCGAGTCCGGCACTACCTACGTCGAGCACAAATGCAATGAGTACACCTTCACCGACTCGGTCTACGCCCTCTGCGTCTCGTCCATCGAGTCCGACACCCGCGGCTCCACCCTCTCCAAACCCCGTCGACATGACCGGCATCTTACGCGTCGTAACGCAAGATCGCCTCTCCGACACGGTCGCCTACGTCTCAAGGCTGAACGCCGACACCGCCGACATGAATGACAAGGAGATTCTGGCGAACGTCCTCCAAAACTATGATTGGATGCGGAGGGACCTCGATTTACTGTCGTGGGTTGGCAACCCTGATAATTGGCTGGATGTATACATGGCCGCCGGTTCCGCCAACGCAGACGCACGCGAGTGCATGGATTAGGCGAAGGGACTGCGAGGTGGCCCGCCACCGGAGATGGTGAGCCGAGGCGGGGAGTTGGTCAGCCTCTCCTTTGTTATTGTCAATGTAACATTCACTCTCTTACAGAGCTGAATAATAGTACAATATTGGAGGATCTTAAAAAGGAGGAACGGATCCTCTCTTCGTGTGTTTTCAGTACTTGTTTTGTATTTGGATGAATCACACAACCATAATTCATTATCTATCAAATGAAATGGACATATTAATCACATGTAGTCCATGTGTTTACATCCATTTAGTTTTTTTTTTTTTTTTCTTGGGGGAGGGGGTTGAATAATATATATATAATCGGAAAAAAAGTGTCCGCTATGGTTTCCTGCTATGATCATGCTCGGTTTTCATTTTGAACATGACACGTGTAATCAATAAAAAAAATGAACGAGGAGGAGCAGCAGATGAAGTTTTGTTGATGAGGACATGATGATCATTTTTTTCTCTCTCCTTTTGTTGGTGGTGGTGGTGATGGTGGTGGGTAAGGTGAACATGTGAGGGTTATATAGCATGGTGTAGTGCTAGGGCTGGTAAACGAACCAAGTCGTTCGGGTTCCGTTCGGGCTCGGCTCGGTTTAAGCTCGTTCAGGCTTGTTCGATTAAACAAATGAGCGAGCTTGAACAATTTTTAAAGTTCGGTTAGGCTCGGGACCTGGATCGAACTTCATTTTGTGTTCAAATTCGACTCGTTGTGTTATAAAAAACTTAGCTGAAACTTGACTAAACTCTTTTATAAGATCAGATAATTAAATTAATACAAAGCTATGCTCATTTAGGCTCATGAACTTGACTCATTTAGGTTAAAATTTTGTTTTCGATCCTTAAAAACAATAAAATGAAGAAGAACGCTAGACTCGTTGAGGGTCGTGAGCTCGGCTCGGCTCGGATCGACTCGTTTATAAACGAGCCGAGCTTGAACATGTCAAAGCTCGGCTCGTTTACCACCCCTATGTAGTGCAGTTTGATTTTTAAATGCTGTGATTAATTTAGTGATTTGGTTGAAGATTTTGTTTTTATCTATTAGTTATTTATTAAAAGAATTCTATGACCCAATATTTTTATTTTTATTTTATCATTTAATCAATTATTTAATTTCTTATAATAGTAGTAGATATACATAATCTATTACTTACTTATTAAAAAGATTATGTGACCCAATATTTTTATTTACATTTTTATCTTTTAATCAATTATTTAATTTCTTATAATAGTAGTAGATATAGATAATCTATTTATTTAAGTTTTAAAATTATTCAATGATACAATCTGATCTAATAATATTATGATTTGTTTAATAGATTTATTTAAATTTTTAATCTATTACTTACTTATTAAAAGGATTCTGTGACCCAATATTTTTATTTCCATTTTTATCCTTTAATCAATTAATTAATTTCTTATAATAGTAGTAGATATAGATAATAGATTTATTTAAGTTTTAAAATTATTCAATGATACAATCTAATCTGATAAGATTATGATGTATTACTTACTTATTAAAAGGATTCTGTGATCCAATATTTTTATTTCTATTTTTATCCTTTAATCAATTATTTAATTTCTTATAATAGTAGTAGATATAGATAATCTATTACTTATTTATTAAAAGTATTCTGTGACCCAATATTTTACATTTGATAAAAGTATATCCACGACGCAAAAGTGAAAACATGGATGGATGGTGTATTTTGGACAATAAATTTGATAGATTGTAACGTATTTCCAATAAATAAAGGAATGATTAAATGAAAATCATACCACCCAACCAACCACATATCCAACTCCTATAAATACCCCTTCAATACACTCTCTCAAACACACCACCTGATCATAACCACCCAAAAAAAAAAAAAATCCCTCATGGCATCCGCAACAAAGCTTCCACTTCTCCTCCTCCTAGTCTCCCTCCCCCTCATCCTCTCCTCCCGCCCGGAGACCGGAAGGCCCTCCGACCGCGTCGACCAAGCCGTCACCATATCCCAAAATACAGAGGTGAACATCATCGAAAGCCGCTCCTACGTTTCAACGCTGCTCGCCAGCTCGACCGACGCGAAGGACAAGGAGATCCTCGCGTCCATCGTCGACCTATACAATGCGATGGATGTGGATATAGGGAAGGTCATCATAGACGTCAAACTCAACGACGACGCGTCTTGGTCGTTCGCCAAATTGGCCGCCACTAATGCCAATAAGGCGGCCGTGCTGGCTGTGAATAAGGCGAAGGGTTGCGCGGCGGACCGCCGAAGGAGTTGGTCAGGCGTGGAGAGAACTTGGTCACGCACACTTCTATTGTTGTCTCCCTGACACAGTAACTGATAGATGAGTGGGGTACTAATAAAAGGAGGATGCGCGTGCAAGGGTTTTTAGTTTTTGTTGTTATCTTCGTAATAAAATGATTTGAAACTTGGATTAAGGCCCCCTCTTGGATATGAGTTTAAGTGGGTTATACATTTAAAAAGCTATAAATTCTCAAATTTAAATTCAAACACATTTTCAGCTTTAGTTTTTAGGCTAAAAAATTGTTGCGGTTGAAAATCTAATAAAATATAGTTTTTCAAAAGCTGAGTTTGAAACACAAATTTTAAAATGTTAGCGTTTCAATTTCACCTCCTAATGCAGCTTAAGTGTCGCCCAAAATTTACTCAAAAAAAAAAAAAAATCGGATAAAGTGTTGGTGACTGTATGAGTTATGATTTAGCTAAGCTTATTATTGGATGCCGTATAACTGGATGTGTGTGGATTGTTCATATACCTCGACCTTGATAATCATTCTGATGAGGTACACACACTTCCTTCTCATATTTATTCTGAAACACAAATAATTTATTTATACATATATAATTATAATTTAAAAAATCATAAATTCTTATACATCGATTTATGATCCATAATTTATCCATTTATGGTTAATTAGTTTTTTCCCTTTTTTCCTTTTATATACATTATATGTGTTGTCATTTTGTTTGTGTCCCCTCTATCTCATCCCCTTCAAACACAACAAATCTCTCTCCCCTCACAAGGTAAGGCTATGCGCCGCTTGGAGTCTTCCTCTCTCCCGAAAACAAGGACTTATAAATAATATATACCAAGATTAATGACCTAAAAATGACTAAAAAAAGGATATAGACTTAAAAATAATAAGGGGATGATATGAAGAACGGGTATAAATAAATTCTTGTTTTCAGTCTATCCATAATCCATTGCTCCATGGCAACGGCTTGCAACGTCAAATTTTTTTTTTTCAAATGAAAAAAATGCTCCGTTGGGGTACATCGAAAAATGATTTAATTCTTCCAACATTTATTCCATTCAATCGACAATAATTAATTGTGTATTGAATGTTGAATATCGACTTAATTACCAATAAAAAAGAAATATCAACTTGGTTAACCAAGATTTAAACCGTGATTAAATGATAGAGGATTCCTAATCTTTGATGCGAATTATTTGAGGTTTCTATTTTTTTTTTGCAAGAACGTGCAAAACTTCACAAATTGAAATCCACAACCGTGAATAAAGTGGTTTCTTTTATAGAGGGATGATAAAAAAAAATACTTATGGTGCGTTTGGTTGCGCGATTGCATAACTATTACGATTGCAAGAAGCTTTTTCTGTAATCGTGTAATGAAATTTTTTGTCGAAAAGAGTTTCATGCGGAATCAGTTTTAATACCCATATTTCTACATAATCAGTTTTGCAATCGCGCGACCAAACGAGAGAAGAGAGACGATAAATTTGATAAATCATTAGATAAAAAAAAAACAAAACGTTAACCAAATCAACATAAAAAACCAGTCACAGATCATACCAATTAAGCTTCCATAAAACTCAAATAAACATCAGATCTCACCATGATACAATAATCCATGTTCACCCGTCCATCAAAATAATTAATTCACAATACTGTAAATCAATCACCATTGATTTCAATTAAGCTTTAATCAATCCAAATACTCATACCATCATATTAACCCCCAGCCTGCTCACTTCACTACCACCAACACCACTCATGGCATCAACAACAAAGCTTCATCTGCTTCTCCTCCTCTTCTCCCTACCTTTGATCCTCTCCTTCCCCACCCCCCAATCCCTCCATTCCCGACTCCATCTCCCGAGTCCGGCACTACCTACGTCGAGCACAAATGCAATGAGTACACCTTCACCGACTCGGTCTACGCCCTCTGCGTCTCGTCCATCGAGTCCGACACCCGCGGCTCCACCCTCTCCAAACCCCGTCCATGACCGGCATCTTACGCGTCGTAACGCAAGATCGCCTCTCCGACACGGTCGCCTACGTCTCAAGGCTGAACGCCGACACCGCCGACATGAATGACAAGGAGATTCTGGCGAACGTCCTCCAAAACTATGATTGGATGCGGAGGGACCTCGATTTACTGTCGTGGGTTGGCAACCCTGATAATTGGCTGGATGTATACATGGCCGCCGGTTCCGCCAACGCAGACGCACGCGAGTGCATGGATTAGGCGAAGGGACTGCGAGGTGGCCCGCCACCGGAGATGGTGAGCCGAGGCGGGGAGTTGGTCAGCCTCTCCTTTGTTATTGTCAATGTAACATTCACTCTCTTACAGAGCTGAATAATAGTACAATATTGGAGGATCTTAAAAAGGAGGAACGGATCCTCTCTTCGTGTGTTTTCAGTACTTGTTTTGTATTTGGATGAATCACACAACCATAATTCATTATCTATCAAATGAAATGGACATATTAATCACATGTAGTCCATGTGTTTACATCCATTTAGTTTTTTTTTTTTTTTTTTTCTGGGGGAAGGGGGTTGAATAATATATAATCGGAAAAAAAGTGTCTGCTATGGTTTCCTGCTATGATCATGCTCGGTTTTCATTTTGAACATGACACATGTAATCAATAAAAAAATGAACGAGGAGGAGCAGCAGATGAAGTTTCATTGATGAGGACATGATGATCTTTTTTTTCTCTCTCTCCTTTTGTTGGTGGTGGTGGTGATGGTGGTGGGTAAGGTGAACATGTGAGGGTTATATAGCATGGTGTAGTGCTAGGGCTGGTAAACGAACCAAGTCGCTCGGGTTCCGTTCGGGCTCGACTCGATTTAAGCACGTTCGATTTAAGCACGTTCAGGCTTGCTCGATTAAACAAATGAGCGAGCTTGAACAATTTTTAAAGTTCGGTTAGGCTCAGGACCTGGATCGAACTTCATTTTGTGTTCAAATTCGACTCGTTATGTTATAAAAAACTTAGCTGAAACTTGACTAAACTCTTATAAGATCAGAACATTAAATTAATACAAAGCTATGCTCATTTAGGCTCATGAACTTGACTCATTTAGGTTAAAATTTTGTTTTCGATCCTTAAAAACCATAAAATGAAGAAGAACGCTAGACTCGTTGAGGCTCGTGAGCTCGGCTCAGCTCGACTCGTTTATAAACGAGCCGAGCTTGAACATGTCAAAGCTCGGCTCGTTTACCACCCCTATGTAGTGCAGTTCGATTTTTAAATGCTGTGATTAATTTAGTGATTTGGTTGAAGATTTTGTTCACAAGGAATGAAAAACCAAACACTACTCGAACCATGAAAAGAGAGGGACTAGCACACATCAAGCTATAGAACAGTTGCTTTGTCCTTCTCTTCAATCATTCAATCACATGCTCTATAGGCCGGCTTTAGGGTTTTCGGAACCTGCCACCACAACTCCCATCCCACTTCCATTGCCCGATTCAGATACCCCGTCTTCTCCTCGTCTGTTGGATCCAGGAAGCAATGCAGCGCTATCTCTGTCGAGTTCTTTCGCGAGTTCATCGATCTTGCGAAACTGATATGGCCACCTCGAGTTGTAAAGGAATTGCCGAAGGTCGAACCTGTTATCCTCCGGAGAATAGCTCTACAAACACAAGATAGGAAATTTGTGTAAAGAGAATATCGTTGGATAAAAAAGGTTTTGTCTAGCATGCTTAAACTAAAAGTAATTATTCAAGTTAACATAAACCGAATAAACATGCATAGCTTATTCTTGTTTATCCTTCCGAAATTATAAGCCGCTGTTTGTGGTGCGGAATAGGGGCCCAATAAAGGTGGAAGGGCCAAGAAAGTCATTTGTTTAGTGTGGATAAACTCCGATAGCTATACTTGGATAAACTAACATAAATTTTGCTGGGGAAGGAGGTTGAAATACCCTGTACATATCTTAAACACCCCAAAAAATCACCATAGACAATAATAATGATGATAATATAAGAAAAACAACTGAACAAAAATTATCCCGATAGCAATTTATCCCATAATACTAATTTCATCATACTTTGATTTGTAGCTCGCCAGTGCACGTGGAGAACGCGTGGGAGATGGTAGTTAGATCCATTTAGGATTGGGGTCATTTTTGTGTAGGGGCCAGTAAAGTGTTGTACATGTGGTGGGGGTGTGGCGGGTAGGGAGTTTATAGAGAACTCTTCTACTTTCTCCCATCTGGTCTTGTAATTTTCTTTCTTTGCTTTGTATGGGCACAAACCTCTATTGCTATAGAATTGCAATAGTGTCTACCATTCAAAAAAAAAAAAAAAAAATTACAACGGGAATGATTATTAGTAGACTGACATACCTCGGCATGATAGGAAGGCGTCAACACAGTCATCTTATGTCTATTAATCGAGTAGTACTTGAAGAAGTGTTTCACCTTCTCAGCCACCTCTGACGGAGTTAATCTACCACACCACTTGTGGCATAGATTCTGCATCCATAAGGATTAGGACACCGGTTATAATTTGATTAGCAGTTAACATAAATGCAAGGGGGAAAAAGCAATAGTTCAAAACATCAGAAATTATTTTCTTCCTCCTTTTCTTATAATTTGGGAAGCCTCATCAGTTACTGAACAAAATACCTATTCAGTTATAGAATTCATCATTATCAGTTCAGCATCTTAATCACATGGGATGACATATAATATGTCTTCAAGCATATCCTATAGAGATTCTGTTACAAACAACGGTTAGAATGTCAACAAATCAAAATTGTAAAAAAGGAAGCTTGCTTATGGATATTTTTGTGATTCCAATCCATCATTGTTCTAAAAGGTGGGATTAAGCAGGCACCTAGGCAGAGTTGGGCCTCCGCCTCATCCAGGGGACTAAGAAGTTGTGAGATTCAACGGAGATTAAACAGGGATTAAACGGAGCAATAATTAAACAGGGTTTAATCTGAATATTTTGTTTTTTACCTTTTTCCCTATTTTATTGCATTTATGTTATTTATTTTATATTTTCACTATTATGTATAATATTTTTTCTTATGAAAAATTGGCAAATTAATCCTAGCTTAATCCTGCCTATCCAATTCATCCCTAGGAAGCCACTGATCGCTCGACTAGCACCTACCACTTTTTTACGACATTGCATACAACAAATTTGACCATATTTGACTCTTCGGTAATAAATCTTCACACATTGCCTGTCCTTTTTTTCAAACGAGTAAAAAGTTTTAGTTTTTTTTTTAAATAAATCATCATCATCTATTTAGCTTTTATGGGCATCATCATCAACAATCTAGATTCGAACATGTGATGCCATCCGGTGATCATACCAGCTTAATCTTTCAGCAACTATATATTCACGTAACTATCTTTCAATTGGAGCTGTGTTGTTAACCAGTGAATGCTACTTTAAGAAAGCAAAGGAACCAACCTGAAACATTGACACAGGGCCACAGCGGAAGATCTTACGCAGCCTCCCATAAACAGATAGCTCCTCATATGTCATGCCCATGTCCACTTCATCCAACTAAGTTACAGAAAACACAAGATATCATGCACATACCAAACTGTTCTATGAAACACCATGAAGTGTATCGAATGATAAATTCATCTGCTTGTTCATATCTAATGAAGGGTAAACATTCCACATCCATAGCTCCTAAACTGCATGCAATGTTGGGTCAGACAACCCTTGTCACAAGTTCAGGATGCGGGAATAATTCAGCAACGGCAAAAGTTTGCAATTAGGTATACTTCAAGTTAGGTTTGAAAAAATTGGAGAGAAGTTCAAAAGATAAAAATTACAATAATTGGAAAAATAATTACAACATGCAAAATCATCAATATTAAATCAAATCCATGATCTTCCAATGATTTTATAACATAAAATGACAAAGGCCTCTGTTTTCAAATAAATATTTCAATCACAGTAAAATCATCAATAACCGACATTAAAATCTAGCAGAGCATTTTTTTTCCTTTTATTTTAATTATATTGCACAATTAAAATATGCACTATGCATTTAATAAATATTTATTTTATTTATATGCGAATTATTCAGTGAGATGTTTATTGTTGATGAAACATAATTTAACAAAAATTAAACTTTTAACAAAAGTAAACATTGAATTCATCACTAATTCGGAGCATTAAGTAACAAGATAACAACGAATTGAATGAGGTTCCGTATCAAGAATAACCAAATCTTCTAGAACCAAGATAAAAGACCACGAGAGATAAAGCATCAGACCTCCGTATTTTGTCATATCCTGGATACAGATTGAGCCAGCAACAGAAAGAGGAACATGTGAAAGGGTATATGATATTGGAGGGATCCATATCTATGAAGCAAACCATGTTCTGGTTCTTGCATCCAAAATGTTTATGGATGCCAAACTTTAGTCAACAAACAAGATAAATATACAATGTGCTTTTACGATGGTTACCTGGTTATAATTGGAGCGAATGGGCTCCAATTCTGCTGTCGGAGGAGCTGCCTCAATATCTGCCAAAGATGAAAACCCAAGATGAACGGCAGCCCAACGTAGAAATGACCGAAGATCCTGCTTACTCACACTCCCAATAGGATTTATATCTGCTGAGCTGCAGTCATACTGCAGAAAATACCCAATCATTATTTTCATAACAAAAAATATTATTCAGATATTTCTTAAAACCACACCTAGATATACAAAAAGTCTAGAGAGAGAGTTGTAAATTCAATGCAAAAAGTATATAGAAAGTTGTACATTTTAACCTCAAATCGTACTTCACATATATAGATAAGGTTTGTTTGTTAAACTTAAAGACTCGATAAGTATAAAATGAATCAAAATCAAGGGATGCTCAGAGAATGCAAAAGCTTGATTAAAAAAAGATAGAGATGCATTCGTTTTCTAAAATGCAAAAGTACTAATTTGTTTACCTTGGTCAGATAACCACGCAATCCCTCATCCACATTGGAGCTACCCAATACCAGAAAAAATCCTGGTTTATTATGAACCCAAGGCAGGAGTGATGCCAACATGAATGCGAGAACCATTCTAACTCGAGCTTGAATGTTCTGCAATCCTAAATTCTCAACATTAGATCCACCATCAACCTGTAATCACATAGTTCTTATTAGCAAACATGTAAAACAACAGTCATCACTCATCAGTAATTCTTCATCGATAACTTCCAAAAGTCATGTAAAACTGAAAACTATATTTGATTTTCCAAACCCATGAGGCATGACAATCAGGAATTCGGATGACAAGGAAAATGTCCTGAATTCTTTTTTTTTCCCTTTACTCCTATGCAAGCTAAAAAATGAGACTTCTATAACCAATCAATAGATTTCTTCCTAATGCTGACAGAGTTACAATAGATATCAAGTTTCACAGAAATGTGCACCTTGTATAGGGGGCGTTTCCCAGTAAGTGTTTGGAATAAAGAAAGCAATGACGATACCACACTATCAATAGCAACATCAAGGTGCCATGAACCAATCTCTTCTGCTAGATTTTTGGCTCGATTCCTTGTGGCATCAGAACTGCAGGGAGCCATAATTAACAGAATTATTTATCAACTTAAATATAAAACAATTCATGGCCCAAACCTACAATCAAGCACTTGCACATAATCAAGCAAGGACACAAATATCTCTGTACATATCAGTGCGTGTGTACAAATGTGTGTTTGTATGTGCATACATATGTGTGATGCATAAAGCAAATAATCCAAAGAGTTTGGTTATTTCATAAAGATGATATTGGGCAGTCTATATTCTGATAAAGCAATTTTTAATATCTGAAGAGGTATGGAAGCAGATGAGTTGCACAATATTGCCAAATAATACAAATATTACAAATATATTCCTCCATGAACTTTAAAATTCACAGAGAAATTCTATAAAAAACAGCTTAGAATGGTTAAAAAGAAATTGCTGCATGACCTGATAAAATAATGAGATTTATAATGGAACAACTTGCTTCAAAATTAACGTTTACGGCATTGTTTCATATTCATTGTATGGCATTGTTTCATATTCATTGTATCAAATTTTCTATCTTCAAAAACAGACATTAGAAAAATGTTTTGATTTTGAAAAATTCTGACATACCATCAGACTGACACCCTTGATATCATTGACATTTGTTGAACAGTTTGATGTAGATGTTATGAAGCACTTGACATGATTTGTATACTGTGCATTAACAACAAGCCTTGTCCCATCTATCTAGGGTCGGCTTTTCTGACCGATGTATGATCCCTCATGACTCGAGATTAATTTAAGACCAGTTCTCAATTTGAAATTGACACAGTATTGTTTGGTACCCAATATGTGGCATGGTTGTCAAAATACTCTGAAACAGCATGTGATGGAAGTTCTCCACTTCTCGTGGACTCACAATAAACCTCAACTAGAAATCTGAACCGTCCATAGAACGATACATCGGTTGGATGACTCTACAAATTATGTTTTGATGATTGAGTTTCACATAAAAAGCGAAGAAGGGTTCTTTAGAAATGTCTGGCTTGCGTTCTATTTTTCATTATCAGGCATGTATGCATGTGTATAACCATGAGAATTACCTGTAAATAAAAATCACAAATCTTCTTATTTTCTATTTAAAAATTTCTTTAAGTTCCCAAACCATTTTACAACCTTTTAATTCCTTAGATTTTTCTACTTCTTCTGGCAGTTTAGTTTATTTTCTCTGACCAAACATATACCACACAAACATTGGTTAATAAGTATGAAGTGGATTACAGACATTGGTTTTCAGCCGGGATGTCACCAGCTACTTAACATTGATCAAAATAATACAATAGTAAGAGGCAGAAAAACATCTAATTTTGTCAACTTAAAATTTCACATAAAAATTAAGGAACAGAAAAATTAACATGGTTCTAAACATCTATAAATAAGTAATGTTCATACTATAACACATCAAATGGACTGATTTATTCAGTAACAACATACACTGGGTTTAAAATGACAAATTACATCAAACTACAGAAGCAACAAATATGAAATATTCCTCAAATAAATTGGAAAAATGCAGTGCAAATATAATAAGCAACAAGCATCTAAACATACATAGATATATTATCTTTCACATAGAAATGTTTAAATGAATGACACACAGCAACAACTACATTGGGCAGGTTGAGGTGTTTCAGAAGTCTATCACAGTCATTTACTTATTTCACATTTTGCATATTACATGATTAGATAGTAAATCTAACAATATTAACTTTTTAAAGTGAATTAATCATAGTGATCATCACAAGAAAAGATTTCTTAAGAACAAGGATCAATTCTTTTGGATTAGAAAACAAGTTTACTTGTGCAAAACTTGAGACATTCTACTTTAGCAGTTGCACATAAATATAGAATTTAATAATGACTCGTGAACCAAGCAAAACGTGCATTTAAAAATTTAACATTTAACATGAATTTATTAAGTTCCATATAGTGTTATCACTAAGATGGGTGTCATTCAATACATGTCAAATTGTCAATGCAACAAATCAACAATAAAAAACTACCCCAAAAACAATAAAAAATCCACATAATTCAGATAAGATAATATAGGCATAGTAAAAGATTTCTTAAATCTCCCGTAATTGAATAGAAAACAACACTATCAATAATTATATAAACTTGAGAACAATTGCAAAATGGTGATTTGAGTTCTAATCAATTCCTACCTATTTTCAGTTCCCATATAAACTGTATAGAAAACACGTTTGGCAAACTCTTTGCTGTCAGTTGGAAAATCGCCATTTTTGTAATGACCAATACGTATTGCATCAGCTTTGACTTGTTCATCACCATTTCTGATATCTGCATTAATCAACAGTATAATTTTTTGTGCAAAAAATAGAGCTATAATTAAAATAAAGTTGAAGACATCTGCAATGGCAGGTTCTTAAGATTAGTAAAACTGACCTTTTACAACAAGTTGGCACATGCAACCAACAATAGCAGCCACAGAAGAACTATCAGCTCCACCAGAAAGAGGAAGCAAAAATCCAGAAGCTCCACTTCTTCTCAGATAATCCCATAACCAGCAACTAGGCCCAAATGCTATCTCCTCCTCGGGGACATGATATCTGATCTGCATAAAGTGAAAATCAGAAGAACAGAAAGGATGGATGATGCAATGACATTTGACAGTTTATATGGAAAGTAATGAAACATTATGATGAGGTAAAGGGATAACAGAACTCTTATGATCCATTAAGTCATTATATAGGCCTGTTGTTGGGCCTATTTCAAATTTTTGTCATGGGTATTTTGGTCATTTTTTGTTTCTAGGGTTGTATATCTTGTAACTATATAAGGGACCTTTCGGCCTCCATTACTTAATACAATATTATTCCATTTATTTCTTCTGATATCTTGAACCGCCTCCAATGACGTATCATGAATGAGTTCTAAGATAAATTTGACTAATGAGGTGATTATAGAATATAGACCAATATCACATTTTCCTGCTTAATTGGCATAGAAATAAAAAGGGGAAAAAGTTACAATGCAAGGTGCTGTATGATGATATCATGATTAAGTTTGCATGCACAATGTCAAGACTCAAGCTCCATCCAATCTAAAAAAAAGGGATTACAACCAATCTTAACCTCTCTTCCAACCCCATCACAAACTCTGTCATGATAAACCACGTGGACCACACACATGAAGTATGGCGTGTGATATAGCTTGGGACAGAGGTTAGGATGAGAGTTGTGAGATGATCTCAATCCCTTAAAAAAAAAAAAAAAACAGAGCTACACATACCCAGATCCAAATAGAGAATCATTATATAAACTCATACTCAAAGCATGTTTATATTCAATCAAGAAAAAACATCAATATCAATGAAAAAGGGAAAAATTGATACAACTCCCTACAATCTTGTCGAAATACCTCTTAAAATCATGGCAATTGACATAGCTCCATGTGATACTTAAAACTATTGAATTAGTCCCTACCATTATGCCATCTAACTCACCACCTAATTAATATTTTTATTTATTTATCTACCTAATTAATATTAACAACACATTGAATGTTACTTATTTTACCCTTAGAGAAAAAATGATATACACTCCCTACAAAGTCATCAAAATTGGATTTAAGTCTCATAAAATAATGAAATCAATATAGCCCCATAAATTTTTAAAATATGTGAATTTATCCTTGGTATCACTCCATCTACCCACCATCTGAGTAAATGTTAACTCAACATGAAATGGTTGCATCCGTTGCTTTGAACAAAAGAAAATATTGTACCGAGTGCATTCAAGCTCACCATCCTATATAATTTCAACATCTAATCAGGTCATCCTATGAACCATCAGTGAGCCATCCGATGGATTGTCATTTACACGTGCACATCCCACTCGATTCGAAATGCAAATGTTACCGAGAAAATAAAAAGCAACCTTATATACACAAAACAAATATGATTCAACTCTCATACCTATATTATCTCTCCCAACACAGACAAGTGATCTTTACTAGCTTATCTTGATGTTTTTATTTTTTTATGGTTCTAGATACACACAATGACTGATCTTAGTGAATTTTATTGTGGAAAAAGTCGATATAACTCCACTACAAACTTGTCGAAATTGAAAAAATCATTGTACAATCATGAAATATTTTAGAGAATTCATCGAGCCAAGGGCATTTTCGTCAGTGAAAGGATTAATGTTGATCTGATCAATTTTAAAGGGACGTAATCGAATACAATTTAAAGTAACACTGTTAGCTAAACGGAATATTCAAAGAATATGTTTTCTCAACTAACAGCAAGTTGACCCAGGGACTAAATCAACTAATTAAGAAAGACTTAGGGTTAAGAGGACTTTTTATGATGGAAACAATTTTGCAGGGAGTTATAACGATTTTCCCTTAAAAAGTCAAAAAAAAAAACATCATCAATCTTCAGATAGAGAGAGATGGTGGACTCAAATATAGAAAGTAAAAAACATATATACATAAAATCCGATATGAACTGTGCATTGAAAATTGTAAGTACATCCAGCAAGGAGCAATAGTAATGGGATATATACAATAATAATGTGACTACATCCAAAAGAAATTGATTCAGTTTCTTTGTGTCCAAAAAGCTGAAAATTATACACTTTCATTACAATGGAATATTCAGTTGTTAAATATCATAAAGTGTACCATTCTTAAACAATATAGCTCACCTTAACTGGACTTGAAGGCGACATTCGAAGGTTGAAAGTTTGACAAAGTTTATGTGGCACCTTCACAAAGGATATTTTTGACTTCCGACTTGCTTGCTCCCTGAAGCTGCTTATAGATCCACGATAACTAGAAACCTGTCCACCATTAACAATATATAACCTAAAATGAATAATGATACTGCAGACAATACATTTTATGATATGATACAAATTATCCAAAATGAAAATTTCCAGAATGGGACAAGTTGGGATGCAACGAAAATAGTGTTGTTATTGATGACTACAACTTGTAATGTAGTTAGGATGTACTGCAACCATAGCAGCAGTTCTGTATGGCCTATTTTTAATTGTTTCATATATCCTATCATGTGGATCCTCGAGAATGTCTATAAGTATGATATAATGGAGACAAGTGCCCCTGTTGCAATATGGAAAACAAACAAAGAATGTGGGCAGTGGCACCGCTGCACAGAAAGGCCTCGCTAATCTCGCTTATTAATTTTCACATTGTGCCAGCTGCAGTATAACTGATAGTATCCAACCATCAATTCCACATCATTCAGCCAGATATGCATAAAACAGGGGATGAATAAAAAATTGATCCAAGCTCAATAAATTTGAACCCCAGTCTGTTAATTTTATTAGGGATGTCTTGATCATCAATCACCTAGTTGCTGTCTTGTATAATTGTATGTTGCCACCTTGGGAAACAAATATCCACAAAGACAAACCAGGTACTATCCCATGCACGCAGTACATAAGGATTTTTCCATTTTTTTCATTTCCAGACATTTATGACCAACCAAAACAGGACTATATGAAAGGAAAAGGGAGGATATAAAAATAAAAAGAAAGAAAGAACCATGAGTCCCCATAGCTAAAAG
Organism: Acorus gramineus; assembly: GCA_030737835.1. Classification (NCBI taxonomy): domain Eukaryota; kingdom Viridiplantae; phylum Streptophyta; class Magnoliopsida; order Acorales; family Acoraceae; genus Acorus; species Acorus gramineus. Next base: position 2,711,162 of record JAUJYN010000024.1, on the reverse strand, counting down.
AAGATATGGTTGAGAATTTGTTAGAATTGAAAATGACATCTCCAATGATTTCATATCCAGAAAGTTCTCACCATGGCTTCTTTTATCTGCTTAAGTGAACAAATCATACATGAAGATAAAAGATTATATTTTAGCAATATGAAGTTCAAGCTAGCTGAAGAAACGCATATTGAATTCTTGGCAAGCTACATATTTTGGTTAGGATAAATAATGTGTCAAAAAAGTAGCTACTAGTTACACACTTTGATTGAGTATGTGCATGCAACATCATATCTAAATACAAAATGTTTACTTTGTATCCATTACTCCGCATATGATTTAACTTAATACTGGAAAACTAAGCACTTTACATTGAAATTGTATTAAGTGGTGGATACTCATTAGAATATATGGAATGGCATGGCCCTAGTCAGTTGGATACTAGCAATATATGAGAATAATTACTGCAAAATCAATCATTTTGTGAAATCTGCTTTACAACACTCTATTTCATCAGACAACTTGAAACAAAATCAGACCACTTCAACATGTTCTATTAAATGCAGTCTTTTTTTCTGAAAGATTTATCATGTAATTTTTCCTTCTTTCCTAATGGGGAAAAATAGCTAAAACATTGTCTAGCTTCATCTCTTCCCACGGTGTAACTGGTGAAAGTCACTTCTTATGCAAGGGACCGTCAAATAACCCGATGGAAATTCAATTTTGACAGGGGGACTGGGAGTCTTGTTGCATTCATGAGGTAAGATGTCACTTAAACCCGAAAGGTTATGCTCTAGGTAAAATTCAATAATGTAATAGGACGAAGTGACATATAGTTTACAGTACGCAGGTCACAATTACCATCTAAATGAAGTGCCCTCAAAGAAGCCTTCACCTATTCCATGCAAATAACCAGTGTGCCACCACTAGGCTGCTAACAGTCCACATTTCCACATCTCTATTGGAAGGAAGATCTATACATTACTAATAAAATCAAACAAGTTCTCGGTTGGCTAGAACAAGATTCTAGCTATTATTCATGTTCTTAACAACAAATCAGATTGTCATATCAAAAGGGTATAGTGAACAGATTTTTATTATAAAAAATTGCGAAATAATCAGGTTCATAAATAATTTACCAGGAATATTAGAACAAGTTACACAATGTACAAAGCAAAAGCTAATGTCAAACATTTTGTGTTACTTCAATCTAATCGTGGTAATATTTTTCTGTTTCATATAGTAAATAAATTATGTGATCTAAGATAAGTAAATACAGCAGCAACCTTAACTAACTCAGAGAGAAGAATTAGAAAAATAAATTATCCAACCAATCAGACAAACAACCCACTAAGAGAAAAGGAAAACCCAATCCCAGCAACAAATGAACAGTGAAAACGATCAACATATAGAAAAGCAAACGAACAACCAAACGCCAGAAGATGATAATGGGCTACACCCCGGGCACTGTTTCTTGCCCCACCCCTGAAATTCTTGAACCTCATCACCATATGGGTTTTCTGCAAATTCAAGATTCATAAATGCAATGCCTTCTCCTTCAATTTCTTCCTTCTTCCCTTCACTATTTCCTTTTTCCATTATAAAACTGAAAGGCATTATCCATCCTTCGAATAAGATGCCAAATTTAACTTGTCTAGACGATGGCATTCTAGTCAATTACCATACAGCAAGACTACATAAAAGAGCACAGTTTCTATGGTATTTCTACAGTTCATCTTAGCCATTCACCTATAATTGCACTTATGCTAAACTATACCATTGGACACCACAATACACTCTAACAAACTAAACACCCATAAAATGTATAGTTTTATTAATAGAGAACCTGTAAAATCAGATTTGTTGACTTGGCTATTTACTGAAACATTTTCAAAAGGATTTATGTATATTTTTTTGATGGTCATGACAATATCCATTTAACAATCATGACCCCTGCTGTTTTGATACCATTTTGAAAGGCTCCAGGAACTCAGTAATTTTCTTAAGCACATGATTCATTTGATGATCTTTGGATGTATAGAATAATCTATATAAAAGAAGAGAGCTCTGGAATAAAACAGATCCTGCCATATGTCATCAACTTATCAGAAAACAAAAAACAAAAAACAAAAAACAAACTACACTTCATTTATGTATCATCTGATACAACTTTGGCCACATAGGTAAGATAATTTTAAGAGAGCAAAATAAAAATTACTTCAGCTAGGATGATTTATATAAATAAAATAGAGGAAGGCAAAGTAAGCTTACTGCATCTAAATCCAGTTGGGCAAGCAAAACTTCCACATCCTTCAGAGAAAATTGGGATCCTTGAGCAACAATATCTCCATTAATAGCAACACAAGAGCACCCATCTGCCGCAAATAGATACAAGCATGTCATATAGTGCATTGCATTCACTTGCTGTATTAAATATGTCAACAATACATGGAAAATGTTTATTATTCCTGTTATTTAGAATCTCTTTGTGACAAATTCATTGTTTGTTGATGGATGAATTTACTTGTGCAGAACATGAACAGACTTGTGAAATTGGTAAGAAAATATCTCTGTGAATACAAGTTGATGCGAAATTAATTTTTCGACAATAACATAGACTCTTTCAAACTTTGGAAGACACGTTTTTTATGCTATTTAATTTACTTCTCGTCCATCATAGAAGGTTTGAAGGGAAAAAAAGGCTCAAGTTAAATAGGAAGAATAAATAACCATGTAATTTATTGAATATTTCCAGTTTCCATCAAGAAAATTTTAAGTTGTCTGCAATTTTAAATTTTTCCGACAGTAAAATATGATATAGTTAGAGAAATGTCGCTTATATCAAATACTAAAAAAAATATAATTTGTAGATACAAATTCTATACTAAAGAACTTCTATACAAGAAACTAAGAATATAGTTCTACAGAGACATTTAAGTGACATGTGGAAATCAGTATCCTTATCCAATGCTGGCACAAAAGTCCAGGTCACAGTCACATAAGAGTTAACATATGTTCCCAATATTTCAAAAACATATTAAAAAAGCTTTACATTTATTTAAGACAACAATGCTAACAAGAAGTAAGAAGACACAGTGAAGTAAAATAAATGGAGGCAATGCAAAATATAATATTAAGAACAAAAGAGTTGAGGGATTCAAGAATGTAACAAACTAAAAATTGACATGAGTGCAGGCTAAAAGGATCATAGAAACACTAGCAGTCAAAAGAGAACACTCAAATAGAAGTTACCAAGTACCATAGTAAAGTCGACCACCATCACATCCTTGATGATTACTGTAAATGTAGACACCTCCACAGAAGCGGGTTGCATTTTTCATTGCATCCATTCGGAGATTGAGCTTTCTCAATTGGTGGTGACTTCCACTAGCATTCGTAAATATTTCTACACCATTGAATGCAAGTCCAATACGAGGTGCATCGGCGGTGAAAAGCTCTTCACAGGTTTCAGCAGCAAGAGCACTGAAATAAGCTATTCTTATAGTATAAGAATCTAGCATAGCAGTTCATGGTACTTCAAAATCATAAAAGGGGTCGCACGACTAACATCAAAAGTTGAATCTCCCCAATTATAAATTTTTACCATATACTCAGAAAAGCTCAAATTTTCATTTTAGAAATGCTAGTCAGCCCGCTAATCTTTCTACATGACTGTTCTGTCAGTGCAAAGGATATCATTTTCTATAAGCATACTCTTTTGCAAGATGATAAGTTGGAGTGCGATAATAGGGGTAGCATAAATAACATCAAAAGTTGAATCTGCCCAATTATAAATTTTTACCATATACTCAGAAAAGATCAAATTTTCATTTTAAAAATGCTAGTCAGCCTACTAATCTTTCTACATTACTGTTCTCTCAGTGCAAAGGATATCACTTTCTATAAGCAGACTCTTTTGCAAGATGACAAGTCGAAGTATGAAAATCTCTCTCGCATCCTCAAACAGGGTAACAATATAACTCAGAACCCAAACAAAAACATAAACACCACACTGTAAGTTGAAATGCCTCTCCATTAAGAAGTTTAAATTCACAACCCTTCCAGTAATCCCTGATAATCACATATGCGGGCATGGTTCAAGAAATGAAGAAAGGAGATAGAAGTCAAAAGGCTAAATGCATGATTCTGCATGCCATTTGTTGTTGTCTTTGGCTCTTGCATGAAGCACTTATCTTTCAAAGGAGGGAGCGGAGCTTATTGAGAGAACGCATGTGGAAGCATCACTTCTTTTTTGAGATACTGCAGAATGTATTGGGGGCTGAGAGTGTTTTGAAAGAAGTGGGAATGCACTGGTCATTGCCATAATCGTAAAAAACACACTGGAGGGCAGGTTCAGTAGCATTTTGTTATTGAAAATTTCTTTTCTTTTCTTTTTTACTGCTTTTTTTATTCTTTAGATTGTGGAGGGGAGACCCCTCATTTGCCCTTGGGTGTATTCCTTTTCATTGAGCAATTTAAAATATCCCATCCTCTCTCTCTCTCTCTCTCTCTCTCTCTCAAAAAAAGAAAAAGAAAAATGACAAGTAAATGCTTCACATGGCAATTATGCAGTCTCTTTATAGATTTCTTTTGGAAAAAACTGATTATCGAGGAGACCAATTTCATCATCAAAACTAGCTTCATTCTTGTCATATTTTGTAATTCCATCAATCTTTCCTATATTATTGCAAGCAAGACTAACTTGGAGATTTGGTGTCATAAAGAAATAATGTAAGATGAAGCAGAAGACATATAGAATCCCCCTGATTGTTGTTTATTGTTTCACAAATTTTAATTTTACTGCAACATGCAACTGGAAAAACAGTGATTTTGTTCTTGCAATTGCACTAAGAAAATAAAGCAAATAATTCAACAAGCTTAAATTCAATTCAATGCAATGAAATGGCTTTCTTTGTCCATTTTCAACATAAATAATGCAAAGATGCAATCAGATGAATTAAGTACCATCAATCCACATAGAAATGCTATAATATTTATAATAATTGGTAATTTTTAGTACTTACGCATCTAGGAATTGAATGTAACCAAAACCAAACGGCACAGATTCCTGAGAAAGAGCCTCAGCAATGGTATCTGGGAGATGGAAATCCACGAGATGGTCTTTGAGTGTCCATGATGAGAACCATCGAAATTCCCTGTAATTTCCATCATTTGCAAGGCACATTTTGGGTCGAATCATGATTATTCTTCGGTTCAAGCAGAAAACCTGGCAGTTGTAACGTACACTATCTTGCATGATTGGCATACCAATGCTACACAGTATGCCTTCAGTCCAATCACCCAATAGAAGATCCTTCAAACATTCCCATCTACATTAAATGATTCAAACCATGTTAGAAAAACAAGCGTTTAATGATCAATCACCTATTCTTCCACTCTGATTTTAGTTGAAAATAAAACAGATTATATAAGAAGCTATATATTATAATATTGCCAACGAAGTCAGAGCATCCACAAATCATAAAAATCTTGTCAATGAAAACAATTTTTTTGGAGTAAAAAAATGTGAGGTACTAGTCTTGGACATGTGACATATTTTTGAGAAGCAATAAATAACAATTGTAGAACTATTTGTATATTGAAGAGAGAGAAATATATTCTCTTTCTCTCTATGTATCATATTATTTAACATAAAAGATGGTTATATTACATTACAAGTCATAGCAAACGCTAAACTAGCAAAGATACATAAGATTCTAAGGCACCACTTGGAACCGATTCAAAAGCAGTTTATGCTCTAAATTGATTTAAAATAACAGTTTTGCAAAAGCACTCTCAACCATTTTTTTTTTCTTTTTTTATTTTATAAAAGCTGTTTATTGACTTTTCAAACAAAAAAAACCAAAATCTGAAACAAAAAACTCAAGTTCAAGAATACCCAATCAGAACCAATCATCTAAAAACATATTGTGCAAAACAAAATATGTTTGACAATTAGTTCCAAATGGGGCCTAAGTTATCCACCAGAGTTCTCAGAAAAAACACAAACAAGGAAAAGGGACGGAATCAAGGGCTGATGATATACGAATGCGTTACAGTATCCTGCTCCAAGAAATGGTCTTCACAGCCATAGCCGGGAATCTCGAGCTCTGGACCAATCCTAATAACAGCGCCCGCTTCCTTGGCCCTGGTTATTGATTCCTTGATGTTTCGCAAATTGTTTTCAAAATCCATAGCCCATTGGTTTAGATTGCATGTCGCTACCTTGAGCAGCCTCATTTTGAAACCTTTGTGTGATCAACAAACTAGGAACTTCAATAAAACCAATATTAAAAAAAAAAGAGAGCTTCAGTGAAGGGAAACAACAAGAACAATAATTAATGACAATCCAAATTCAAAAAAATATAAATTTGAAATTTTCAGACCACTAGTAACTGGAAGTTGATACTTCATGATGGGAATTGAAAGACATGTTCAAATTTTTTTTAGAAGATTCAACAAACACCAAAACAGAAGATATTCATTCAGTTTAAACACTCTAAACAAGATTAACTGAAGGTATGAATTTAACAGTGGAATAGATAGCAAACAATTTATTTAACAATTGAGGGAAAATTTTAATAGGCCGCTAAAACCAAAAGGCTCAATAGATAATACCAAGTGAACCCAAGTGTAATTTTTTTTTCCCACATATAGGAATTCAAAAATTGAATTATTCATTAATCAACAATCCCACGTAGAAACAACACTATAGAAATTTTTTCTTCTTGAATGATAATTACAGCCACAATTAATATCTGGAAAAGTCGAATTTTTTTACCCAAAAAATCCAATACAAGATGAATAATTCTACTTCACCAAAACCAACATTGAAGAGCAAAGAACATGAAAACTTTAAACCACAAAATTCATTGAAAACCATCAATCACTGCATGAACATAAGTCAACACAAATACCCACATAAAAAGATCACTCTTTTAAATCAAATAACGGATTAAATGAAAAACCCAATCACGAGATGAGCAGAAAAGCAGCTACTAAAAATAGAATAGACTCGGAAAATTTCGACAACCCAATAGAATCCAATCCCCAACATAGATTGACGCAAAAGGAGACTAAAAAACATCATAGATGAATGAATTGAATAGGGGGAATCTGAACTCACCTTTAATCCCTTCGAAAGCACAGATTTTTTTGGGTTCTTCAAACGTAGAGAGAGAGAGAGATGGATCGGCCTCTGGTCTCTCGAGGGGTGTCTCTATTTGCATCTCTATATTTTCCATGCACACCCACCATAAACGGATCTTTTAAAAGATCCATTTATATTGGGTGTTGGTTGGGTGCGCAGGAGGAGAAAGAGGAGGGACGAAGTCAGGGGGCGGAGTGGGTCTGAGGAGGAGGAGATGCCATCGCCGCCTCCACAGAGGAGGAGCTGGATGTCGGTCTTGACAACGATGGCCATGGCGAGAAGGTTCAAGGTTGCACGCATCGGCGAAGGCGCTGAAGGGGGCGAGTGAAGGGAAGGACTTTTATGAGAGTACGATCTCCGCCGTAAGGAGGAGCCCGAACATGAAGGAGGGGATGGTGATCTTGGTGGTGGAGAGGAGGGTCCGGAGGTTCTGCCCAATGAAGACGAGGTAGGCGACGGCGCCGCCGGATTGGGAGACGAGGACGAGGAGCTCCGTCACGTACTGCCCAACCTCGCCGAGGGTTTTCGCGCAAGTCTTCGTACCTGTTGATCTCCACCGCCAGTTCTTCTTCCAATCTGTCTCTACATCGGACCTGTGGAGGTCGAAAAGTCAGAATTTTTTTTTTGAAATGGGTCGATCAGGTCATTCAAATGGATGAAAATTTTGATTTTCAAAGACGGGTGTCTCCCAAAATGGAATCTTTACAAGGCATCCGATGGATTTATAGAGTAAAAGAGAGAGAGACATACGAGGAGTAGCATTGTACACGAGGTGGAGAGGGCGGCACAGATGAGTGTGAGGGGGCTGAAATCGCCATGACACGCTCTCTCTCCCCCCTGCATTACTTAACTTAAATGGATTTTATACAGGATCCATTTATTTGAGAGTGTTTAAAGAAAACCATGTACATTGGGTGTGTAGGGGAATCAAAGGGGTGTAAATAGAGGCACCTTCTCTAGAGACCAGAGGCCAGAGTACGTCAACCAGTCTGGTTCGAACCGAATAAAAGTGAATCCAGACTTAGACTCGACAGTACGTCCATTGGAACCGGATCTAACCATATATATATATATATATATATATATATATATATATCAGTCATGATACCTAGGCCTCAAAATATAAGCCCCACCGACAAGCCCCATAAGTTGTTATTATCTCATTAGTTGTTTTTTTAGTTTGTTGACTTTTTAAAAATGATAAAATGGTAAAATACAAATATGTCCTTCATTAAAAATCTCTCTCATTAACCCAAATCCCCCCATTTTCTCTATTCGGTTATTACCTTTCCACGTGAATCTTGAAATCCATTTAACCATTTCAAATTTTGAATTTTAAAATCCTTACCTAAATTACAATTGAACCTAAATTACACTAAAAAATTTGAATATTTATTGTATTCAAATTTAAATAAAAAAACACATATGGTTACTATATGAATTAGTTACATCAAATACCTTTATTAAATATTTACATCTTTCACAACGATTTGTTACATTTACATCAGAACTGTTACATTTACATAAATATAACAAACAATTTCATTTTCCTACCTAAATATTTTACATTCCATGCAATGTTTAAACAATTTAGAAACAGATTATATTTTCAATAGTCAGTTACATTTTATAGAAAATGTCAAACATTTTTTTTATTGTGTGATACATTTAACAAACATATGTATTTGACTGTTATAGTAATAAATGTAACAAATATAAATTACTATTTACATTGAAACAAATGCAATACACGAATGAATGTTACATTCATAAATGTAACAAATATAAATCAATACATGCATGCGGTTGACTGTTACATTTACGAATGTAACAAAAATAATACAGATTTGAAAAATTACATTGTCAACAATGTAGCAATAACATCAAACAAACTACTCATATATAAAATGTAATGATTTCGAGTGTTACATTTAGATATTGAAACAAAAATAAATCAAAATGTGATAAATGACATTCAATACATGAAAAAAAATTGTGTTTAAATATTTAAAACAAAAAGCAAAACACAATTTTTTTACGAATCTAATAATGTCAAACCTGATCCGAGAGACATTGATGTGAGATCCAAATCGGAAAAAAAAAAAAACGATTTCTTGTCTTCTCTTCAAAAATAGAATTTCCGACTTGCTCCCATGTATTCTTCATAAACAAAATCAATTCCGTAATGTAAAACCTCCTCATTTCGCATACAAGACAGATTTTTAATTGTTTCAACATCAATGGTTTCTCCGGTCCCTCTCAAATATTATTGCAAGATTTTAAGAATCCATTAATGGTGAATAAATACAGAATTTTCATAATTAAATGATACTCCACAATCATAGGGATACATGTTAAGGTAGTTATCAAGTAAAGGGTATAATAGACAATATACACTTGCCACATCATGGGGCCTGTGATGGGGCCTGAAAAATTGGGGCCTAGGAATCATTATTGTTTTTATATATATATACATAGGATTAAAGACATCTAAGTCCCTATAAACATTATAAATATGAGAAAACCCATGTAAACCCCTATTAAAATTGGAACAGATGTCAATTTTGTCTTTTACAGGGACTAATTTGTCTTTATGATTGTTTATAAGGACTGCAATGTGCACACAATTTAATGTAAATTTTTCAGAGGTAATTTTATCTTTTGTAGGGACTAATTTATCTTTATAAAGATTTTAATATCTACACAATTATATGTGATGAAATATTCTGGAAATATTCTGTTAAATTTGAATGGAAATTTAACTCAGGAATGATAATTGGATATTTTTGAATTTTCAAGAACTCGTACGTCTATCCCAATTTTAGTAGGGACTTATATGGGGTTTTCCATGCTTATAGGGACTTAGATGTTTTTAATATATATATATATATATATATATATATATATAGGGGCGCGATGGGGTGCGACCGTGCGCACGGTGCATCCCTCGTGCGCCCCTAACGTGGGCCGTGCGATCACTGGTCGTGCGATCTCACGGTCCACGTTTTTTTTTTTAAAAAAAAAAACAAATCGAAGCTCTCTCTCTCTCTCTCTCTCTCTCTCTCTCTCTCCAAATCGACGGGGGTCGCGGTCGTCGTCGATGGGGGTCGCGGTCGTTGGGGGTCGCGGTTGTCGTCGACGGGGGTCGGTCCGTGCAGTCGGTCGCGGTCGTCGATCGTCGACGGGGGTCGGTCCGTGCAGTCGGTCGCGGTCGTCGTCGACGGGGGTCGGTCCGTGCAGTCGTCTGTTTTTTTTTCGATTTCGATTTGAGAGACAGCGAGAGAGAGAGACAGGGAGAGAGAGAGAGACAGCTTCGACTTTGATTTTTTTTTTTTAAAAAAAAATGTGGACCGTGGAATCGCACGGCCCACGTTAGGGGTGCACGAGGGGTGCACTGTGCGCATGGTCGCACCCCATCGCGCTACTATATATATATATATATATGGATAGAGAGAGAGAGAGGGGCCGGGGCGTGAGGAGGTCAGGGGGGCGTAGAGAGGGCAGCAGTGCTGGGAAGAGGGTGTTAAAAAAGGAATTTTGTCTTTCTAAAGTTCATTCTGAAAAAATATTTTTTTGTTTTGTTTTATTTTTTTATTTTTATTTTTTTGGTGTACATAGGCCTGGACATGGCCACATAATCCCCACATCCATACATTGACTAGTCTTCAACTAGTATGGGGCTTAGAGGCCCAACTTAAACATGTGGGTCAAGCCCACAATAAACCAATCCAATGAGGCTGTAAACCTTTTTCGTTCACCTTGACATCATCAAGGATTGAACTAGGGCATTGTCCCTTGCCACACAAAGCTGTGTGATAAAATAAAACGGAAAATATTTTGATTGCTATTCGGCTCAAATGTTTCTCCATCTTTTAACCTCATTTGGTTCAAAAATAGAGCACGAAATAAATGGGAATTAATATTTAAATGGGAGGATGAAAGACTTGAATAAATGAGAATCTGCAAGTTAAAATTATCTGGTAAAAACTATAATCCCATGTTTAGGGTGAAACATAAGTAAGGAACATGGAATAATACAGGAGAATAATAATAATAAAAAACTGTTTGTTTTGCTAGAATAAGTTTTGGTAGCTATGCCTGGATAACCTAAGATAATGCTTGATAACTATTCTTAGAAAATATTAGAATTGGTTATCGGGGCTTATCTATGCCAATGAATAAAAATGCTCTTCTCTGTCATTTTAAAAAAATTATCTCATCTAACATTTTCGGTACACAGTCTCAAAAATGTCACATCTATCATATCACATACACCTCTCATATTTATTCTCAAACATAAATAATTTATGCAGGGGTATAGTTATCATTTACAAAGTCATAAACTTTTATCCATTTCTTATCTACCATTTATCTTTATTTTTATCTAAGGTGAATCAAATAACGAAAAGATCACTTTTTACGTTTCTTAATAAGAATAAATAAAAAAAACAAATAAAAATTTACCTATTCAATATCGATTGTTATCCATCCTGGTATAGCTATCAAGGGCGAATAACCATATGTAAAACCACAAACGGGGGGTAAAGTGGTACATGGATTTCAGTTAACCCTTGAAATTAAGTTATTACAGTTTAGGGTTTTGAGGATTTGTGTGGGTTTGTGCCATAGATAATGAATTCTTATATTGTTTTTAAATAAACTTTTTTATATTAGAATATGTTAATTAGGGTTGTTAGTATTTCAGATTTCTTCAGTATCACTATTAGATTTGACATCTCCTGACTCAATACTCTCCAAATCCGTCTCCCTTCATCTTCATCCTCTGTTATCTGTTCAATTACCTCAGAAATCAAATCTCTATCTACCTTTGCTGGAGATTCTACTTGCACTATTTTCACTTTCCCACCAATAATTATGTCCAGGAAAGATTTGGGTAAATTAGCCACCACATCAGAATCATCATCCTTCTTCTGGCAATCATCAACATCTTCAATGCTTTTAATGGATAAATCATCTTGTCCTTCTGTTGAAACATTTCGAGGGCTTGAGGTAAATAGACTACAGACTAGGCGGCTTGTGTTTTGTGGGGAAAACATGGTGGGAGAGAGGTTTTGGTGTTAAGAGGGGTGTGCTTATTGTTCGCAACTTCGCATATGATGTTACTATATACAATAACAGTGGTGATACTTTGGCCCCAAAAAATAAACCCCACTCATATGCCCCCATGAGTGTCATCACCTTATTGGTTCTTATTGATTGGTTTGTTGACTTTTTAAAAATGCTAAAATATTAAAATACAAATTTACCATTCATTAAAAATCTATTCCATTAACTCAAATCCCCCCATTTCTCTATTCGATTATAACTCTTTTATGTAAATCTTGAAATTTATTTATTCATTTCAAATTTTGAATTTTAAAATCCTTACTTAAATTACAATTAGACCTAGATTATACCAAAAGTTACCTAAATTGTTTTCGTCAAAATTCTTCAAATGGCTTAGATTTTTTTTAAAAACTTATATTCTTAATATACACATTAATTTTCTTTTTTTTAAAGAATGTTATTAACTGAGCATTAAAAAATTCGAGTATTTATTGTATTCAAATTTAAATAAAAAAACACATTACATTTCTTAAATATTTATATCTTTCACAATGATTTGTTACATTTACATAAAACTATTACATTTACCTAAATGTAACAAACAGTTACATTTACCTAAATATTTTACATTCCATGCAATGTTTAAACAATTTAGAAAAAAAATTCTATTTTCAATAGTCAGTTACATTTTATGGAAAATGTCAAACATATTTTTTGTTGTGTGTTACATTTAACAAATATATGTACTTGATTGTTACATTAATAAATGTAACAAATATAAATTACTATTTGCATTGAAAGAAATGCAATGCACGAATGAATGTTACATTTTAGACTGTTATATTTATGAATGTAACAAAAATTAGAATATGAGTATTTCGATGTCAGAAATGTGATATTAATATCATACAAACCATATATAAATTAAATGTAACTAACCTTAGAAACAGTTGAACAAAGAAACATAGGATTTTGAAACGATTTGCAACATCCTCTACGATTGTCTCATCTTCTCCTTTCAAGCAATGAATGTCATTCCCATCCCATGTCAAATATACACCTTGAGAAAATGATGATGATTTTGCTTTAATTTCCCGTACTTAACGATTCCTTATTTCTTCTTTATCAGTAGTCTATATTGGAAAAATCTTTTTTGTATTTTTGGTTCGTGGGAGAAGTGGAGAGGATGATAATTGAATGTTTGCAAGATGATATGGATTATAGAAAAAAAAATAAAACGTAATTATCTCCTCGTTTTGTGGGGATCGGTTACAAAAAAACAAAATAATCATACAAGGGTATAACAGGTATTAGACATATGCCACCTCATGGGGCCTGTGATGTTGGGGCTTAGAAAACATTATACAATAATGATTTCCAAGCCCCAACTTCACAGGCCTCAAACCAGGCCCCATGATGTGACAATAGGACATTGTTTATTATGCTATTTACTTGATAACTACCTCAATATGTATCCCTATGATCGTGGAGTATCATTTAATTATGAAAATCCTGTATTTCTTCACCATTAATTGATTCAAAAAATCATGCAGCAATATGAATCGATGTTTAAATTTTGGAACTGATTTTGTTTGTGAAGAACTTGTGGAAGCAAATTATAAATTTTATTTTTTAGGTTTTGGAAGGCAAGAAATCGTTTTTTTTTATATTTGGATCTAACAAATTTTTTTTATGTATTGAATGTCATTTTCTATAGTTTGATTTTTTTTAATCTCAAAATCTAAATTTAACATTCGATACTGTTACATTTTATATATGGGTAGTTTGTTTGATGCTACTGCTACATTGTTGACAATGTAAATAGTCATTTTTTAAATCTGCATTATTTTTGTTACATCCGTAAATGCAACAGTCAACCGCATGCATGTATTGATTTATATTTGTTACATTCATAAATGTAACAGTCAACTACATATAAATTGCATGGCATACAAAACATTTAAGTAAATGTCATTGTTATGTTACATTTATGTAAATGTAACATAACAATTATGAAAATGAATCAAACAGTTCATGTAATATTTGTTAAATGTAACCCACAACAAAAAAAATATTTTATATTTTTCATAAAATATAAGTGACTATTGAAGAGAGGATCTGTCTTAAAGTTGTTTAAACATTGTATGGAATGTAAACCAGTTATGTAAATGTGATTGTTATGTTACATTTATGTAAATGTAACAGTGTTTATGTAAATATAATAAATAGTTGTAAAGGATGTAAACATTTAAGAAATGTATTTGTATTTTCAGAGATGGTTTATTTATTTAAATTGAAAAGATGTTTGTCAAATGCTATAATGTTTAGTTAATAACATTCTAAAAAAAAATGTATATAGTATGAATGTAATTTTTTTTTAAAAAAAAGAGTAGTTTTGAACGATTTCAAAAAAAAAAAAATTTAATTAAGTTTTGGTGTAATTTAGGTGTAACTGAAATAGAAAATTCAGTTACTAGGTAAGGATTTCAAAATTCAAATTTTGAAATACATAAATTTTAGTGTTATCGTAAAAAAATAGTTACTGATTAGAGAAAAAATGAGGATTTGGGTTAATGAGTCTGATTTTTAATGAAAGACAGATTTGTATTTTACCATTTTTTTTCCATTTTTGAAAAGTCAACAAACCAACCAATGAGATAATGACACCTCATGGGGCTTGTGAGTGGAGCTTATATTTTGAGGCCTGGGTATCATGACTCTACTATATAAGGACCTTTTACATTAAGTAATTAGGATGTGAGAGACTTACTTACAAAATGGGGTTTACTTACAATTTAGAGGGGCTCAAATAGAGCCACCCTTTAAAGATTGACTTTATATTGGATGAGATATTTTATGTTTGGAAAATGGGAGACTCAGTCACATTTACCCATCAAAACTCAAACTACACATTTTTTCATTTTTTTAAAATAGTAAACATCATCTAATGAGATATATGTTTTGATAAAAAGTGTATATCGCTCTATTTCGAGTTGAATAAACACATTTTAATAAGTATAAGAAAATATTTAACGAGATATACATATCGTCTACCGAAGTATATGCTTTACTGGATTTCTAATGAGATATATAGGACTATATTTTGAACTGAAAAACAAACCCAAGTGTGACAACACTCTTTATGTTTTTATCAGGTTTGGTCCAGATCTAAACTTGACCCGATGATAGGCCTAGCAGCATTTATATGGTACATATCACTCACTAGGCCCAACACATTATGGGTGAAGATGACCAAGTTATTCCGATCCACGATCAGGCCACATTCCAAGTTCTAAATAAAGGATGGGCCCCTGAAACTTTTAACATCTTTGATCCATGGGCTTACTAGGAACCTTAAACCAATTACAACAACCTATGCCATTTCTCCAAGGAAAATGTTGGATTTAGCTTCATTTCCATCCCCAAATACAGTCCACATTTTGTTATTTTTTAAAATATTTTATCTCATGTATGTGCTTTTATAGAAATGAATATATATATTCCTATTTATAGAATTTGTAAAAAAATTAAATTTTTAACTAGACATATACCTTATTATGGTGATTGCAGGTGGTGTAAATGAGACTATAACATGGGCTTAGTGTAACACTGCCCGTGTGAAAACAAAAGGAAGTCCCTGAACTAGAAAAAAAAGAGGTTCTGGATAGAGCAAAAATATTTATCCAAATTTGTATGACACGAGAAATGAAATGACAATGATATTAAGTTGCAAACTCAACCCAGATGATCAATTAAATCTTGACAATTTCTCTTCAAAATTGAGTGAATAATGTTTATCAATCTTTGGATTTGAAATAATTCATAAAACATCAATTTTTGGGTGAAACTATATTTTTATACTGATTAAAGATAGATAAATGGTTTTTTTACATTTTTAAAAAAATAAATTAAATTCCATGTACGATTTTTACACACACACGTGTGTGTGTTTGTGTGTGTGTGTAATAATACTATATGTGTGAACTATATGTATATGTGTGTGTGTTTTCTGTCTCCTAAGTCATGTTATTAGATATTTAGATACTATATTGATCTTATTAATTCAACTCAATGGTAACCACATTACATAGAAAAGGTTAATTTTTTTGGAATCTATATACTTGACTTGAGTAATAATTAACTAATACAGTCTATGTTAATGGTTTGAATGTCAAATATTTTTTACCAAAAAAAATGTTAATTAATTAAAAACCTCTTCATATTTTATCCCAATCATCATACGTGATCCGTGATCTTTCCAAGAAAAAAATGACAGTCTGCGCTTGACTTGCTTTGATTTGCATCCTTTCATCATCAAACAATTATAAATATATAAATTGAAGTTCATTACCCAAAGTAAGAAAAAAAAAATCAAGGCATTGTCTTTAACCCTGTTGAAGTTCCTTCCTATCCAATGCTGCAAGGCCCCCCTCAATTTCTCACCTCATGCAGTAACCAATTCTGCACTTCCTTATCTCTTTTTCAAAGTGGGGTGTTGATTAATCAAGGGAGGTCCTAATCAAACTCAAGAAATTAAAAAAAATTCTTCACTTCATATCAATATATAGACCTTGTTACACAACCATCGCTGTTCATTGGATTATAGACGATTCCACAATATATATACCTTGGACTTCCAATAATTTCTGAAGGATTTTTATAAAAAAAAATAAATAAATTTCTGAAGGGTCGACAAAGAAGTGAAAGAACAAAGAAGACCAATTGCCATGCAGAAACCCCCACGAGAGGCACGTTCACTCCCATGCAGAGCATGCTTGATTGACTACGTAAATGAACGGATCTATCTTCTCCCACGTGTGGCACGTGCGCTATTTCACTTCGCACATGACACACGAGTGTCTCCGGGCCAACTTTGCATGCCTAGTTTCATTTTAACATGATATCTGGAACCTCGAAAGAAAGGGGGCGGATATTCCCACCACCCCATTTATATTAAACACCACCCTTTATTTACAATATTGCCATCCGTGCATAACTCTCAAAAATGCATTACGGGCACCACCCTCTCCTTTTCACCACCCTCAGTAACTGACTAGGTCAATCCCATCACCCTAAGTAATTGGCATAAGTTAGACACATGGGATGTCTATGTAATTTTATTTCCTAGACAATATCGTTGTCGATGAAAATAGAAAAAAAAAACATGTAGGTTCTGGAATGAGTTAGACACATAGGGTGTCTACATAATTATATTTCTTAGACAATTCCTATGTCGATGAACACGGAAAAAAAATCATGTAGGTTCTGGAATGAGTTAGACACATGAGATGTCTATATAATTATATTTCCTAGACAATGGCCATGTTAATGAAAACAGAAAAAAAAACCTTAGGTTCTGGAATGAGTTAGACACATAGGGTGTCTATATAATTATATTTATTAGACAATTCCTATGTCGATAGACAGAGAAAAAAAAATATTGTAGGTTCTAGAATGAGTTAGACACATGAAATGTCTACATAATTATATTTCCTAGACAATGACCCTGTCGATGGAAACAGAAAAAAAACCTGTAGGTTTTCGAATGAGTTAGACACATGGAGTGCTTACATAATTATATTTTCTAGACAATATCCATGTCGATAGAAACAGAAAAAACTTTGTAGGTTCTTGAATGAGTTATAGTTGTGTGTTTTACTACACCAATGTCAATGGTTGTAGTAATTGGAGACTATTACTGTCGAACACATAAATGTATGAAGCTTTGGTATTTTTTAGAAAGGTTAGACACATCGTGTGTCGAGTATATGTGTATTGTTAGACAGTTTGTTTTTCTATTCTTGCGTGAATCAAGTTTCCTTATGAAAACATAAGGAAAATATTCACAAATTTAACACGAATTACTTATCCAATAAAACATTTACAAACATATTCAATAGACATTCACATTCCCCAAAACACATTGACATTAATTAACATATTCACCCCTAAAGTATTATGAGGTTCTACAAACACAACCAAATCATAATACAATCATGTGTTGAAACCTAAATAGTTTCATTTAAACTTCTGTTTCAATACACATAATACAAATTAAAACTACAAAACACATAAAAAATTATTCAACACTAATTGTTTGTGGGCACTGAAATCTATAACACAAAAAAATTGAAAAATTTATTCTAACATGAATCAACTAATTCATCAATGTCGATTGTGCATTTGCTTTGACATACATCACACAGGTTTTGAGTCATGAAGTGGTGTTCCATCTTGCAAACAATGTATCATGTATCCAACTACTCTCTGCGTAGCCTTAATAGTTGTCTCCTGTCTCGAATTGTGGTTCATCATCTGAAACCATGCCATGTACCCCGAAACCACCTCCCAAGGTGTAGGTACTGGCTCGTCATGCCAATAATACTCTTCTCTAA
Source organism: Acorus gramineus (assembly GCA_030737835.1). Classification (NCBI taxonomy): domain Eukaryota; kingdom Viridiplantae; phylum Streptophyta; class Magnoliopsida; order Acorales; family Acoraceae; genus Acorus; species Acorus gramineus. The sequence continues at coordinate 2,692,571 of JAUJYN010000024.1, read as the reverse complement.
GAGAAAAAAAAAAAAAAGAGATTCATCAATGCCACCAACATACAAACACTGAAAATTTGACTAATACATAGTATTTAATTCAATGAGTTACTAAAATGCATTCACAACGCTATCTTTCAATCCTAAATCATTCAAATTCATCCAACACAATTCATTTTTCTAAAAAGATACCCTAACTTTCTCTAAATTATCTTTACTAGATTGATTGGAGCATGAATAAATTAGTATTACATTATTGTTTAAATATAGTTCTCAACAATATGTATTGAACCATTTTACAATTTTATATCAATGTCAGTATACTAATTCATCTCATGAATATGTTCAACATGCCAACAATAATATTCTCTAAGGGGAATTTTTTTTCCCAACCAACGCCACCAACATACAAATTAATGAAAATTAAACCAAAATGCATACCATCCCTAGCTTTGACTAATGTATTGAAATTCAACCAACACACTTCGTTATGAAATAAACAAAAAATAAAATAAAAATAAACATAACTTTATATATCAAAAAACCCAAGCTCTCTTTCAAAGCCCTAACTTTCCCTATCAAAACTCTAACTTATCTACAAGAAGAACAATAATACTCATTAGATCACAATTAACAATTGATTAAAAAGATATTTTTAAAAAATATATATATTAATTTATTTCAAGAGAGATGAGTTTATGGCCTCAAGAGTGGCACGGGGAGGACCTTACGGGGGTGGGGGGAAAGACTCCACGATGGCTTGTCATCGACGTCCTCACAGCTGGAATAAACGGGAGGGGTACTGAATGAGAGAAATAGCAGAGAGAAGAGAGAGAATTATGTTATGATATGTGAAGGGTGGTGAGGTTGGTGTATATGAATCTAAAATGCATATGACCTTTATGGAAAAAAAAAAAAATCGTTGGCTTTGAAATGGGTTAGACACATGGATTGTCTATGTAATTATATTTTCTAGACAATGTACCTGTCGATGGGAACATAAAAAAACCCCGTAGGTTTGATAATGGGTTAGACACATAAGTTGTCTATGTAATTATATTTTCTAGACAATGCACATGTCGATAAGAACAGAAAAAAAAACTCATAGTTTTTGGAATGGGTTAGACACATTCCATGTCTATGTAGTTATATTTCATAGACAATGTAACTGTCGACGGGAACATAAAAAATAACTCGTAGGTTCTGGAATAGATTAGACACATGGATTGTCTATGTTGTTATATTTCATCGACAAAGTACCTGTCGATGGGAACAAAAAAAAAAAACTCGTAGGTTCTGGAATGGATTAGACACATGGGGTGTCTACATAATTATATTTCTTAGACAATGTCCTTGGCGATGGGACCAAAACGAAACTAGTAGGTTCTAAGATTTATAACACAAAAATGCAAGCTCCATCAGTTTTCCTATCAACAACAAATTTGAAAACAAACACATATATAAAAAAAACCATCCAAACTCATCTTAAGCCTTAACTCACAAGTTAATGCAAATCATTTCCATAATTCAAAAGAACCCTAAAAAATACACAACAACTCTAACAAAATCTCATATAGGTCACAATAAAAAAAATGAAATCATCTTAAACAAAATAACCAGATCCAGATAACAGATACCCAGCAATACAAAAACAAGAAAAACAAATTGGTTTAGATAGATTACATTGATCGACCGACCCAGAATCCTATCAAAGAGAGTTGACAACGTTAAAAGCGGACTGGAGAGATGTGGAGCGTCTTCACGACAGCCAATCGTCAGCGTCCTCATGAGTCCATCGTATGGGATGTGCCAAAGAGGTGTTCGAGAGGCTAGATCGGAAAAAAAAAGAGAGAAAAGAGAGGGAAGAGAGAGGTCGATGGGATGAAATATGGTGGGTGGTGAGAAAGGTGTTTCTCATATGGTGTTTATATATGGTGGTGCATTTGATAAGTGAAAAAATTAAAGGTGATGGACTACAAAAGGTGGTGCCCTAAGAAAAAAGGGTAGTGGGAGTATCGGTGCCCGAAAGAAATCGAGATCTTTCACATTTGTATTTCACGTCAGGTCGTTTTCTTTCCATAAACCGTGATCACATGTCATTCTGTCTTGTTTTAAAAATTTAAAAATAATTTATCCGATAAGGGAATTATATAAACTGTGATTGTTATGCTTCTTCAATGATAACATGCAAATTTGGAATAACTACGAGTACTCTTTTTAATTACACTTTGAATGAGATCGTGATCAAATGCTAAATTATTTGATTACGGTATAATAACACCGTGATAATAGAGTAGATTTAATTGTGTTTTTTTTTTTCAACTGTGAGTAAATGTGTAATTCAAAAAAAATATCACGATTTTTTTATCAGTCTACGATCATGGTTGGAAAGAATCTGTAAGGTTAAGTATCTATTATCACGTTTTGTCGTGAACCGTGATTTTTAGAATAATAGTGGTCTATTGCGGTTATTGTATAAATTTTTTTAATAAAAAAATACACTTGCCAGCAAATTACTATATTCTGTCTCTCCATTAGTAGGGTGTATAGTCATATATGGAGTATAGCCTTTAGACTGCAGATCATATGACTGCAAATAGGATTGAGTTTATCAACACTAAAATATATTTTATTACATGGCCTTATATAGGCCTTTTTAGATAAATTTTTATCATGAAATTAAACAATTATTGATGAGTAACTAATGACATAAATATATAGCCTCTTACCCTATATTAATTATAACAACAATTTATTGATAGTATGAAAGAAGAAAGGAGTGAGAGGGTTCAGTCAATGTTCCATTCTTCGGTTCACGTCAATATCCAATCAAGGGCTGGTATGTCTCCCAAAGCATATCAAAATCTTATGCCCCCATTTGGATGTGGAATAGGGGTCGGAATATCCTTGAATAAATGGGAATAATGGATTTTGGCTGTTTGGGAGCATTGAATACCCATGGATAAACTACGTTGGAATAAACTGGTATAAGTGGAACATGGATTCCAGCCAACCCTTAGAATTAAAGTTATTCCAGGCTATTTCACCCAAAGAATATGTGGGTCCATTGTAAAATTAATTGTTATTACCTCTTATAAATCATCTATCAAATCAACTATCATCATTTTTTCACCTTTTATAAATCTTTATACACGCGTTATTCACATTTTATTCAAATAACAAAAACTTTATTATCATGTTTCCAATGAGAATAATTTAAAATACAACCAAACACAAAATCACTTATTCCACAGTTATACCCATTTATGCTGGTATAACTATAGGAATAAGTTTTATTCTATATCCAGGCTATATGTTTATTATGCAATGAGACATGTTAGCTCCTTATTATGGACTAACAAGTACTGATGGAATTTAGTACTGACTGGATCATCTCGAGAGTTAGTTTTCACCCCATTTTATATGATGAGAAACCTGGGATTAGTTGAGAAAACCTCATATGCACTTAATCATCCATAATTTTATCGATTGCATGCAAAAGTGAATGTGGAGTGAGAAAACTTGGGATGCACATAACCATGCATCCACAATCATGTGCAACACATAAGCATGATGGATTCGAACCAAAGATCTATGAGAAGCTAGCAAACCTCATGGCTCTATATATCAATCATCAGTTATATTATTCACGGAGGTGAAGAGGCCTCAGATGTAAAAAGATATGCTGAATGAAAATGTTCAATCTCCCCCTTCAAGTGCATCATATGGTGTGTTTTGCACGCTCCCAGGATAAAATGAAGTATATATTCTATTGAATTGCATAAACTTATAAAAAATGTAAAAATATATATACATCTCGTTCAATGAGGTATATAGTTGATATATATAGGACAACTATCAACATATACAAGATTATAGGCGGGGCTATAAATAGGAGTGTAACAACGCTCATAATAAGTTTTGTTTGGAATCAATTTTAATAAGGGAAATATTCAAATAACCCCCTATAAAGTGCCTGATTTTTCCTTAAGTCCATATAGCCCCCATGAAAACACTTATGTAAATCCAAATAACCTCATGAATTAAATTTTTGTTGATAGATAATGAATATATTATGCGAATATTCTATTTTATTAAGCTTGACTGAAAAGACAGCATACCAAAAAACACCCACAATTTGTTAAAAATGAGAAAAATCTTATGTACTCCTGATAGATTGTAAAATCCTATATGGAGGAGTAAAATAATTATTTATATGTGTTTTTGCTTTTTTAACACATTGTAGGAAGTTTTAGGTATACTATATTTCAACCAAGATTGACTAGATAGAATTTTAACATAATAATTATAATTTGTAAACGAAAATTTAAATCAGGGAGTTATTTGGATTTACATAGGTGTTTTCAAGGGGTTATATAAATTTTAGGAAAAGCCAGAGGGTTATATGGATTTTAGTCAATTCACACCGGGGGGGAGGGGGGAAGGGGCGCTATTTGGATTTTTCCCTTTTAATAAACAATTTATGTTCAAATTGTTTAAAATAATTGATGAAAAACTTACTATCAATAATCTTTTATGTAAAACATGTTTTTATTGACTTTTGACACATAAATCCTGGAATGAAAAGCTGAAATTTTGAAGTTACATGTTTGGAATAGATTATATCTAAGAATTGATCTTCCAAAAACAAAATCCATAAAAAATAGTTCCCAAAGGGCCTTAGGTTTTGGGGCATATTTTTCTCATATAAAACTAAACATAGAAAAAAAAATTTATTTTATTTTTGAAAGTTATAGATTCAAATCTTTTAACAAAATGTAAATTATTATTTTAATATCTAGGTTCTCCTAGTTTCTGGTCATTTTGTCATCTAGGGATGACAAATTAATAATGCATACGCTGACCATGCATGTTTGGTCAAACTTATATGCTCTATGAATCACATGTTTTGAAACTCAATCGATGTTTGAATTTGAAAGCCTAACAAAAAATGAATTTGTTCGTTAAAGAAAGAAAGCCAACTTTTGATTTGGTATAAAAGCAACAAGAAGTTGGGTGGAACTGTCCAACAAGAGCTCAACAGCATTTTTGTTTTTTGGAAAATGTACTGTATATAACTGGTGCTCAATAGCATTATATTTCATTCAATGCAACATTGGATTTAAGCATGTCCATCGAACAGATACGGATCGGATATACTATTATCCATATTCTAACTTTCGGATTTAGATACGGATATTAATTTTTGGATTCGAATCCCTTTAGATACAGATCGGATACGAATATTTTTTAGATAATTGACATGTTTGAATATTAACATTAATTTGGATAATCAAATGATATTTTAGAGAGACATTAAAATTGAAATTGAGATTTTAAGGCTTATTATCTCTTTCAAATATCATACATTGAAAATTTAATAGTATTATAATATATTATAATATATTATCATTGTGATTAATCATATAAGATAACAATATATATAATATGTTGGATGCAGATATTTTTCGGATCGGATAAACTGATATTCATATCCGCACTACGGATCTTCGAATATAAGATATTTTTAATTTTTTGGATACAGATTCAGATCGGATTCAGATTTTTTCGAATAATTAACAGGATTAATTGGACCTCTATTATTATATTAACGTCAGTGGTAACATCATTCGAAGCCCATTATGTGTGTATATGAGGCTTAATTTTCACTTCTTAATTAATTAATTAATTAATTTTTATTTTGCAAAAGCATGTGAGTGTGAGTGATTACAAAATCCCAAACAAAGTGGGCGAGGGCTAGTTTGGTAATGAGTTAAAGTTTTAAAGATAAATTGTGCTAAGTTTAAAGGATAAAAAATCTATTAATTTTGTCTAAATTTATATTTATTAAAATCAAAATAAAAAATAAAGATAAATTTTATCTCAGCCTTTAGGTTAAACAAAATATATCGCTATTTTTTTTTTCAAAATCAGGACAATTGTCCGAACTGATCACAATTGATTTAGTTAAAATTGAACTTAGCAATTGATCGATTTAGTGAAAGATACAATTGTTCTCTTGACAATTTTTCCCTAACTGTCCCCCAAGTAGCTTTGGGAGATTCAATAAAATTGGAACAATGGCCCTGTTGCAAGGATGACATGGACAAATCCAGAAATGGTTTAATTTTTTAAAGAAATATTACTAAAAAAAAAAAAAGACTCTCACAAGTAGTTGTCACATGTATTCGACATGTTCATTTACCCATGGGAGAATCTTAGATAATGTTAGGAACAACCCATGTGCAGTCTCACGTGTGGTCCTCGTATGCTATTTTTTCAATGCGTATTCATCACATAACAAAGCATATACTATTCTTTCATAACAGTGATTGCACGTGTGCTTGAAAATTAGCTTTTCTTTAAAAGTTGAGTTTCAAACTGAATTTGCAGGAAGTTATCTCTTTACTGATTATGAAAAAGCTAATTTTTGAATACTTATTTATAAAAGAAAAAAAAAAGATGTAACTCCCATAAAACTTATGAAAATCATAAAAAGTCCTTGTAAAATTGGTAAATTCCTTTAAGTCTCCTATCTTATTAAACAATATTTATTTTAGTCCCTATCGAAACCAAAACTAATCAAATGTGTTGTTAATCCTAACTATGCATGGTAAATTATTGTTATACCCTTTAAAAATTTACTTTCTTTCTTGAAAAAAATCGATATAACTCCCTGAAAACTTATGAAAATTGAAAAAAGTCTCCATAAAATTTAAAAATCGTCTTAACTCCCTCAAATTTTCTTAAGATCACAAAAAATCCATGTGATTATCCAAAATTATAGACTCATTTATTTACATTTTCTTAAATAAATAAAATTTTTCTCATCAAGGTCTTATGCTTTTGTTGCTAGTAATTTTGAGTTGAAAATGTATTATGGAATTTTGATTTGCGTTTTAAATTGTTTTATTTGATATTGTAATAGAGTTGATGAAGCTATAATTGTTTTTGTTTAGTCTCTTTGATGAGATTGAGGATGTGAAAATGTTGAAAAATGACTCGATTTTGTAGATTAAATGAGGTTCAACGGCTATTTTTTTCAGTTGAAGATGACATTTCAGGAAATGAGAATGTTGAAAAATGACAAAGGTATTTCCGTCTTACAGAAGGACTAAATCTAATTTTTATAAAATTTGAAAGGACTGAATCCGATTTTAATAAGTTTATGAGGACTTATTTCGATATACGTTTTACCGGGCGACTAAATTCGTTAACCATATATACTTTATGGGGACCTAGGATGATTTTTTTTATTTTACATAGACTTTTTGTGATTTTAAGAAGATTTTAGAGAGTTAAGAAATTTTTTCCCCTTGTAAAAATGTGTCTGCGACTTTTAATTATGTTACAATTTTTTTTTTTTTTGTTTGGAAATAGATTCGGTGAAATCATATTCCTACAACCGCATAATTTTTTCAAACCCACATCTAATCGCCACCTAAAAATGAGAAATAATAAATATATATCCAACAATACTATATTGATATTAAAGAAATCAAAATATTATCTATCTAGTACAAGTTTTTTTTTTGGTGGGTATATCTAGTACAAATGGAAAAAGATACATTTAGCCCCGTTGCAGTCTCTTCAGTTTTTCTTTTTCTTTTTATAAAATTATACATTTATCTTTTGAAGTGAATGCTATTATATGAAATGATGTATATACTGAGATACATTGGTTTAATTTTTTTCATGGTGAAAAAATAAAAAAAAACAGACTGCAGTATATACTATGATAGTACAGTATACATTATGATAGTACAGTATATATTATGATAATACAGTATATACTACGTTATCATAGCGTATGAGACTACAAAATGGACTGTATCAGCACTCTAGTACAAATTAGTACAATTTTTTGCATATGAATTGAATATGTACTGGGCCAACTAGGGTTTTGCCTAGAGTAATAAAGTCTGTCGTGGCTCACCTAAATATCACGAAACAACTATATTTAACTAATGTTTAGAATACGAGACATTCATTTAATGGAAAACATGACTGGTTAAATATCACTAATGCGGGCATGTAATCATATTTCCTTTAATAAAGAGACTGGTAGCATAGTTCTACCCTTTTCAAAAAATAAAATAAAAGATCACTAATGAAATTGTTGGATCAATTGGAATTAATCCAATTAATCCGTGACAGTGTTATCATAATGTAATAAATGTATTAATATTAAATAATAATAATATAAAATAGGGAAAAAATAAAAATAATTTTAAAATTCTAGTACTAGTCCTTAATTAAAACAACTATATAACATCACTCTTGAACCCATTTTCACAAATGACAATAATATTTTTATTAATTATTTAAAAAGCAGACAGTCTAAACAACTAATAGGTATCTTCTCTTAGAAAGTTAGTTTATTTTTAACTTGAATGTTATATAGAATTTATTAAACTCAAAGTTAATACATTTTATTCATATTAAACTTTAACTATATATAAAATCATCATATAGTTTTATGTTATTGTGATGTTAGTTATACGTGGCCTTGAAAAAATAATAAAACTTAATAACTGTGAAAATTTCTTGGAATGTTCTTTTTTATAAGGGAAAAATCCATATAACCCCCCATAAACTTACTAAAATCCATATAACCCCCTGACTTTTCTTAAAATTCATATAATCCATTGAAAATACATAGTAAATCCAAATACCCCCCTGAACAAAATTTACGTTTACAGATGATGAATATTTTGTGAATATTATGTTTGGTTAACCTTGATAGAAAACACATCATATCTAAAAAACTTTACAATGTATTAAAAATGTGAAAAATCTTATATAAATGACTATTTTATCCCTCTGAATAGGGTTTTGTACTATATTCACAGAGGGTAAAATAATCATTTTCATAGGATTTTTTGCATTTTTAACACGTTGTAGTGGTTTTTTTAGTATATTGTGTTTTCAGTCAGGGTTAACCACAAAATATTCACAAAAAATTCATCATCTATTAATGAAAAGTTTATTCAGGGGGTTATTTAGATTTAGTAGGTGTTTTCAGGGGTTATATGGATTTTAAGAAAAATCAAGGGGTTATATGGATTTCAGTCAAATTTCAAGGGGTTGTATGGATTTTTCCCTTTTTATAAATTTGAATTCTTAATATAATTAATACATTTATTATATCATTAAATTGTCATGATTTGATTCTGATTCACCCGACGGTTGAATTGGTGTCCCTTAACTCGATTATTTTTTCGGTTCAAATAACCGTCCGGTTTTTAAAACATTGATAATGACATACTTTTTGTAATTGCAAATAAAAAAAAAGGAAAAGACATATATACTTTTTTTAATTGCACATGAAAAAAGGAAAAATCCAAACAACCCCTTGTAAACTACTTGAAATCCATATAACTCCCTGACTTATCCTGAAGTCCATATAACCCCATGAATACACTTATATTTCTAAAAAACCCTTTGAATTAAACTTTTGTTGACCAAAATATTCTTGGAATATCTCGTTTGGTTTACTCTGATTTGAAATACAACATATCAAAACCTACTATACAATGTATTAAGAATGAGAAAAATTATCTGTAAATGGTGAGTGTACCCCTCTAAATGGATTATAAAATTCTATCCGGAAGGGTAAAATAGTTATTTATAAAATATTTTTCACATTTTAACATATTATGGGGTTTTTTAGTATATTGTATTTTTAGCTAAAGTTAATCAAACAAAAAATAATTAACAGAATATTCCTCATCAGTCAACGAAAATTTAATTCGGAAGCCCATTTGGATTTAGACATGTTTTTAGGGGGTTATATAGACTTCAGGAAAAGTTATAGAGTTGTTCGATATGAAGGACTTGGGCTTGGCCAATGTCATTTTAGGAATCAAAATTTCTAGAACATCTGATGGATTAGTATTGTCTAAATCGCACTATGTTAAGAAAATACTAGAAAAATTTAACAAGAATGCTGATGGGAATTTTTCCTTTTTATTAAAATAAGTTGTTGTTCTATTTTCAATTTATTTTTATATTTTTGATAAATATATGATAATAGTAAATTTTTTAAAATTTTATATAAATTATTTTTTAAAATTAAATCACTCAATCTATAAAAATTTCAAGCATGTGGTGGTAGGTGGTGGCAACTGTGTAGCAATAGCATGCATCCACTCACTTTCATGGAAGATATTGTCAAAATAGACATTTCTCCAAAACGCGGAGGCTTGGCCCTCACCATACACACAACACTGATCACCATCACCAGTTCACCACCTTCTCAGAAACAACCACCAAACCCTATCTATATAGCTGGTTGGAATTCCTCACCAGCTGCACTGTTTTCTTTAGGTACATAGTGGTTGAGGAATGCATAATGACTGACGTCCACATCCCATGACTTTGATTCCCAGTATTTCATCATAAAGAAAAAAACCAAGTACGGAAAAATTAATAATAATGAATAGTAGAACTCATGAACAGCTGGGAAGAGGTCTTAGAGTGACATGTGAATTGAAACCACTTGTTTTTAGGGTTGTTGCATGTGTGTCCTTGCTTGGTCGATCTCTTTTTAATACTAGGTAGTGTCATGTTAAAATAAATACACGTGCTCAAGAGATGCCCACAAATAAAACCCTAAAAATTTCTTTAGATGAAATAAATATACATGGATAAAAGAGAATTGGATGATTTTTGTACTATTTTTTTTAACAGAATATGAGCATATCTATTTTGAAATATTAACAAAACAGATCATGTTCTAATGAGTGATGAGATGAATAAAAACAAAAAAGTAAAAAACATACAAAACACAACACATGCATGAACTCCCGGCAGAGAAGGCCTCTACCTGGACACACCTAATCTATTACGCGCAGTGCATTCTTGTCCACCAATGCTATTGTTGGATGATTTTCTTACTATTATTCTTTTTCCCTTTAGATATCTTTCTATGTTTATTATTATTATTATTATTAGAGAATATAGTTATAGTATTGGATGAATAAACATGGAGAAGAGATACACACACACATATCACAATAAGGGCATATTCTCGATATCAAAGCATAACTGTTAAAGGTATTTATGATATTATTACATAATATAGTTATAGCTAAGGCCGTCTTATTAATCAGAACACAAAAATATGAAAAAATTAAATTAGATTTTTTTTTTCTTAATTAGGTTCGGTTAAACAACACATTTCAAGAAATAGTATTCACACAACTCGGATACTAATTAATCATGTTCACTTTACTGTTCATTTATAAGATTAATTAGGTGTATACCTGTTAAGATACTAATTGAGTCTGGTCTTGAATTTGTCTTGTTAAGAGCAACAAACTTGTGTTACATGAAGGAAGACTAAAAAATTTATTCAAAACAAGAGAAATCCAAACCTTACCCAATTGGAAGAAAATAGAAATGTTTTGAAGAGTAGATTTAATAAGTAAAACATGCATAAAATAATTAAGGACTAAAATACGATTAGGATTGACAAAGGCGACCGTTGAGGCTTAAGAATATGAAGCATCTTTTAGCCTTCACTTGTGCTTTTCTAATCCTCGATCTGTTCCTGTTTGTTTGTGCTGTGTCTGTTCAGTCAATTCACACCACATTAAAATGAAGTTTTTACCTGAATTGTTAATGAAATTTAACAATATGTTTGAGTATAGTTTGGCCTTAAGAATATCCACTATTGATGCTACATTATGATTAAATAATAAAATATTACCAAATAATTATAGGTTGGAGCGCCGCGACGAGATTTTGCCATGTTGTATAATGGTTGTTGATCTAACTTTCTTTTATATATGTATAATCAATAATAAAAACAAAGATACCTTGATGTCACATGTGGTCAAATGTGCATGAAAATCCAATATAAGTAGGTTAGAAAAACAAGACCAGTTCACATGAGAGAATGAAAAATAGAAAAAAAAAAATATTTAGTGGGTTGGTGTTGGAGAGCAGATCTCAAAAAAAGAAAAAGAAAAAAAAAGGGGAGATCTGTCAGTGATACAATTAATTATTATTATTATTATTTTTTTGTTAGTTAACGAGGTCAAAAGTTTTTTACACGTGGGATCATGTGGTTGGTGGGTTTAGTGGATTTGCCGCATCCAACGACCGTTGACTTTTTTGACATTTGACCGCTCACAAACACGAAAGGCCGCGCCTCAAACTATGACTATAAAGAGAATAGTCACACGTTTTACATCCACAACCCCACATTAATTTAATTTAATTTATCATTATTATTATTTAATCTCAGGAGGAGGACACGATGTGTCTCAAATAAGACCACACATTAATATACATTATAGATGCATAATCCTTTTTAGAAAATAAATAAAATCTAATTTTTTTTATGTCATGATCTTAAAAGAGTAGGTATATACATAACACTGTCACATTTTCCCCTCACGTTTTCAAACACAAATAGCTAATATTTAAAGGTTGAATAATTCATGAATTATTTATATATATACACCACACCCATATAATTAATTTATTTATGCATGTATGTGTAGTTAGTTATCTATGAGGAATGCATGATTAAGGCCCCATTATTTGAAATTAATTATTAAACTGATTCTCCTTAATAAAATTAGTTTTTAAATAATTGATTGGAATAATTTTTTTAGACTATAGCTGTTCATTTTGAATTTTGTTTTTTTTTCAATAATAAACAAAATAGATTTTATGGAAAAACGGAATGAAAATAGGCTTTTATTAAAAAGTTGGGTGAAAATGCTTTTATGAAAGTCTGAGCTAATGCTTTTATGAAAGTCTGAGCTAGTGATGTTGATAAGGATAATGTGATACTTATTTGGTAAAAATGTTCAGATAGACAATAGGGTGGCTCTATTCACCCCCCTCTAAAATAGGTGCACCCCCCTCACTTTTTAAGTGTTTCATTAAAAACCCCCTTATATATAAACTCATTTTTGAATTCATGTGCACACCCTCCTTCACAAAACCCTAAATCTCTGTCGTCCCTCTCTCGGTCTCCCTCGTCTCTCTCTTGGTCTACCTCATTGTCGTCTCTCTCTTTCGTCTCTCGGTCTGCCTCGCCGTCGTCTCTCTCTCTCTCTCTCTCTCTCTCTCTCTGTCTACACCTCTAATCCCTTTGTATTTTATAGACTCACCTTAGGTAGTGAGTAGTGTTGTAAACACAATAAGCTTTAGTGGTGGTCTAGTTCCTTTTTTGAGTTTTTTTTTCCTTCTCCGATTCCCTCTCCATCAATCATTTCGTATTGGGTTTCATCATCTTTTGTTCATTCACGAGAGGTAGGCAAGGTCTATAATGTTATGTTGTCTTGCGCGCACCTTCATGTCACCAATCAGTCATGTATCGTGCATGCATGCATAGAGGTGTCATCCAAGTTTTTCACTTTTTTCATTTTCGTTGTTGTGTGCGACACTGCATGTGTCGACGGAAACTACTTCCATTGACATCCTTGGTGTCGAACGACATGAATAAAGTAGATAAAATTTAGACTTGATTATGTCCACACCCCTACTGTCGATGGGAGTTAGTTTGGTTGACATACAAAGTGTCGAACGGATCATACTGTCCCCTAGACTAGTACGCTTCGACAATTGTTGTGTTGGCTTCTTCCAACATCGTTGACAGTCACAGTATTGATACACTATACAAGATGCAGGTTTGAGAACATTTGAGTGTCGACAGTTATAATGTTGTCATATTCAACAGTGGTCGACAGTGAGAGGGTCGAACGACAATCTAATATAGAGGGGGGGGGGTGTAATTTATCCAGTTATAAATGGATCTTTTTTCAAGTATCCATATAGAGGGGGGTGCAACTATTTTGGAGGGGGGTGAATAACACCACCCTAGACAATAATCCTGTGTACCATAAATTTTCAAAGTTGAAAGTGGAAATCAGTCAGTCCTTTGTTCCCGCCATATGACTTGCGCGTAATCACTTAATTTTTATATAGAAAATATTTGAAAAATGATTGTTCATTTTATAAAGGATTGGGACAAATTTTGTGTAGAGGCAGGTTCTGTATTGTACACAGGGAAAAATACTTCTTGAGGAGTAGGGGATGCTCTCACCAAGGTGTCAATTTTTTGTAGACTTCTCCTCCTAAACTTTGACATCACATTACCGGGTTTTGTTTTGGTCATTTGGTAGTTGATTAGTACTTTTCTAAACTCTACCAACTTTATTGGTTTGTTAGCTAATAATGACATATGCCTACCATTCTTTAAAAAAAAATTAAAAAAAATTTCAAAGTTCAATTTTAATTGAATTTTGTAATGGGAGATTTAAATTTAAATGTGACTGTCTCACATCTTCTATATATTTTAAAATAAATCACCTAAAACTTTAATATATATTATAAATATCTTTATTTTATGCACATAAAAGCATATTATAAATGTGATTTTTTAAAATGAAATATATATTATTATGATATAGTAAATTAGATTATTTAGATAATTGTTATTTGAATATTTGTCAGATACAGATTCAGATACAAATACTCGACAATATATTTGAACATAGATTCAAATACAAGATTATACATACATACATACATACATACATGTATTGTTATTTGAATATTTGTCAGATACAGATTCAGATACAAATACTCGACAATATATTTGAACATAGATTCAAATACAAGATTATATTCGCTCCTTATTTGATCATCACTATATATTATGTCAACATCCCCCACCTAAACTTACTATTAATGGTTGTCCTCTCCATCTTTGGATAAATTTTAATGTACTAGTAATTAAACCCAAATGTTTGATGCTTTTCCAAGTTGCAGTTCTAATTTATATATTTGAGTACGCTCCCGTGTTGTGAAGTTGAAAAATATGGCAAAATAAGTATATCATGTAAAACTTCCTAATATGAATTTAGTAGTTGAAGATGACATAACTCCCAGTTTTTGATAAATCTTAATTAAGCTATTGGCAAATCCTAATAATCCATGTTTTCCCAATCAAACTTATATTGGTGGTCCATTATAGTTTGGTAAAATTTCATATGCTCTCTTTTCTTGAATTCCAGCATGCAGTGAAATTTTTTTAAGAGTTGATTTGACAAAGGGTTATAAATTGTTCTAATGTAAGAGGATAAAAAGTTCATTAATGTTATCCTTATTCACATTTGTTAAAATCAGAACAAAAAATAGGGATCTATGTTATTTCAACTTTTATGTGCAATAAAAATATCTCTATTTTTATTTTAAAATCGGAACAACTGTATGCATTTTATCGTGAATAATTTTTATATCAAACATTATAAGTTGTTCTCCCTCACTTATTCCTACATTTATCCTCTTATCCCATTGGTAATACATTGGTAAACCCAAATGGCCCACGCTTTGGTTAATTGGTTAAATCTCCATTGTCAATGATTCCATTGATAATGTTTAAAATGACCAAACATTTTTTTTTTATAGTGCAAATACATATGAGCTTCCTTTGTGAAAAGGAAAACCTAAAACGTGTGTTCAAATCTGCTTCTTTTGAATGTACTTTGCTTTGCCTACCTTTTGAAGATTATTTGAAAAGAAAAGAAAAAAAGAGAACATCACCTAACATTTTAAGATGAAATCGCCGATCCGAACCTTCATATTTGCAATATTTATATAAATATAAATGATTAGTTTTGTAAATGTTAAAGCATTGAGTGCTCAGTGATGCAGGTGGGGTGTCATGTGAGGGAGGAGGGGGGCCATATAAAACAATTTCTGTTCAAAAACTTCCAAATCAGCACCATCTGATTGAATGAAAAAGGCTCTGTTTTTTTTTTATCCCCCTGTTTTTTGGAAGTACTTTGATGGTGTTATTATTATTTTTATTTTTTTTGGGGAGACAGTTCTAATCAATCTTATTTTTAATCATATTTTCACCTAATTAAACAGTTAATAAAATGTTAATGTCAACATTGGGGTTCAAAATAAGGCTGGTTATATCAGCTGCACCCTATTTTTTGTTGTGCTGTTACACGCATTTATATATATAACAATACGTGCAACTGCTACTTTGTTGATGTGATATCTATTTCATTTTATGTAATGAGGTATATGGATATATTTCATTTTCTTTTTATGTAGTTACATGCTTCATTCTATGAATTATACATCAGAATCAAAACATGTGAAAATTGTAGACTTATATATAACATTTAAAAATTTAACAGGTGAAATTAATTATTCCAAGTATTTTTTTTTTGTCAACCCTTTTATCTTTTTAAGTTCATGGACGTTTTCAACATATGAAAACATCTCTCAGTTATCAATTATATATTTTTAAGATCATTCAATTTCCTTTTCCTCTGCTTTTGTACATTGTTATGCATACACTTTGTGTACTCTATTAATTAGTACACAATAATTAGTTCCATATACATTGTTTTGTTAACCTACATTGCTGTGTATATATATATCTGAAGTTTTTACTTTATATTTCAAGCAACTTTCTCTGAATCTTATGAGAGACAATCCTGAATCTGCCAGGCTTTTATGAAATACCAACAAATTCTCCAATGTGTAAAGTTTGCAACAGACAACAAAATAAATAGGAGATTTTCAATTATATAAAAAAGTTTTTTTTTTTCCCTTGAGGGTACGTATAAGTTGAAAATTAAATAGCTCAATCTTTCTATATGATATCATCTAAAATCTTGGTGGAAAGTCTTTAATGTTTTCTGACATTACTATATGATAAAATAATGAATGATAAAACAAAGTCACAATAAATGGTCACGTGGAATCTATTCCAACATGGATGGAAACGCTCTCTGTTTTTCACATGGGAAAAAATATTTGCTCATAATTTATATATATATTTTATTAAAGGAAAAAATTCATACAACCCCTTGAAATCTTACTGAAATCCATATAACCCCTTAACTTTTCTTAAAATCCATATAACTCTATGAAAGAACCTAGTAAATCCAAATAACTCACTGAATAAATTTTTTGTTAATAGATGATGAATATTTTGCACATATTTTATTTAGTTAGCCTTGACTGAAAATACGATATACTAAAAAATCACTACAATGGATTAAAATGCGAAAAATCCTATAAAAATGATGATTTTATCCTCTTTGGATATATTATAAAACTCTATCCGGAGGGATAAAACCATCATTTATAGAAGATTTTTTGCATCTTTTATACGTTGTAGTTTTTTTGGTATATTGTGTTTTCTACCAGGGTTAACCAAAAATAATATTCACAAAATATTCATCATCTGTAAACTTTTTTTCGGGGGTTATTTGGATTTAATAAGTGTTTTCAGGGGGTTATATGGATTTTAAGAAAAATCAAGGGCTTACATGGATTTCAGTTAGTTTCCAGGGGGTTATATGGATTGTTTTCTTTATTAAAATAATTTTCAAGCATGTTCCACGTGCGATTTTACAACCCATCAAAACTTGCCTGTGCTTCACTTAATTAGGAACATGGTGTGTCACCTCACCAATTATTTGAGAAATAATTGAATGCACATAAGAAATTTTTGAGTACATAATTAAATATGCATCACTTTAGATACAAGAGGAACTCAAATAGAAAAATGTCACAATCTTTTTATATTTTTTATACATATTATTCAATAACCAACTATTGCCCCCTTATGAATTTTTTTTTTCATATTTAATGGACTTATGAATGGTTCTCAAATCCTAAAATATATAGATATTGATGAGACTCTGACTCTCACCCAGGGATATTATAATGAAATCACTTTTGATATAGGTTTGATATAATTCAAAAATGTTGTAGAAAAAACTAATAATAAATTACATCCTCATTTTAAATGAATGAATTTGTATACCTAATAAATTAATGAATGGTCTGACAGTTCCAATTTAATAATTAATTAATCAAATGGTACACAATACGAGACTAGATCAAGAGTGCAGTGACTCTTTGATATAATGTTTAAACACTCAACATGTGCGGGCCGGTAAAAAAAAAAAAAACAAATTGAAGTAATATATATTTATTGCTTTTTGTTTTTTTCCTTGATATCCCCCCCCCCCCTTCTCTAACCACAGCCACGTTTTATTTGCTAAGTAATTAATTCAATTAACAATATAGGCTATATTCAATTAATATAATCCACCTCTTGAAAATAAATACTAACTAAAGTTTAAAAAATCAAACTAGACCAATAGAGTCTACTGGTTCAACCTTTAACCCTTAATCAAGATATATATATTTTTAATGGGTAATTAAGATATTTTTCTTATTCAGTGAAAACGGTATAATTGTTAAAACACTGGAATAAATATTCTAAAGTAAAAAGAATTGAAAGGTTTTCCTATAATTACTATTTTTTTGGATAATCACTAATCACCCAAGGTTGAAAATTCCTATAATTATTCTTATTTTTTTGGTAGGCAATATAATCCAAACTAAGCCTCTGAAAACCAAAGGTAAGTGACCACATGGTGATGGTAGTTGAGGACAACTCTATCAACTGCTAAAAAATTGGATATTCCGTGTTAATATTAAATCATTCTCTATAATGATCAATTCTAAATCTATGTAAAATATTATATGACTTAATGGTAACCCAATGTTACTGTATGAAAATTTTGATATTTTTAAAACTGTCCTATTTTATTACTTTTAATATAGGAAGAGTGCATACATTTATTTAAAAAGTATAAAACATGGTAACATGATAAAGTGATGTAGGAGAAGAGAAAGAGATAGAAGATAGAAAACAGTAAATTTTCAAATCTTCAATATTCTGATTTGTTTTCTGAAAAGGTTAAGTACTTGTTTAAATAATTAATAAAACAAATTAAATCCTAATCAACTACATTTGGTTGAATAAAATGTGAAATAGTAAATCCTCAGGGGTTGTTAAAATACGATAAAAATTAAAAAGATTCTGATTGAATCGTAGGATATTTTGGATAACAAGACATGATTATAAAATATTTTAAGATTTTCCTAATCACAATAGATTTTCAAGACAAGATCTAATATCCTGATTTGAATAAGGCTAATTTATTTACCACTTTGGATGTGAGGTAGAAATGCTAATATTATTAAAATCTTGTATTTCAAATTCAACTTTTGAAAAGCTATGTTTTATTAGATTTTCAATCACAAGATTTTTTAATTTAAAAAGAGAATGTGGTGGTTTGAAATGCGATGCTAAACGCAGAAAATCAGTTTGGATCTGAGTTTTAAAATTTTTATCTTTTTAAACACAGAATCTACCTAAACTCATATCCAAACGGGGCCTTCAAAAAAATATAGAAATTAGATTTAAAATTTAATAATATTTTATAAATCACAATATTTAGGATACATAGAAATAAAGGATTTGGAAGATAGAAATATAAAATAATTTTGATTTACATGAATAAAAATATTTGAATCTTTTTAAATAGATTTTTATATCAATTTATTTCTTTTATTAATACCCCAATAATACAAACATCAAGAATCATGTAAATATTTTTATGGTTTTTCTTATTTTTAAGTCCCCGTAAACTATAAGATTTACTGATCGGTTCCTCACTTCTTCATATTACAGTTTACGTCCCTAGATTTAAATGATACGTTTCTTTTTAGTCCCTCCGAGGGACTAATAAGAAAACTAAATAATTTAGTTATAGGTCCCTCCCAGGGACTAACGAGTAACATATCCTTTACATTTAGGGACTTAAACTATAATATAAACAAGTGAGGGATTGATCACTAAATCACATACTTTATGGGGACTAAAAAATAAAAATCCCTATTTTTATTTGCACCAATTATTGGAAAACAATTTCATGTAAACATTTTTTCAAAAAAAAAAAAACACAATGGAATTTATTTTTTGTAAAAGAATTTTAATAGAATCAGACAACATATTTTTTAAATAAAATTTATTAATGATTTTAATATATTTATGGTTATTGTATTTTTGATACTCATAACTTGATATTAATGCATAAGAATAGGATTTTCCAAATTTATAAAACCAAACAATAGAAAACAATTTCATGTTTACAATTTACAGAAAAACAAACGACAGAAATCGTTTTCTATAAAATAATTTCAATACAACCAAACACCAAAAATAATTTTCATTTTATAGAAAAATGTTTTTCACGTAAAAGAAAATTCCTAAAAATTCAACCCTTTTATAAAACCACACTGACCATAAAACAAATCACATCCTAACCAATCAAATCCTAATAAATCAAATATATAAATAAATCTAATTAAATATTATATATATCCAAATTATTTATTCACATCACTTAATAAGACTACTACAGAGTGCAGATCCACCATCCCATTCTCCATTAGATTCTGCTGCGTCAGATCGATCATTTTCATCTCTCAAAGAAAGAAATAAATGAATTCATGAATTTATGTCAAGGTTCATAATTGACTGTAATTAAAACCAATATTGAACTATTGGATGATATTTTTTAGGAACATGAAAGGGGCAACCCTTTTTACAATCCTATTTGGTGGGCACACTTTTTTTATTTTTTTTTTAAAATTATATAGTTTTTTATTGAAGCACATATATATACTGTTATATGACATAAAATATATGTTAAAATATATTAATATATATATATTTTTTATAATAATAATTTTTAATCTACACTTAAATGATTGAGTGTATGAACTCTATAAGTTTTATAAAGACTTGGGAGGTTGAAAATATCTCAAATTCTCCAGCATTAATTGACGTTGCATTTCTAAAGCTGGACTGAATCAATGGAAAGGCATACAACTACCACATTTAATAATTCCAGTGGACAAATTCATTCCTATCGTGTTTGTTTTTTATTTTTTTTTATTTTGAAATAAGGTAGATATTGTTATCAAATTTGTATTGTTAAAAAAATAGTTACAACTCTGAATTAGAGCTGAAAGGGTAAAGAAAGACATGAAAAAAAAAAATAAAGCCAAAGCAAAATAAAGAAAACATAAAGTGAAAGTGATCATAAGTAAATGGGGTGTCTACTAGACCGCCATCACCACTGATGAAAATCTCTGAGAACTACGTGACAAGAATAATTCTCCCCCCTGGAAGACCACACTCTGGGCGTCCGCGATACCCCGGCCCCACTGCATAATGAAAGTCGCCGTCGCCTCCCAAATCTTGCTGAAGGCAATAAGGAACTGTTGAATTCCACCTCGCTATACAAGTGATAATTAGGGTGTTGTTTCATTTACTTTTTTTACAGTATAAAATATAGTCTTATATATCTCGTTAGAAATCCAGTAAAACATATACTGTGTTAGACGATGTATATACTTTATTAAATATTTTCTTACACTTATTAAAAATGGGTTCATACAACTCGAAATGGAACGATATACATTTTTTATTAAAGCATATATCTCATTATATGATGCTTACTATTTAACAAAAAAATTGAAAACATGGGTGGTTTAAGTTTTGGTTGGTAAAAGTGACTGAGTCTAATTAACATTTTCCTTATAATAAAGGTCATTTTGCTTCTCGTTGCTCACAAAAAACATTGAATATAAGGCTTGAAAAGTGTATGAATGTTGCCGATGATGCCGATAATAATGTGCAGGACGCTGTTACATTTAGTCATTTTTACAATGCAAAATATAGTCTTATATGTATCATTAGATATCTAATGAAACATATGCATCATTAGACGAAATACATCAACTGTAAAACTTTTTTTTATACATTTAATAAAAATGAATTTATTCAATTCGAAATGAAGGGATATACACTTTTTATGTACACGTCATACATCTAGGGGTGGTAAAAGAGCCGAGCGAGCCAAGCTTTGACATGTTCAAGTTCGACTCGTTTATAATTAGGCTCAGCTTGGGACCGAGCTTAATTTTTTTTCAAGCTCAGCTCGTTTGACTTATGATCAGCTCGGTTGAAGTTTGACTCGGCTCATTTGTAAAAGAAGCTTGAGCGCAAGCTCGAACCAATGCTTGAGCTTGGACTCTTTTAACTAAAAAAAAACTTGTTTATCAATTAAAACATGTAAAAAACAGATAACATGCAAAAAATGGACAATCATGTTTGAAAATCATCGCTACACAATCATATTCGAAAATAGACAACATTTCACAATGCAAATAAAAATTCTCATATAGGCTCGTGGCTCGGCTCAACTCATTTACAATCGAGCTTTAGAAATTGTTCAAGCTCGACTCATTTGTCTAAATGAACAAACCCAAACAAGTTTCAACCGAATCGAGTCCGAGTCAGTCCGAACTGCTTGACTCGTTTACCACCCCTACATGCATCCCTTGTGAGTCCTCTCTCTGATTCCGATGAACAATTGAGCATGACAAAATTGGCAAAATCATCATTGATGGAGGTAGTTCTTGAACCTGAATGAAATTGACACTTGAACCACATCTTCGCCCCTTTAGAAGTGTAGCTTGCACGCATGGATTATTGATCAAACATCATTGCCTGTCACTGAAAGATGATTTGTTCCAATTCAAATGGGTGATTACCCTTAACAATGTTAATTTGGTGTGATGTATTACCTATAAGATGTTGCCTATGTTTTGTTTTGCTAGGATGCTCATGGATTTTTGATATGGACATGATCCCATTCATTACGGCTACGCTATAATACCTATGTTTCAAACACAATGGTAAATGAATCAAAACCAACTAACAGAAAATTAATGATTCTAATTAAAGCTAGACCTCTAAATCCTCTCCAGTAAAACCTATCCACGTGTTGATTCAAAATCCTCTCCAGTGAAACCTCTACACATGTATAATTAAACCACTCAACATGTGCGTGCCAATAAAATAGGACAAGTTGAATATATGGCTATCTAATTAACTTCATCTTCCATTTTGTTTAGTAGGTCTGATAATCTAAATTAAGCCTCTAAAAGCTGGAGTGGATACTCCAAAGTCCAAACTGCATGTCCACTTGGTAATGGTTGTTGAGGACAGCTCAATCAACTGCTTATATATATATAGGATATTCCGTGCACAGGTTTTTAAGTGATCTTTGCTACAACCAATTCTAAATCTGTGTATAATATTTTTTCAAAGAAAATGATTTAAGAACGAAAAATTCATTCAATTTGGAGATCCAAGATTACATAGATCAATTCTCCAAAAATAATAACACTCTTACGAAAAAATGATAAGATGACAGTAAAAATTAAATCAACTTATTAGTCGATCAACAACCTGCCTTAACCATATCTATTTTTGAATCCTACTTTTAACATAATAAGAGTACATATATTCATTTATAAGAAAGGTATAACATGATTAAAAACATAACTTGTTTTAAAACCATTATTTAAGGTGTATTTGCGTACAAATTTAAAGGAAAAATAAAAGAAAGTGAGGGTATTTGGATAAAAGAGAAAGTGATGAAAAGTAAAAGATTTTTCTTTTAACCAACTTTTATGGTGTTTGTGCGCATGAAAGAAATTTTTTTCATCATTTTCTTTCAAATTCTCACAATCAGGGAAAAGAAAAGTTTTTCCCGCTTTTTCTAATAAAACAAAATACGAAAAGGAGAGTGATGAAATTTTTTTTATTTTTTTTGTTTGACACAAATACTAATTTTTTAAATGATCAAAGTAATTTTTTTTTACTTTTACTCACTTTTCCACACCCTTACTTACCGCTCCAACTCTTTCACCGAAGAGGACTAAAATGCAAAAAATCAAATTTTCCATTCCTCCGTTGACTTCCGTCAACTCCATTTGACCGTCCAAGTCAACACACACTAATCAAATCAAATGCGGACAACGAAACGAACAAATCCCGTCCCCGTGACCCTAAACATCATTACAACACATTCTGGGGTGTTTTTCACAAAATGCCCAACATTACCGCGTAAAATTCTCCGCATCCACACCGACCCAGCTCACTCCCGATGAATTCCCGATTTATTGACTGACGATTTGATTAATTCCTCCCCCACCCCACCAACCCCCCTTCCCCTTTCCCCTCCCCCCCCCCCCCAACCCCACTCATACAAACCCTACAAATACCCCTCCCATTCCTTCACTTCCTCCTCATCCAATCTTCCTCTCTCTCTCTCTCTCTCTCTCTCTACAACACAAACACAGTCTCTCTCTCTCAAAACACAAAATCTCTCTCTAGATCTCTCTCTCTCTCTCTGAACGTACATACAATGGGGAGCCTTTTCATGGACGACATCGACTCCCCTGTGGCCCCTGCTTTCCCCACCAACCCACTAGACCCTGAAGAGTTCCGGCGCCAGGGACACATGGTCATAGACTTCCTCGCCGACTACTACAAGACCATCGAACGCCACCCGGTCCGCTCTCAAGTCGAACCCGGCTACCTCAAGAAACTCCTCCCAGACTCTGCCCCACTCAACCCCGAACCCATCGAAACCATCCTCCAAGACGTCGAGACCTCCATCATCCCCGGCCTCACCCACTGGTCCTCCCCCAACTACTTCGCCTACTTCCCCTCCTCCAACAGCACCGCCGGCTTCCTCGGCGAGATGCTCAGCACCGGCTTCAACGTTGTGGGTTTTAATTGGATGTCCTCCCCCGCCGCCACCGAGCTAGAGTCCATCGTCATGGACTGGATGGCCAAGCTCCTCAAGCTCCCCAAAGCCTTCCACTTCAGTGGTGGTGGTGGCGGGGTTTTGCAGGGCACCACCTGTGAAGCCATCCTCTGCACCCTCGCCGCCGCCCGGGACCGGAAGCTGAAAGACATCGGAAAGTCCGGCATCGGCCGCCTCGTCGTCTACGGCTCCGACCAGACCCACTGCGCCATGCAGAAGGCGGCGCAGATCGCGGGGCTCTCGCAGTTCCGCGCTATCCCCACCACCCGCGCTGACAACTTCGCGCTCTCGCCGGCGGCGTTCCGGGAGGCGATGGATGCCGACGTGGCGGCCGGGCTGGTCCCGCTCTTCCTGTGCGCGACGGTGGGGACGACCTCCTCCACCGCCGTGGACCCGGTGGGCCCGCTCTGCGAAGTGGCTGCGGAGTACGGGGTGTGGGTCCACGTGGACGCGGCGTACGCGGGGTCGGCGTGCATATGTCCGGAGATGCGGCACAACATAGACGGAGTGGAGGGTGCGATGTCTTTCAGTCTGAACGCGCACAAGTGGTTCTTCACCACCCTCGACTGCTGCTGTCTGTGGGTGAAGGACCCGAGTCTCTTGGTGAAGTCTCTCTCGACGTCTCCCGAGTACCTGCGCAACAATGCGACGGAGTCCGGGAAGGTCGTCGACTACAAGGACTGGCAGATCGCGCTGAGCCGTCGATTCAGGGCGATGAAGCTTTGGATGGTTCTGAGGAGTCATGGTGTGACGAACCTGCGGAACTATTTGAGGACCCACGTTAAGCTCGCGAAGCGGTTTGAGTCGATGGTGGTGGCGGATGGACGGTTTGAGGTGGTGGTGCCGCGGACGTTCGCGATGGTTTGTTTTCGATTGAAGGTGGTGGGTGGTGGGGTTAAGAAGATTAAGGGGTCCGAGGAATGGGCGAACGAGATTAACAGGAGGCTCCTGGAGGGGATCAATTCGACGGGCAGGATTTACATGACCCATGCGGTGGTTGGTGGGGTTTACCTTATCAGGTTCGCTGTGGGAGCTACTCTCACGGAAGAGCGACACGTGGACGCTGCGTGGGACGTCATAAAGGAGCATGCTGACGTCATCTGCCCCGGTGGGTTGTATTGATGCATGATGGTGCATGCATAGTGATTTTTTGTTTTTTTTTTTTTGTTTTTAATTTATGATGATTTTAAATTACATTATTATGAGCTTCCTCACGCATGAGGGGGTTGGTGAAGAGATTAAAATATGGTAGATACAAAGAGAAAGAGAGAGAGAGAGAGAGAGAGGGGGGGAGAACAAAAGGAAAGAATGTGAGAATGTTGATATGATGCGATTTGTATGTAATAATCCATGTATGACTCAAATACATGATTCTTGTATTTTTTTTTTTTTACATTAATGAATTTGAAATTTTAATCATATTCTCTTGTCTTGTTACGTTGTCTTATAAGTTGTCCTCTCTTTTTTTTTTTCTTTTTCTTTTATCTTTCTTAAGTTATATTTTGTTATTATGAAATTACCGTAGGCTATAAATTTATATAATTTAAAGTGAAAATAATTTTTATTTTAGGGAGTGTTTAGAATTGCGTTGCAGGGGTGATAGTGTTAGTAGACACCGCAAATGCGACCTCCAAATCAAATTGGCGTTTTGTGTCGACGTTGACGTTGATGATCCATGTGTTTTTTTTGTTGACATCTCTGATGCGCTGAAGCAACGCTTCTGCGTTGTTCTGTCACTTCCTCGATCGGTGGTGCCGATTGAGCATCCAACCGGACACGAAGTCCTATTTATGTGAATTCTGTGATACACTAATACTTGCTATAAAGACAAAGCACTCATACAATATTATAATTTTTTTGTGGCCCACGGACAATCAAATTGTTAACATATAAAGTAGTGTAAAATTAATGGATCGAATAGATTCGATACCATAATAAACATATAAGTTTTTTAAGGATAATGGGATCATGATTTAACAATTTAAAAGTGGGGAAACCATCTAATGAATATGGGTGGTTAAATAATGCTGTTCATCCAAAAGGGCAGACCTATATACATATACGAAGAAGGTGGTGAGAAACTTCTTGAAGTACTAATTGATCAATATTGACTCACTGAAAAATCAGACTTAAGATTGCTGGTCATCCTTTTCTTCTGTTTTAGAATGTTCTACTCATCTACCTGATTAATCATATCATTGATGTGAAAAGAAGGTATGATAAAAACAAAAAAAATAATTTAGACTCGAGTGCCTCTCTTTACCCACCATAAACTAATTAATTGAACTGGCTAACCATATATGACACATAATACATGCCCATTAAAAGTGCCTTGTTATAGAGTTTAGTTTTTTCTTTTTCATGTCAAGCATTGCTACGTTAATTTTTTTTTCAGTCTCATTATTACAATCATATATTTCATTAATGTCTATACAGTGACTGACAAAGTGACAATTAAATGTTTTAAACAATGGTTCACAAGACGACCCGCCAAATGTGTTAAAAGAATGTTGACAAAGTAATTGTTGAATGGTTGATGTGATTAATGATGTTCAAATTTAACCTTTATATGTTTTTGTTTTTTGGGTTGGTGGTGGGCACAGTGCATTGGTTGGTGGGAGTAGACGTGCCAAAAGAAAATAGAAAATCATCTCATTCTCATCTATACCTATATGTGCAACTATTTTTAACTTCGCATAAGCTATCCGCCAATATAAAATGAGAGATAAAAGGGAAAAAAGTTTGATCTCAACAACATAAACTAGTAATAACATGTCACAATTAAGCTGCATGTGTACCCCACGTGGGAAAGATACAGATCTACATAACAAAATCATAAATCAGTACTGATAGGCTGGACAATCACGTGGGGAGGGAGAGATGAAGCAGCATGAAAAACGTTTATCTTTTCATGTACGTATGCAATGCGTGTTTTCTTTTCTACTACCGTATCACTCAGTGTCACAGACTTCCTATTAATTCTTTCTTCATCAGTACCATTTGTGAGCTAACAAGGTTTCACGTGAAGAACGTGCATATACTGAGACGCCCACGTGAAATGCATGGGACCTCTGAAACAATGACAAACAATAACCAGGTTTGTGGTGTTTTTAAAATACCTAATATAATTAAGTCATTTTGGGATGAATATACCCAAAAAAATATATTTGTTTACAGGAAATAAATGAATTTTTATGTGAAAAATAAGTTGATATTTGTATTATATGTTCTTTTAGAATTCTGTTATTCTATAAACTTTATTTCACGGGTATAAGGAGGACTTACATATGTCAAATCATCATTTCTTACAAATGAGGATGCAGACCTACATATTAAATCATTTTTTTATATTTTATAAAAAAATTTATTCACATCTTATTCATCTTTTATTCATGGTCAACCAAAGAACAAAACTTTATTATTATTATATTTCCCACCAAGAACACAATTAACCAAACAACAAAATAATTGCTCTACTGGTATATGCCAGTAAATATCCTAGAATTATCTTATGTCGCTACCAAATCTTAGGCTAACATAATATGTAAGTCAATCATGACATACTGTGAAGTACCTTACTCCTATTTCTTCTCTGTCACATGAGAGTTATTGTTAGTATAAACTCCTAGACGATGTTACACTCATACACTCCTATAGTCATGACACGCATTGCAGTAGACAAGTATGTACTTACAAAAATTAAATTATATTTTATTTATAAAAGTGATAGCTGGAATGACTAACGTAACATTTTTCTAAACTCTTTTTGTATCCCAGATGATGTTATACACTCATACATTCCTATAGTCACGACAGGTATGGCAGTAGACAAGCACAAACTTAAAAAAAAATAAAAAAATATTTTTTTTATAAAAGTGATAGTAGGAATGAATCAACGTAACATTTTTCTAAACTCTTTCTTAATTATATCTAAGAGTGAAACTTGGGCGGATTAAGTCGAGTTGATCAGAAAAGTTGAAGGAATCTAACTCCAACTCAACTCAACGAAGCTCAGTCCGACCCCAGCCTCTCTGAATAGATTATAAACTTTATCTGGAGTGGTAAAATCATAATTTAAAGGATTTTATGCTTTTTTAACATATTGTAGAGGGTTTTCGATATACTGTGTTTTCAATGAGGGTTAACCAAATAGAATATTAATAAAATAATCTTCATATGTCAACAGAAATTTAATTCAGAGGGTTATTTGAATTTACATATATATGTGTTTTCAGCGGGTTATATGGATTTCAGGAAAAGTCAGGAGATTATAAGGATTTCAGACAGTTTACAGGGGGTTATTTGTATTTTTCCCTTAAATTTATCACTCTCCCTATTTCAGTTCCAGGTTACCTGAATTAGATTCAGATTGTTAATTCGGTTTTAGATTTCAGTTGAACATGAATGCTAAAACTCAAACCCAACCTGTTCAAATTAAATTAGTGTGTGGTTGGGTCAGATTCAATCTGACCAAATTATACCCACAATCACATGGATCACTTGACTCTTTAGACAACAGCAATAACAACAAACGCCACAGGAAACGTTGGTCGACCCCATGTTTTAAGTTAAAAAGCTAGGACTGAAGAACAACATGGTGTGACAGGATATTAATATTGAGTACAACATTGAAACTCAGTTAATTTTATTTCTGTTACAATAGGAGAGAGAGAGAATGAGAATCCTTGTATTCCACTGAGGGTTCAATCCCTTTATATACAAGTACACAGGAGTTACACATGTAATATGCTACACATATAATGACATAACACATATAATCTAACAGCCCCCTTCAAACTCACGGTGGATCATACAAAGTGAGTTTGCGAACAAGAAACTGAAAACGAGGAACTGGATGTGACTTCGTGAAGAAATCAACAAGTTGTTCGGCAGAGGAAATATGCGGAAGCGATAGTGTCTCTGCAAGAAAGTGCAGACGAACGAAGTGACAATCGATTTCAATGTGTTTGGTCCTCTCGTGGAAAATCAGATTGCTGGCAATCTGAATAGCAGACCGGTTATCACAATGAAGAGGAGTAGGACCGGTCATAGTAACTCCTAGATCGACCAAGAGACGTCTAAGATGAACAATCTCCTTGGTGGTGATGGCCATGGCTTGATACTCAGCCTCAGTGCTGGATAGTGAAACAACCTCTTGTTTCTTGATGCGCCAGGAGATGATAGAATCTCCAAGAAATATGCAGAACCTAGTGGTGGACCGTTTAGTGGTCGAATCTCCTACCCAATCGGCATCAGTGTAGGCCCTGATAACCAGAGTCGAAGAGGACGACAGATAGATCGATCTGGTGATAGCACTGTGTAAATATTGGAGAATTTGCATAAGAGCATCATAGTGCACTGATCGAGGAGCCAATACAAACTGACTAACAATACTAATGGCATGAGCAATGTCAGGTCTGGTGATGCAGAGATACACAAGCTGACCAACGATCTGTCTGTATCGAGTTGGGTCTGGGAGGAGCTCACCATCCGTAGGACGACGCTTCACATGAAGCTTAAGAGGGATATCTGCACTGCGAGTATCTGAGAGGGCAGCGCGCTCAAGAATGTCAGCCGTATACTTCTATTGAGAAAGCAGAATCCCGCGATCACTCTATGCAATCTCAAGACCAAGGAAGTAGCGAAGAGTACCGAGATCTTTCATATGAAATTGTCGACTGAGGTGATTCTTGACCAGAGTAATACCAGCGGAGTCATCGCCAGTGATAATCATGTCATCAACATATAGAAGAAGGATAACCCGGCCCTACGATGAGGATCGCACAAACATAGAGTGGTCCTAGAGGCTCTCAACAAAACCAGCTGCTAGAATAACGTTGCGAAAACACTCAAACCAGGCACAAGGTGCCTGTTTGAAACCATATATAGCCCGTCGAAGATGACAAACATGCTGAGGAGGAGTGCTGAGACCTGGAGGTGGCTGCATATAAACAACCTCAGATAAATCACCGTGAAAAAAAGCATTCTTTACGTCCATCTGAAAGAGAGGCCAGCGACGAACAACAGCAATAGCGAGAAGGGTGCGAACAGTAGTCATCTAAGCAACGGGAGCAAAGGTCTCCTCATAGTCAATACCATACTCCTGTGTGAAACCTCTGGCAATGAGACGAGCCTTATGTCGTTCAATGGAACCATCAGGGCGGTGCTTGATCTTGAAAATCCATTTGCAACTTACAGGGGTAACACAATCCAGAAGGGGAACAACATCCCAAGTCTGTGTTTGCTCAACACCTGAAACTCCTTAACCATGGCCTGCTGCCACTCAGGGTACTCGACTGCCTCCCGATAAGATCGGGGCTCACGATGGGAATGCATAGTTGTGAGATAGCCCTGGAACTATGTAGAATAAGTACTCAAGGATGCAAAGCCAAATCGGTCTGGTGGTCCAGAGTCATAACTGAAGCGGGCAGGTGGATGACGCTCACGCTGAGGGTAGTGAGTCGAGGAACGAGGATCCACATCAGAGAGAGGTGCGTCAGCCGTGGAAGATGGAGTACCAGTAGAGTCATTTGTGGGAGGAGCAAGAGGAGACACAATAGGAGGAGTGCTAGGAGGACCATGGGAGTTAGCTATAGGAGTGTTAAGAGGAGACTCAGGAAGAGAAGAGCTAGGAGAGGGCTCAAGCACAACAAATGGCCCGATAAGAAGTAGAGATTCAATAGGAGAGGAATGAACAGGAGAAGGCACAGGAGGAGAGGTGGCAGTGGGTGTAAAAGAAAAATAGGGAACATCCTCGACAAATGACACATGACGAGCGAGCCAAAAACGATCTCCAACAGGATCATAGCAGCGATATCCCTTGTGTTCGAAACTAATCCCCAAGAATACACACTTGACTGACCGAGCAGTCAACTTGGGGCGTTGATGAGGAGGGAGAAGCACGAAACAAGTGCATCCAAAGGTGCAAAGTCTGCTATACTCAGGTTTGGAGGAGTAAAGGCGCTCGTGAGGAGTCATACTAGAGAGGACAGATGAGGGAGTAATATTGATAAGATGAACAGATAGAAGAGTAGCCTCAGCCCATAATGTGCTAGGGACTGAAGAAGAAAGTAAGAGGGAACGAGCAATCTCAAGAATATGGTGATGTTTTCTTTCAACAACACCATTCTGCTCATGAGTATAAGGGCAGGATTGCTGAAAGAGAGTGCCATGAGATTGAAGAAGAGAACGCATCGTGGAAGAGATATATTCTCGAGTACAATCAGACCTAAAGGTTTTGATACAAGTCTGAAACTGGATGTGAATCATAGTGGTAAAGACCTCATATATCTTTGGGACTTCAGATCGATGATGTAATAAATAAATCCAGGTAAAGCGAGAATAGTCATCAATAAAACTGATATAATACAAAAAATCACTCTTTGACATGATATGAGAAGGACCCCAGATATCAGAATGAACTAGCTCAAATGGACTAGAGGACTGATGATTACTAGACTGAAATGGAGTAGCAATGGGTTTGGCTAGTTTACAGGCCTCACAGACAGATAGAGGAGAAAATGAAACACGATCCAAATCACCAGATTGAATACGGTCTTTAAGAGGGGACTCAGAAACATGACCTAACCTTTTATGCCACAAGTCAGTATAAGAGGTGACAGTGCCACAGAAAACTGAGGGATCGGATACAGGAAGATGAAGATACTCCACATAATATAGTCCGCCAATCCTACAACCAACCCCAATCCTCTGCCCTGAACATGGATTTTGCACAAAACATCCAGAAGAGGTAAAGGTAACGGTAAATCCAGAATCACACAATCGACTAATAGACACAAGATTCATACAAAGCTCAAGAGCATCTAAAACAAATAGTAATGAAAGGTGGCTAGTAGGGTGAGATATGGTGGTGATCGACCCACACTGCGTGATGACTAAAGGAGAGCCATTAGCAGTATGAATCGAAGGTAGGTATGAGGGTGCAGGAGAGCATGCAGTGAGGATAGAACTATCAGGCGTCATGTGATGTGAGGCTCCCGAATCAAAGATCCAATAAGCAGGAGTACCCATAGTAGAAGATAAGGCAAAGGGAGTAGAAGAACCAGAAAGAGTCTGCTGCAGAATCAGGTGGTCTAGGTGCTGACTGATCTGGTTAAGCTGATCCGAGTGTGGATGAACAGAGGCAATTGGAGTAGCAGTCGCAGCGGCAGCAGGAGGAAGATGATGTCTCTGCCTTTTCGGTCTATGGTGCTTCAAAGTAGGAGCGGCTTCCAGGATGCCCTCATAGGTGAACGATGAAGTGGACTGATGAGACACCATAGTATAGGTGCGTGTCCGAAGAGAATCAATATATGATATTTTCAGATCCCGGATGAGGCTAAAAACCAAACAATGATATCGGGGATGAAAATTGAGGTAAAACGGCCCCCTGAAACACCTTAATCGGACTTCCGGATAGGAGATGATGTCTAATTTGGGTTTAGAGACCCCAAAGCAGTGGCTGGAGGTGGCTAAGGGCTGCCGGAGGTGGTCGAAGGCTGCGGAGGGTGGCCGGAGGATTGTCGGAGGCAGCGGATGGCGCGCGCGGCAAGCGGAGGGTGGCCGGAGGCGGCGGAGGGCGACCGTAGGTTCTGCAAGGCGGTGAGGGAGGACGGCGTCCGGCGGCGATGGATGACAGCTTGGGCAGTGGCTGGGTGCAGGTGCGGGTTCGAGATGCTGACTGGGCGTAGGCTCAGGACAGGTACCGGGAGATCAAGGACATGTGCCTAGGAGATCCGGGACAGGTGTCCTGGAGATCCGGGACTGGTTCTCGGGATATCCGAGACTATTTCCCTGGACGCACTAGTGAGATGAGCGGACAGCTAAGAGTGCGGGTGTCTAGCAACTGGTGAGATGAGCGGACAGCTAGGAGTGAGGGTGTCTAGCAGCTGGCGAGCACGCTGTTCCAGGATTTCTGGACGCGTTTACGGGTCGGGTACTGGGAGCACGCACGCGCAGTTCTAGGGATAGCGCACCGAGAATCTCAGGATCACACGATTTTGCGCGTGCGGGTGTATGGTAGCTGGCCCGTACGCTGGTCTGAGATTCCTGGACGCGTTTCCAAGATACGCGGATGCGATTATGCGTCAGACGCTGGAATCGCACACGCACAGGTCATGGGGCAGCAGACGCTCGGGCGCGACGTGGTGGGGCTGGGCAGCGTGCAGTAGGGTTGCAGCCAGCGCAGCGCTCGACAAACAAGCAGGCAGGGCAGCACGCGACAGGGAAGCAGGCAGGGCAGCGTGCGGCAGGGCGTTGCAGGAAGGGCGTGCACTACAGGCAGCAGGACGGCACGCGGGCAGAGCGCGCACGGCAGGCAGCAGGACGGCACGTGGGTAGGGCGCGCACGACAGGCAACTTAATGGCACGCGGGCAAGAGCGTGCACGGCAGGGCGGCGGGCGGGCAGGAGCGTGCGTGGGAGGGCGACCCGGGTAGGGCGCGTGCGGCAGCGGGCAGAGCATTATGCGGCAGGGCTTCGCTTGCACGGCGCGCACGGTAGGCAGCAAGGCGGCACGCGGGCAAGGCGCGCACGGTTGGCAGCAGGGCGGTACGCGGGCAGGAGCGTGCGCGGCAGGGCCGCACGCAAGCAGGAGCATGCGCGGGAGGGCGGCGCCGAGAGGTGCATGGAGGCAAGCGGAGATGAAGGATTCTGAAAATAAAAATTTAGGGTGGCTCTGATACCATGTTACAATAGGAGACAGAGAACGAAAATCCTTGTATTCCACTTAGGGTTCAATCCCTTTATATACAGGTACACATGAGTTACACATGTAATATGCTACACATATAATGACATAACACATATAATCTAACAATTTCAATTAACCAGGTTAATCAACCTAAAAGCTTGTAATGGAAAAGTTCATTTTGTTTCCATTTCAACAAAGCATGACAAAAACGTTGGCCACTTTTTTTATTTTCCCTCAGTTTAAAAGCACATATTCTTTCCCCTACATTTTTTTGTTTTTCTTTAGGAACAAAACCATATAACCCCCCTGTCGGTATCGGATTTCAGGGAAAGGAAAGAAAGGGGGCCCTCTCTTCCTCCTCTGCGGTCCTCCGGTGGTCTGTGCGCGTGTGGGGGTTCTTTGGAGGCTTGGATCCGAAGAGCTGCGCCTTGGCAGGCTTGGTCAGATTGTCTCTCGGAAGGGGTGGGTGGTTTGGTTGTTCGTTCCTTGCTGAGGCGGCCGATAGGTCCTCAGGAGGATTCAGGGGTTGTTGTGATCACCACCTGCTTTTCTCAAAAAGCAGAAAAATTTGGGACGGATTTGATCGCCTTCGTGGGAGAGTTTGTGGGGTCTCCGCTCTGAGAGACAGATATGCCGTACACAAAGGTGAAGACAGGGATCCTCTTCTGCTTTGGGAAACTGACTAGAGGAGAATTGGGACTTGAGGTGGGCTAGGGAAGGGTCAGCTAGTTAGATTTGGCCGCCTGGTGGGGGGTAGCTAGTTGTGGGTAGCCGCCTGGTGTTTGGTTCAATTTTGGTAGAACCTGGGTAGGGTTTGAGTTTGGTTTTGACAGAGGTTAAGAGGTTAAACTGGGTTTAACCTGGGTTTTGGAGAGTGGATTTGTGTAGGAAATGGGTTTCTCTCTTACTTCTTCTCTCAAGGTTTTAAAGTGGTGGTATAGGCTTGATGGTTGGGAATGTGGGTGGTTGGAGGTTATTGATTGGTATTGATTATGAAATTGATGATGGATATGAATTAGTTGCCCCCTATTTATAGTAAAAAAGGGGTATAGGAATGTCCACTGGACAATAGATCAAAATGGATAATAAGGTGCTTGATTTGACCTTCCATAAGATCTTTGTTCTCTGACAAATGTTCAGGTTAGGGGCGGCTAGTTGTGTTTAGCCGCCTGGTGAGGGGAGGCTACTCTCAGGTAGCCGCTCCCATCATAACCTGCCAAACGTCCCATCTTTGACAAGCGGTGGCTTGGGTCGGTTACTAAGGATGAACCGGCTAAGATGGGGCGGTTAGAAGGGACAATCCATCGCAATCATGCTTTCTTTATGTCCCATCCAGGAAGGCGGGTTGGGGTCGATCAGGGGGCGGCTAGATTGAACTAGCCTCTCGGAATGTGGCAGCTACTCTTACGTAGCCGCCCCTGTCCAAGTCCTAGGTTTTCCTAAGGTTTTGGACCAGGGTTTCCGGTCTTGGTTCGTAAGGGAGTTTTCTATTAGATGTCCAAAAGTGATTGTTTTTCCTATATTACTTGAAGTAAATTTTCTTTATTTGGACGATCAAAATTAGGGTATCTACAATTGTCCCTCATCGGACAGAGTCTTTGTGTGAAACAAAAAGACTTCGATCGATGATAAAGAAAGAAACCCTTATTTTGGCCGGCCCAACCTTCAAGAAGTTTAGCAAGCATTACCAAATACTATTCAGGGAGGTAATTTAGGTCATCAGAGGCTGGATTTTGACTAGAATGGCTATCTAAGGAGTGATCCTTGTGGGGGAGTGAGTAAAAGTAAGGAAGCAAGTGATCCAACCCTCGGAAGGGGTTCTTAGCCATCGTGCACGGAGCAGCCCAACATCAGTTTCCTTGTGCCTACCGTACCAGTGCTTGGGTAGCTGAGCAAATCAAGGGGATATCGTAGACAGAAAGTAAAATAAAGTGTGTTTGATTTGGTGAATTGGATCATTCGAAAGACAGATTTTGAAAAAGAACCAGAACTGAAGAAATTTGAACTCAATGGTACTGGAAATTGTGGTAAAACTTCAAGAGAGTTGTGTTTGATCAAGTAAAACTTGGAAATAGACCAATACATGGCTGTTTGTTTTAGAAAACTTGGAAAATAAGTGTGTTTGAGAAGCTGGAAGGGGGCGGCTAGTTGGATTTAGCCGGCAGGGAGGGGCGGCTAGTTGTGCCTAGCCGTCAGGCAAGGGGTGGTTACTCGCGAGTAGCCGCCGACCGACTGGGTCCCTTATAACCGAAAAAGGACGCTCTCTTTCCCGCACGTTTTCAAAACGGCTCCCCTCCTCCAACACTTCTTCTTCTTCATTTCAAACCAAAAAAACTTGGATTTCTTGTTAATTATTTGCCTAATTTTGCCCTAGATCATTCCTTTCTTCTTTATTTTGGAATCTCTAGTTTCCTCTAGGGTTTTCTTTTTTGTGAAATCGGAGGAGATGACGAAGGGGAAGAGGACGGCTTCGATGATGAAACGCCTCCGGTCTTCCTGAGAGCAGAGGGGGCTGACTCGGGGTCCAGCTTGTCAGAGAGCGACGAGGAGGAGAGGAGGGTCGTGGAGGACACGACAAGTGCGGTGGAGGTGCTCTCGGGAGGTGCCAGTGCGGGTTTGGTCGGGGATGTGCCTTCGGGGGCTGTCCCGGGAGTTTCTACAGTTCCTAGGGGTGATGTGATCGGGTATACGCGCAAGAGGAGGCGTGGTGATCGACCAATGGCAGTCGGAAGCATTGGTTTGGAGGCCGAAGGATCGGCCAACGGTGGTATGAGAGGTGAAACAAGGGGTGAGGGGGCTGTCATTAGCAAGGAGATGGCCTGTATCTTGGGTGAGGTATTTGGTGAGGATGAGGGTGGCCTTGGTGATGGTGAGGCTAGTATAGCAGGTGAGGAAGAGGCGAGGAGAGCCTTGGGTGACTATGAGGTGCTGACCTCCGGTGCGGTGGGCACGGAGGAGGGCGGGGGCATTGGGTTTGAGGCCGAGGAGGCCATGGGTGCTGAGGGTACTGGCGCGGAGGAGGCTGAGGAGGCCGTGGTTGAGGAGGAGGGGGACGACGACGGGATGGATGATCCCGATGAGGTTGAGGCGGGGACTCTCGGGGCCACACGAGCCATGGTATGCCTCTATTTCCCTCTACCTATTACCTTGTTCTAAATGTATATGTTTTGGTGGTATGCATGAAGTGTGTAAGAAGTATATATATATGCGTCTTTTAAATAGGCATGCTTGTTTGTGTATGAAAAATGATCACGGTGGGAGGGTTATAAGCATGCTATTTCATAGTCTATAGAATGTTTTAACATGCTTCCATAGTGGGTTTGCTTATATAGGTATGGTGTTGTTCTAGTACAAGAGATGGTGGTGGGTTTGCATATGCATGAGTATGTGAGTTTTTAGGGGAGTGACCATTTTTGAAATAGATATGCTTTGATGTGATAAGGGCATAGAAAGGTAAGTAAGCATGTGTTGATGATCATGGTGGGAGTTTTATAAGCATGCTTTATGGGGATGAATAGGTTTATAAAAATGTGTTTGTGCAGTTTTAAGCAGGGTAAATTTTGATTTGCAGATAAACCACGGTGGGAGTGTTAAGGGAAAAAGGAAGTGTATTCATGTTTCATGCTTGCATATGTATATTTAATCCTCTAAGCATGGTTTAGAAATGAAAATTTTATTTTAGGATTCTCACCTTTTGGACGTCTTCGGACTAACCCCTCTTCTTCTATTTGTTTTAGCAGCCGAACCGTAATTGAGTGCTCTGGCATGGGACGAAGAGGTGGTATGATGCCTTGATGCCGGAGGAGAGGAACCTAGTGGATGAAGCGGGATTTCGCTCCTTTTTTCTGATCGATCCCTTTCACGTCCATCGTCCTTACCTAGAGGCATTGGCAGAGAGTTGAGATTCGGAGAGCTGCACCTTCATTCTCCCCACGGGTGCGGTGATGCCGACGTTGGAGGACGTTCAGCGGATCACGGGCCTCCCAGACTTGGGCGAGACGGTGATAGTAGCTACCAATCTAGACTACAGGGCGCTCTTCTAGGAGTTGATAGGGGATTGGGAGTACATGGAGCGCGAGCGGAAGTTGAACTGGATCCCTCTCGGACAGCTTTCGAGGCAGTACGGCCTCGGTTCATTCACGCGTTGTCAGAAGTGAAAGGCTGCGGCCAGTTTTTAGAAGAGGAGGCTGATGATCGAGGCTAGGGAGGCGGCTGCGTGCCCACAGAGTGCTCGGAGGGAGTTGAGGGCGTTCTTCCTCTATTTCTTTGGCCGAGTTCTCTTCTCGACGGCCTCCGACAAGGTCTCCTCTCACTCTTTGTTGCTGATGAGGGACCCAGAGGCCATGGGACGCTTTGCCTGGGGAGCGGCCATGTTTGCTCACCTTTTCGTGGAGTTATCGAAGAAGGTGAAGAGGGCCGGGGGCAAGAACCTCGACGGCTTTGCAGCGTTTCTACATGTATATTCGTGAAGATAGAAATGATTTGATTTAAGTTCATTAACTTCACTTGACTTTGATTTTGACTTTCTTTCTGCAGATTTTTGGGTATGAGCACTTCGCCATTGCTCGTCTGACCCAGCTGGTCTTCAACCGTGCCCTCCCTTGGGCTATGAGATAGGCCCCTCCAGGGGCTTCTCGCCTGCGTTGCCTTGCTCAGTTCTGCGAGGCCTTCCGTGCCTTGAAGGAAGAAGAGGTATATTTTCTGGACTTCTAGCTTGTATTTGATTTTCTTTTGTCTGAGCTCTCTTCTTTATTCCGTGGTATTTTTTTGTAGATGACCTGGAGGCCTTATGCAGAGGAGGCGGTCTTGGAGGAGCTGTCGCTGGACATCTGACTGATCTTTTTTAATGAGGTGATCTTCCATGCGATTAGCCAGGTAGTTCACCAGCTAGGGTACCATCAGTGGGTGCCAGATCCCCTACTAAGGCGTCCTCTGATCCCGGTGGCGAGAATTCCTCGGGATACAAACATCCTGAGGAGTTACGCCGTGTATTTACGGGGATGGGTTGAGAGGGGGACTTTGGTCGAGCGTCGCCCCGAGGTGGTTGGTAGCGAGGAGTATATGGCCTGGTTCCGCCAAGAATATGTTGACATCCTCGGGACTATGGAGGAGGAGATCCCGGACGCCTATGTAAGAAAAACCCTTTCTCTTTCCTCTCCTTGCTTCTTCTCTTTGTGTTCTAAAGGATGCTTTCTTTTGTAGGTTGAGCTGAATGAGTTGGAGAAGAAGCTTGAGACCGCCAACGAGCACCTCCGGGCACGGGCCGGGCAGGTAGAAGGGTTGCGGGTGCAGAGGCGACGCTTGCAGGACCAGGTTCGGGTCCTTGAGGCTCAGGTGGATGCTCTGTCGAGAGCAAGAGCTGATGGCGCTTCTTCCTCTTCTGCTCCTCCTCTGTCCAGTGCCTCCGATCGAGAGCTTGAGTTGATGAACGAGCTGGGCATGGTCCGTAGCGAGCTCCTGGCTACTTAGATGGAGCTTGATCAGGCGAGGGAGAGGGCTGCGAGGGCCGAGGATGAGGTGGACCTGTTGCGGTCCGAGAGAGCCTTGAGAGAGGAGGAGATGGACCAGCTGCGGTCCCGTATTATACGGAGGGAGGAGGAGTCTTCCATTCTGGGCCGTGAGCGGGACTCCCTCCAGGCCAGAGTGTCAGAGTTGGAGGCGTCGGCTGGCGTGCCTGGTGGATTGATGGGAGACCTGGTTCGTTCCCTTCAGGCGGCTGGGGACAGGGATCGGGAGGCTCTCAGGATTTCGGAGGTGAGGGCACGGGAGTTGGAAGAGAAGTTGAGGGTAGCCGAGGACCGATCCAGAAGTATGGAGGGTCGTCTTCGCCAGAGGCTTGAGAGAAGAGATCGGGACATGCAGTAAGTCCACCTTTGGGAGGCCACCATGAGGGGGAAGCTGGTTGGCAGAGGGTCTATGATGGAGGTAGACCTCGACCTTCTTCCTCTCGAGCCTGACCATTCGATCTCTGCTTCCCTAGCCACCAGAGCTTCTTTGAGTAGAGCTTCCCGCCCATCAGCGACTTAGAGGCGCGGGAGATACGCGTGGGCTGCTTCTTTGGTGAGGGAGACTCCTGCTGCTCTGGATACTCCAGAAGTTCAATCTTCTCCTCAGCTACCACCTCCTTCTCAGCCGAGCCAGGACTCTCCTCCTACTCAGCCTTCCGGGTACGATGACACTCTGAGGTATAATCTTTTGTGTCTTGGTTTTGGTAGAAGAAATGTATATATGCAAGGAATTCATGCTTTTCTTCTTTTCTTTTGGCTTAGGTGATCGTTTTGATGATGGCAGCTCAAGACATCTGAATCAAGGCTTCTTTGGTGGACCTCTACCTTTTTACTTGTTTTATCTTTAGAAAACAATCTTTTGGTTTATTTTAGGTTTGTTTTTCTATTTATGGACAAACTATACCTTTCTTTTGGTGTATGGATGGGTGATTTCTAATTTGGTTTGAAAGGGTGTTTATTGGTTTTAATTTGGTTTGTGTATGTGTGTGGTGATTGGTTTGGTTTAAGGTTTGGGGGTGGATGTATGGTTTGGTATGTGATTTTGGTTTCTGCTATTGTTTGATTCGTTCTTATACAGGTTTTATGAATGTATATGTATATGAAATGCGTGTATGCAGGTTTTGGAAAGAAATATTCCTAATAGGTTTCAAAGGTTTGAAGAGTTGATTTAAAACTGGACTGACAGTGTAGGTTGGGCAGCAGGTGAGGGGCGGCTAGTTATTTTTAGCCACCCAGTGAGGGGCGGCTAGTTGTGTTTAGCCGCCCAGGACTGGTAAAATATACCTGTAGGGCGACGGCTACTTGGTTTTAGCCATCTGATGGCAGGTGGCTAGTCGGGTTTAGCCGCCCCTAGCTTGGGACAATTTTCTGATTCTGCCATTTGTCTGCTGCTGCTGAATGTCCTTGTGAGTGTTTGTTCAAAAACCTGTCAAAACATTCTTTCCATGGACCAAGTGTTAAATCTGTCTGGATTGTGCCGCTGCATTGACTTTCGAATCCTTCTTTGTTCGAATTGTCAAGGGCTACAACCCATCTAAGGTAAGTAAGGAAAAAAAGTGCGAGAAACCATGCTCGGCATAAAAAGGAGGGAGCCTAGATGGCTCTTAGTGTGACTTTGTGAGAATAAAAGAGACTCTCAGGTGTGTATGAGAGTGGGACAGTTTTTATTTCTCAAATGTGTGTGGAAGGGTATGAAATGGAAGTAATTGGGGCAATTTGTTTTTGGCATGGGAGTTAATTTTGGTATTTTGGGAAAATTGAATGCTTAAATGTTTGGAAAAGGAAAATACAACTTTATGCATAAGTGTGAGTGACATAAGGAAGTATTTTAGTTTTTCAAAGGATTTTTCATGTAAAAGGGCAATGTTTCCAACTTTCTTAAAGTAAAAGATACCATCAAGTCCCTGAAGAAGGGTCCTTGTGGTCACTTATGTCCAAACCAGGATTGTATTTGAAAGGTTCTGGCTTCAGGTGTCAATTTCTCAAATTCATGGTTCTCAAATGCTTGATCATTTTATTCTAAACATGCTGGGAAATCCATGAATGCACCAAGATTTAAGTCAAGCAAACTTCCCTTAGACAGACAAGTGTTTTAAGTGAACTCATGTGAGTGTGTGCTGTGGTAAACCTAGAAAAGGTCTATCTTTGGTTGAGATCTTGCCTTTCCAAGTAGACATAGTTCAATTCCAACTCCATAGCAAGAAAATAAAAGGGTGGGGGTGAATGGGGCAAGAGTAATATCTTCCTTTGGGGCAACATTTTAAAATTGTCCCAGTCTGACATATGTCTTTACTTCCTAGGTCCCTCTGGCTTTCTTCTTTTTACCACTTCTTTATTTGGGTAGAGAGTACAGAGCGTGTACCCGTATTTCGAGTGGAGAGTACAATCTGTTTGCTTGGATGTGTACTAGTATAGCTTTTTGTTCAGCATATACTGTCCGTAAAGGCGTTCATGCCTGCTAAAGAGAGTTTAACCCGTTGTTTGAGTGTTGTTTTGATCTTTGGCCTATCATTGACCCTTTGTTTTGTTTTTGATTTGAGGGGGGGGGGCTTTTCTGTTTTTCACTCCTGTTCTTTTCTCCTTCCCCTCTAGAAGTGTTTATATAGTGTCAGAGCTAGTTTTGGGACATATGCTGTTATATATGTGTCACTTTTAACCTGCTGGTAACCGTTGGAGCGTTCTGGCAGTTTTTCATTTTTTTTCAGTTTTCGATCAGAACCGCTAATTTTTGGACTGTTAGCTATCGTCCTGAGTTAGAGGACTCCGATTGGAAATCTAACTGCATATTTGGTGTCCTGGTGCCATTTTAGGCCTCTCACGAAAATTTCATCGAATTCCGACAACGTTTCCAAAATTTCACAGTTCCGGGGCGTATCCGGGTTTTAAGTGAGTTGACTTTATAAGTGGGGTGAGAAAATTAGATTGGCACTATTCATCTTCTTCCTCCTTGAGCTCTCTCTCTCCCCTTCTCCATTTTTCTTGATTTTGAGCCCCTTGGAGGGCTTGAAACTAAAAACCTAAAGCATAGAAAGTGTAGAT
The DNA here is from genome assembly GCA_030737835.1 of Acorus gramineus. NCBI lineage: Eukaryota > Viridiplantae > Streptophyta > Magnoliopsida > Acorales > Acoraceae > Acorus > Acorus gramineus. Next base: position 2,649,817 of record JAUJYN010000024.1, on the reverse strand, counting down.
CGGGTCCCGATCTACACCCCGGTGCTTTCAAATCCGGATTCCGGCGAGTTTGGCCCCTCCATCCCCCCTCTTTTCTCCTCTGATTTGGGCCAATTCGAGGGCCAAGGAAGATCCCGGCGTTGGAGGCCTTTGGGGAAAGGTTTTGGTGCGCGGAGAGCAACCGAACATCTCTTCCTCCCCTTGGTAAGCCCTTTTTCCTCTCTTTTCATGCTTAGATGTATGTTAGGAGGGTGGATTTGAGGTTGGGTGGTGGTCGGCGGCTGTGGGTGGCCGTTGGCGGTGGTGGGGTGGTGGTCGGAGGCCATTGGTGGCCGGTGGTGGAAGTTGGGTGGTCGGGCTAGGAGGTTAGGCAGTCCGGGCAGGTTGGGCGGCTGTCCCGGGAGAGTTGGCAGCGGGCGCAGCAGGCAGGCGCACCAGGTGGCCGGGCGCGCGAGTGCGTGCGCGCAGGCGTGCGCGCGGCGTGCGCTCGGGTGGTGCTGCGGGCGTGCTGGGCAGGCCGGCAGGGCTAGGCGTGCGGGGTAGGCTAGGAGCAGGCGCACCAGTTTGCCGGGCGCGCGCGCGGGCATGCGCTCGGGGGGTACAGAGGGAGGCATGCGGGTAGGCTGGCTGCGGGCTGTGCGAGCAGGGCAGGCCGGCTGGGCAGGCCATGCTCGGGCAGCTGGCAGGGGGTGCTCGGGCATCAAGCGGGCAGTGCCCAGGCGTGCAGGCGAGCGGTGCTCGGGCCACTCGGCGATGCGCGCAGGCAGACAGCGCGGGCAGCAGCGCGGGCAGGCTGGCAGGCGCGCTGGGCGCGTGTTGCGCGGGCGTGCGCGTGGGCGCTGGGTGAGGGTCCCGGGTGCTGGGCGCTGAGCGCTGGGAGCTGGTCGCGGATGCTGGGCGCTGGGGCGCTGGGCAGAGGCGCAGGTGTGCGCGCGGTGCGGAGGGCAGTGTGTGCGAGCTGGTGGTGCGCGCGGGGTGCGCGCGGGGCGAGGTGTTGGACGCGCGGGGCGTGAGGTGTGCTCGCGGGTCAGCGCGGGGCGTGCGGGGTGCGCGTGGGCTGCTGCGGCGGGGCGCAGTGGGGGCGCGGCGCACCGGGTGGCTTGGCTGCGGGTCCAGGCGTGCGGGCAGGGGCCCGGCGGTGCGCCTGGGTGCGCGGGCTGAGGCGCGGCGGCGCATCCGGGGGCGGGTGGTTGCCGGGAGTGCGGGAGTGTGTCGGGGTGCTCGGGCTAGCGTGCATACGGGTCGTATGTACGTTTGCCCGAGTGTTGGGTATTTAATTGTGTAGTTTGGTATGTTTGGTAGTGTTCGTGGGTTTTACTCACCAAGTTACTATCATGTCTTACAGATCTTGACGGATGGTCGCGCGACGACCCGACTTCTGGTGAGTGGGACAATCCAACCCAGTAAAGAGACATTATACGCATTTGGGCATATACCGACCTCTCCTGGGGCACCATGGATTTATATTTACCTGTTGTAATATGTATTCCATGCGAGCATGATTTAAATGTAGAATGCATGCTACCCTAGACTTTGCATGTTAGGGACTTGCACCCTTAGGATAGGTGTATGAGCCATGCATCATGTCCCCCTGTTCTCATGCTAGGAAGCTTTGGCCTATGCATGCGTCCTACTAGTTTATTTATTAAATTAAATGCTAGTATATGTTAATCGCATGCTTTAGATAATATTATGGGGAGGGGCCTTGCGAGGTCAACATTGAGACCCGGGTTAGGGTAGTCCGTGTTCCTTGTTTGGTTGTCGGGATGTCCTGTATCGGGACCTCATGCTGCCCTCCCAAGGTTCTTGTCCCAATAATATTATATCCCTAGTTGATAATTAATGATTACCCCTTGTATGATTATTAGCAGCTTAGTGAATATTATAGGGGAGGGGCCTTGCGAGGACAGCGGTGAGACCCGGGCTAGGGTACTCCGTGTTCCTTGTTTGGTTGTCGGGGTGTCCTATATCGGGAACTCACGCTGCCCTCCCAAGTTGCTTTCCCCCCATGGTATTCCACCCTTGCTAATTATTGTTGCGTTCCCTGCATCTTCGATATGCGCCCTGGAGGAATTCTGAGGAATTCAGGACGTTAGAGTCGTTGAGGTGTCTAGTCGGCGGATTCGAGTGGATCATGTGCGTATGGATAGGCTGTTCTGTCCCCGTCGTTGGATCCGGTAGAGGCTGCCCCAGCGTTAGAAAGGCCGTCCCTTCCAAGGGTTCCCATCAGTAGGCGCCTCCTGATTTGGTTTTGGACTGTGCTGAAGTTGTGGGTGAGGGCTCCCATCAGTAGGCACCTCCTGATTTGGTTTCGGACTGTGCTGAATGTGGGAGTAGACCAAGCGGCCTACGGAGTGGAGGAGAGACTATCGGTGGACCAAGGGTGACCAACAGCCTAGTCAGTCCCAAAATCCTATGTCACCCGTGGTAGGGTGAGGGTGAGGGTGTAGTGGGTTGGCGATTAGCGACCCGCTGGTTTTGTGATTGGATGATTATCAGTCCCAATATCCTGCGTCACCTGTTGAGGGTGAGGGTGAGGGTGTGGTGGGTCGTCGATGGAGCGACCCACTGGGTTATGTGTAATGCCACTTAGAGGCTGGATAAATAAATGAATTGTGGTCAATATTGTCTGTGATGCATGGGTTGTGCTGTTCACTGAGCGTGTGGCTCACCCCTTGCATATGTTTTTCCCCAGTTGTCACTGAGCCGGAGGATCAGTTGGAGCCGTCCGAGGGATTCCTTCAGTAGCGGAGCAGCGCTACGTTCCGCGAGTGCCAGAGGCTATCAGCATCCCTTCTTGACTGTATGTATTTTATTTCCGTGCTTGGCACACGTTTGTATATATTCAGTTGTATTGTGTATATTGGCTCTCACATGACATATGATTGAGTATCGAGTCTGTAGTATGTTTATTTACAGATTCAGTCTTTTGCTTCTGCATTTGGTGTATATATCATGTCAGCCTCTTTGTTGTCTGTGTGTCATTTCAGGTTGCTTGTGTATGATATATTATTGACCTCCTGTATAGATTCTGATATTTTATATACACTTGCCGCGTCCCGGGGACGGCCGCCCTGGGCGTGACATATGCCAGGTCCGAGGTAATTCCTTATTTTGTCTTTGGGTTGATACGAGTGGGGGCGAAAATAAGGGGAGATGCTTTGGGTTTATAAAATTATCCCTGTTGTGCCTGTGTCATGTGGAGCGCTCTGTTTAAAGATTTTGGGTACATAATTTTTTTCGTAAGTTATGTATTTCCAATTTGCCATTTGGATTTGATTTTGTAAAAATCCAAGATGAAAACATTAAATTCTGATTTTATTATGAGATGTCCAATTTTGAGTTGGCTTTCGCACAGAAGTGGAATTAGATCAACTGGATTCTTGTAGTAAAAGTTATGGGTATTCTTCCAAGTGTACCCCGGGGATGGAAATTCTGGCAGCAGCCCTGTTCCATGTTTGGCTCTAAATTAGGAATAGCTAGATAGGTTATTTGTTCATTTCAGAAACATGAAAGTTGTAGATAATCTTCTTAGCTTTCCATCAGTTTTGGAATTGAGCCATTCGGAGCTGTATCGAAGAAGTTATGGCTGTTCCAGTGAAGCTTGCGCAGAATTTCTAGTCGGAGGGTGACTTAGTAATTTTCCTTGATATTTGTGATAAATATCTCCTCTCTCTCCCTTCCCCTCTCACTTCCGACCAGAATTCTGGTCCCCCTTCTCTCTTTTCATTTGCACCCCAAGTGTTTGATGATTTGTTTCAAAGAGAAGGAGGAGGTGGTGGTGGAGGTGGTGGTGGATCTTGGCTAGGTTTGGTTGTTGTTTGTTCTCCCCTCTCTCAAGCTCTCTTTGCATGATCTCCCCCCCTGTTTTGCTGCCATAGAGGGCTGAAGAGGAGGCTGAGTGGTGGTGGTGGTGGTGGTGGTTCCGGGTGGCGGCGTTTCGGTGCGCGAAGGGCCCCGAACCTCCCCCTTTCTTTTCCCTCCCAAGGTGAGCTCCTCCCCTTCTTTCTTGGTTTTCTTGGCTTGAGGGGTTGGTTGGGAGGTCATGCATGTTGGGTAGGTGTGTTAGGGAGTGTGTGAGGGGTTGGGATGGGTGAAAATGAGGTTAGAGTGGGCTGGGAGCGCGAGCGGGGGTGCCAGCGGGGATGCGCGCGCGCGGGCAGGGCGCCTGGGCAGGGCACCTGGGCACTGCGCCTAGGCCTGTCAACGGGTCGGGTCCAGACCCGGACCCGACCCGACCCGGACCCGATTACACGTGTAATATACCCGATCCGATTTGGACCCGACCCGAGTTGGACTCGACCCGGCGGACCCGAACAAACAAACGGGTCGGGTCCGGGTCCACCCCGCCCCGACCCGTTGGACCCGACTGTTTTTTTTAATATATGTTCATATATTATAAGACCATTAGTATTAGTTGATACATAATTTTATTTCTTACTTAACTTATTTTTGTATCTACAAGTTCATAAATCATAATCATAACAAGCCTATAAATCGATTTGTTTTGGACAATTAATTTATTAACATTTGAATTTGTATGATTAATTAGTTTGTTGCATGATTTATGTTTATTATTTAGGTTAATATGTTAGTGTTTATTGTTTTGAATGTTGTTTAGGTTAATATTGTTTTGAATGTTGTTTAGGTTAGTTATGTTTATTATTTAGGTTAATATGTTTTTTATGTTAGTCATTATTGTTTTGGATGTTGTTTAATAATTCATTTACTTCTATTGAATTGTATAAAATTATATTCAAACATAGTCTCATTAACAATAATGTTTTATTACAAAAAATTTCAAATAGAATGATAAGACAAATAAATACATGAGCTCTTCTCTCTTTTTTTTTTTTTTTTTTTACCCAACCATCCGGGTCGGGTCGGACCCGGACCCGACCCGGGTCTGACGGGTCCGGGTCCGGGTCCGGGTCCACATTTCTCCGGACCCGGACCCGCCGGGTCCTGTCACGGGTCGGGTCCGGGTCCACCCCGACCCGACCCGGACCCGACCCGTTGACAGGCCTAACTGCGCCTGGGTGCTGGGCAGGGCGCCTGGGCATGCGCCTGGGCGCGGTGCTGGGGACCAGTGCGCGCGGTGCTGGGGGCCAGTGCGTGCGCGTGCTGGGGCGTGCGTGCAGTGCGCGCGGGGGCGTGCGTGCGGCAGTGCGTCGGGGCGCGCGGGTAGGCGCGCGGCAGTGCGCCGATGGTGCCGGGGTGTGTGCGTGCGTGCGCATCCGTGCGTGCGCGTGGGGGGGCGCTGTGCGCGCAGGGCGAGCAGGCGGTGCGAGCGGGGAATGTGTGCGGGGCGCTGCGCTGGGGCGCAGTGCGTGCGGGTGCAGGCGCGGTGCGCGCGGGTGCACCCAAGGGCTGGACGCGCGGTGCGCACGGGCGTGCACGTGCGTGCGCCCGAGCGTGCGGCGTGTCCGGGCGTGCGGGCAGGGGCTCGGCCGTGCGTCTGGGCGTGCGGGCTGGGGTGCGGCTGTGCGCCTGGGTCGGGTGGCCGTGCGTGAGGTTGCCCGGGGGTTCGGGAGTGAGTCGGGTGCTCGGACTCGCGTGCGTACAGGCCGTATGTACGTTTGTCCGAGTATTGGGTATTTTTAGCGTATTTTAGTTGTATATGTGTATTTTACTCACCGTATTGATTACCCTGTCTTGCAGATCTTGACGGACGGTCGCGCGACGACCCAGATACTGTGAGTGGGACGATCCAACCCAGTAGGGAGGCGTTACATGCACTTGGGCGTGTACCGTCCTCCCCTGGGGCACCATAGTAAATATTAACCTGTTTAATATGAAAACTATGTAAGCATGATAATCTGTAGTATGCATGCCACCCTAGATTTGTATGCTAGGGACTTATACCCTTAGGACCCGTATAAGAACCATGCACCCTGTTATCATGTTTCCATGCTAGGAAAGCCCCGACTTATGCATGTCCCCATCTAGTTTAAATTGCTTAAATCAAATGCGTTCATATGATTGTTAGCATGTTTTAGTGAATATTATAGGGGAGGGGCCTTGCGAGGACAGCGTTGAGACCCGGGCTAGGGTACTCCGTGTTCCTTGTTTGGTTGTCGGGATGTCCTATATCGGGACCTCACGCTGCCCTCCCAAGGATCTTTCCCCCAATAATATTCCACCCCCCCTTGTTATTATATGATATGTTCCCCGCATCTTGGTTATGCGCCCTGGAGGAATTCTGAGGAATTCATGACATCAGTAGAGTCTCCCTTCTCTGGATTAAAGGGCCTTGCGAAGTCAGCGTTGAGACCCGGGCTAGGGTACTCCGTGTTCCTTGTTTGGTTGTCGGGGTATCCTATATCGGGACCTCAAGGTGCCCTCCCAAGGTTTCTTTTCTTTAGTTAAGGAATTCAGCGGATCCGAGTGGATCATATGCGATGGATAGGCTGTTCTGTTCCCTTCGTTGGATCCGTGTAGAGACTGCCCCAGCGTTAGAAAGGCCGTCCCTTCCGAGGGCTCCCATCAGTAGGCGCCTCCCGATATTTGTGACGGACTGTGCTGAAGTTGTGGGTGAAGGCTCCCATCAGTAGGCGCCTCCCGATATTTGTGACGGACTGTGCTGAAGTTGTGGGTGAAGGCTCCCATCAGTAGGCGCCTCCCGATATTTGTGACGGACTGTGCTGAAGTTGTGGGTGAAAGCCAAGCGGCCTACGGAGTGGAGGAGAGACTATCGGTGGACCAAGGGTGACCAACAGCCTAGTCAGTCCCAATATCCTATGACACCCATAGAGGGGTGAGGGTGAGGGTGTGGTGGGTCAGCAATGAGGTGACCCACTGGTTTATGGAATTGTGGTCTAAGGTTGATTATTAGATTAGTATGTCCCAATATCCTATCACCTGTTGAAGGGTGAGGGTGAGGGTGTGGTGGTTCGTCGTTGTAGCGACCGGCTGGGTTATGTTGTTCCTGCCACTTAGAGGCTGGATAAGTATGATTGTGGTTAATATCAATTGTGGTGCATGGGTTGTGCTATTCACTGAGCGTGTGGCTCACCCCTCGCATAATTATTATTCTCCAGTATTATCTGAGCCGGACCTGAAGGAGGAGCTCCCCGAGGGACCTCATCAGTAGCGGAGTAGCGCTACGTCCCGCGAGTACCAGAGGCTATCAGCACCCCTTTTTGATTGTATGTATTATATTCCGTGCTTGGGCACGCGGTTGTATTTTATTTGGATGTCTTTGTATGTATTGGCTCTCACAGGACAGATGATTGTGTATCGAGTCTGTAGTATGTTTTATTTACAGATTCAGTCTTTCGCTTCCGCATTTGGTGTATATATCATGTCAGCCTCTTTGTTGTCTGTGTGTCATTCTAGTTGCTTGTTTATGGTATATTATTGACCTCCTGTGTAGATTCTGATATTATATATACACTTGCCGCGTCTCGGGGACGCCCGGGGCGTGACAAGTCTACAGGGTAGGTAATTTCTCCTTTTATCAAATAAACCAGTTCCTAAGTTATACTGGTGTGATGAAGGTGGCATGAGTGATGGATATATGAGTTCAAGTAAAATACAATTCTATCATCAAGTTTAAACACTGGAAATCACAGGAAGGAAGAATAATATTTCTCAAGTATTGAGAGTTTCTATGCATGGAATTGCTTTAGACAAAGTGCATTCCACGAACCTGAGACTTCGACTCCTTCGGCGTCCACCAAGCGGTAGGCATTCCCGGAATAGGCATGGGTGATCACATAGGGTCCTTCCCATGTGGGTTGCAGCTTGCCTTTGGGGTGGGGCTGCCTTGATGGCATGATTTGCTTAAGTACAAGCTCCCCAATTTTAAATTTTCTCTCTATTACTTTCTTTTCAAATGCCCTTGCCACCCTCCTCTGGTAGGCCTGGGCATGGTCCGCGGCCCTTAATTTCTTTTCGTCCAATAGTTCGAGGCGTAACAGGAGCGCCCCTCTTCTCTCTTTGATCTGCAGGTCTTCTTCTAGTACTATTCTTAAAGATGGGATAAGAATTTCGTAAGGTACTACCGCTTCTACCCCGAATGTGAGTGAATATGGGGTCTGGCCGGTGGGTGTTCGGATAGAGGTTCGGTAAGCCCAAAGGGCATCAACCAACTTGTCTGGCCAGTCAGTAGCTTTGTGGGTTTCTACTATTTTTTTTATGATTCTGAGCAAGGTTTTGTTGGTGGCATCTGCTTGCCCATTTCTCTGGGGGTAATATGGTGTGGAGTGATAAAGCTCTATGTGGTGTTTATCGCACAGATCTCGGAATTCTTGAGAAATGAATTGGGGGCCATTATCAGTTATGATCATTCTGGGGGTGCCGAACCGTGCAAGGATATGGGTACGAACGAAACGGGCCAGGGTGGAGCTTTTGATTAGTACATAGGACTTGGCTTCGGCCCATTTGGTAAAGTATTCTTTGGTAGTGAGGATGAAAGCTTTCTGGGTGGTATTTTCTACTATGTCTTGGAATGGTCCTACCACATCTAATGCCCACATAGAAAATGGCCAGGGTGAAGTCATGGGGTGCAAGGAAGATGCCGGTGCATGTATTTTGTTGGCATGAGTCTGACATTGGACACAACGCCAAACATATTTGTTGCAATCCCCTTCGAGTGTGGGCCAGTAATAGCCCATTCTTAGTACCTTTTTTGCTAGCATTTGAGCATTGACATGACCTCCGCAGACTCCCGAGTGAGCTTCTTCCACGATGGTGTATTGCTTCCTCATTGTCTAGGCATCTGAGTAACTCCCCACTAAAGGATGCTCAAAAGAGTATTCCCCATCGGAGGCAGTATTTGATTGCTATCCTCTTAACTATCTTCTGACCGCCGTCTGTAGGGTATTCTGGAAACGAACCGTCTTCGAGGTAGTTTTTGATATCAAAGTACCATGGATTTCCATCATCCATATCCTCTAGATCGAGGGCTAGGATTTTTGTGGTACTAGTGATTCTTTCTGTTTGGTTTTGTTGATTTAGGAGGTTTTGAGTTTCACAATCTCGAAGTTCGGTGGCAGGTGTTCTAGCCTTTGGATAGTGACTGTTTCGGACTTCTTGGATATGGGGAAGGCAAGTGATGAAGCTAATGAGGCTAAAGAGTTTGCAAGGATATTGCCTGTTCTAGGTATAAAGATGTGGGTGACCTTTATAGAACTATTTTAATAGGATTATAGCTAGCTCCCTATATGGTTTTAATTTTGGGTCCCTAGTTTGACATTTTTTCAAGGTCTGGCGAATTACTAAAAGTGAGTCTCCAATAATGTCTAGATTTTTGACCCCCAGGGCTAGAGCTGTCTACAAACCTGCTATGAGAGCATCACATTCGACAATATGGTTGGTGGCGTTAAATGTGAGTTGAAACGCCCGCGGGATAATGACGCCTTTGGGGGAGATTAATGTTATTCCTATCCCTCTTCCTTGTTGATTAATTGCTCCGTCGGAGTACAGTGTCCATGTTTTCCTATCTTTTTCATCGACAAGCGCAAATATTTCTTCGTCTGGGAAGTCGGTCTTTACTGGTTCGTAATCAGGGAGAGGGAGCTGAGTGAGATGGTCAGCAATGGCTTGACCTTTAACGGACTTTTGAGTGGCGTAGGTGATGTCAAACTCATTTAACTGGACTTGCCATCGGGCCAACCGACCAGTTAATACAGCTTTCTCGAATAGGAACCTTACCGGGTCTATTTTGGCAAAGTACTTAATCTTGTGGGTGAGAAAATAATGGTGTAGCTTCTGGGAAGCCCACACTAAAGCTAAGCAAGTTTTTTCTATGGGAGGGTAGGTTTGCTCATATTCAATTAATATCTTACTTAGATAGTAGACAGCCTTTTCTTTCCTTCCTGTTTCATCATGTTGTGCAAGCACAGCACCAACGACTTCCTCGGTTGCTGTCACATAAAGGAATAGGGGTCGCCTGGGTACTGGGGATTAGAGGACTAGGGGATTAAGGAGATATTTTTTTAAGCTATCGAAGGCTTTTTGGCATTCGCCGTCCCAGTTAAATTTGACTCCTCCTTTTAGTAGTTTATAAAAGGGGCGGCATCGTTCGGCATGTTGTGAGATAAATCTCCTAATGAATTGCAGCCGACCGATGAGTCCTCTTAATTCTTTTAAGTTCTTGGGTGGGGGCATTTGGGCAATGGCCCTTGCTTTAGTTGGATCAACTTCAATCCCTCTTCTGCTCACCATGAACCCTAAGAGCTTCCCGGAAGAGACACCGAAGCGACATTTTTTTGGGTTCATCTTAAGTGAGAATTCCCTGCATCTTTGTAGTACTTGCTTGAGTATATCCGCATGTCCTATTCGAGTCCTGGATTTAACTAGAATGTCATCTATGTATACCTCTACTAGTTTGTGCATCATATCATGAAGTATTGAAGTCATCTCTCTTTGATACGTTGCACCGGCATTCTTAAGTTCGAAAGGCATTACAACATAGCAGTAGGTCCCCCAGGGTGTGGTGAAGGAAGTTTTTTCCTGGTCATCTTCTGCCAACCGAATCTTGCTGTATCCCAAAAAACTATCCATAAAAGAGATCATTTCATATCCTGCCGTGTTATCGACAAGGAGATCAATATGTGGAAGTGGGAAATCGTCCTTCGGGCACGCTCGATTGAAGTCCCTGAAGTCAATGCATACCCGGATCTTGCCGTCTTTTTTGGATACCGGAACAATTAGAGCCACCCATTTCGGGTATAAGACTACCTGGATAAATTTAGCCTGGTGGAGTTTGTCCACCTCATCTTTAATTTTCAAAGCCACCTCCGGATGTAGGTGCCTCAACTTTTGCTTTACTGGTTTTGTGTTAGGCTCTAGAATTAATCGGTGCTCTACCAAAGAGGTATCGAGCCCGGGCATGTCTTTGTAAGACCAGGCGAGACATCAATATGCTCACGTAGTATTCTAACTAAACTTTCTTTTCCATCGGGCTTTAACTCCGCATTAATTAGAATGACCTTTGGGTTGGCTTCAGTTCCTAGGTTTAGTTCTTCCACTTTCTGGTCTGCTTCTTCTGTCCTCTCATCAAACCTTTGGAGGCTCCACTCAAATTCTTTGGAGATGTCTTCTTCTTCTTTGCTGTCTTCATCGCAGATTTCGAAGACTCCCAAACCGTCATCTAGGTTTTCTATATTATCTAGGTCTGGTTCTTCTATAACTGTTATAGACTCAAATTTTTCTAGGCCAAAAAGGGTCCCACTATGTCCTTTTATGTGGTTAATGATATGGTCAGGTATCTGACTTCTAGAGGGCTTGGCTGCCTTAGGCGGGGTACTAGGGCTGGAATGTTTAGTTTGGCTAGCTAGATGTCGCAAGTTATTCAAGAGATTAGAGTCAGCACTGAAGGGATGCCATGCTGGGGTGAAGTCATCTTTGTCAAATAAGGACCCTAAGGTTTTAGTTTCCATTTTTTTTTGTGTTTTGTTTTTTTTTGTTTTTTTTTTTTTTTTTTTTTTTTTGAAAGGAAAAGACAACTAATATTTACAACTTACTGGATTCACTTAGGTGCTTCAACCGACCTTCCTCCAACAACTGGCGCTCCTTTGTTGCGATGCTTGCGCACTGCATGGGAAGAGCGCTTCGTTAGTTGGAGTATCACTGACTGGTGGTGTTTTTAAGGGTTTATCGGGGTGTGGAAACAACCAGTGGAGGGAGCCTGAGAGATAGTCCGGCTCTCCTTCCTGGATAGAGGTTAAGGGACGAGGATACGTGGTTTGTTCAACTTGTTTAAGTGGTTTTTCCTTTTATGAAATGTTCATATAGTCCCCAATTACATTTCCCTTTTAAATTAGTGTGTTTGTTGGATGAGCCAAGGCCTTTCTTATCAAACCAGGCTGGGAGTTTGATGGGCTCTAGGATCCCACCTTTCAGCCCTAATGTTTTTCCCGGGATGTGACCTATGGCTTTCATCATGTGCCAACCTGGGTTTTTAGGCTTAGGGTGATTTATCTTTATAGCACTGGTGAGGGTGTCTTGAGGGTTTAGCCAATTGGCTGGGAAGTCTAGGATGGTATGGTGGCTTCTTTTGGCTTTAAGTCGATGATCTTTATGGCGATAGTCTCGCTACTGGTGGACCCTGATTTGGGTTCTTTGATTGCGTCCCCCCGTACTTTGATTATTTGATTTCCCAAGGGGAATTTCAAACACTGGTGCAGGGGGGAAGAGACCCCTTTGATTGAGGCTAACCATTTACGTCCTAGGATCATGTTATAGTCAGAGTCCATTTCTAAACATATGCCTCAACAACTGTCTCTAAGGACCCTATTTTTAGTGGGAAGTCTTTAAAACCAAGAACTGGGTGAGCCATCTTGTCATAGGCGAATATTCGAGTATCTATTTCCAGGTGCGTGGTGACATGTCCGCCAATGTGTTCAAAGGTGCGTAGTGACATGAGGTTTACTCCTGCACCGGTATCGATCAGTACTTTATCTACAGGATACCCGTCGATATCAATTGTGATGCATAAGGTTGAGGTGTTGATAAATTTATCGCGGACTTCTACTTTGGGCCTAAATGTTATCATAGGCCCCAGCCCTGCAGAGGCCAAGGCTACTAGCATGTTTAAGGTGGAGATTTGAGGGTCAACTTGGACTCTTTCTAAAAACATTCTTAGGGCCTGTTGGTGGTGTTCCGAGGTTACGATCAACTCTAGGATAGGGATTTTTGCGGGGATTTTTTTGGAGCTGGTCGAGGATGTCGATCCTATCCCCAACACTTGCTTCCTCAGTTTCTGTTTCGGGTATGGGACGCCTATAGGTGGGAACAACATTAAAGCTTCTTCCGGCCCTAGCTGTATGATGGCTCAGGGTATCAACCGTGGTCTGGGGAAATTGGTTTCTTAATAGGCTTAGGTTTTTGTTAACCGGCAGGATGGGGCTAAGCCTAGGGGATGGTCTTATATGAGAGGGGGGGGGGACTTCATGGGGCTTGGAAGGATGGGGGAAGGTGCTCGAAGAATTAGGCCACTCGGAATGATCCTGGGCAGTTCTTCATGGTTTGTGGCCCCTATGGTGTAGATGCTTTCGAAACTCAGGCTTTCTGGTTCTTCTATGAAGGTTTGCATGGTTGGTTTTGGGTCTTGTGTTTCGGTATTGATTACAGGTTTGGGACGTGTTAGGGCTGGGTTTTGTTTGGATAAAGAATTCAAGTGGGTCCCTGGTGGTTTTGTAGTTGGGCTATTTTTGAGTCCCCTGATGGTGGCCCAATCCAGACGCCTCTCTTCATCGAGGTCATAAGCCATGTCTCTGGATAAAAAGCATTGTTCAATGGTGTGACCATGATGTTGATGATATGGGCAGTAACGAGCAGTATCAGCACCAAGAGGCGAAGGTCTAGCTATGGGTCAAGAAATACTATTGGTTTTTACCGAGGTCCTCAAGATGTTTGCTAGGGTTTCTGGAAGCAGTGGATAACAGTCCCTCCTATTTAATCATCTTAGGCCATAGGAGGAGGGGGGAAGTGGCTTTATTATAGGATCTTTGTGTAGGCTGCCTAGGGGTTAGGTTTTGCGTTCTTGGGGGAGCGGAGTAAGAAGGGGGAGTCCTAGTTTGGCCTTGGCTTTGAATTATGGGGCTCTGGACTAGAGGACTTCAGGCTATTGGGTTTTGTCGTATTGGCACTGGGGCGGGTACTAATCGAGGAATGAAGTTTTGATTGGCTTGCCGAGGCGACAGATATCCGAATGAACCGGGTGTATACTGTCTCAGAGATGGTCCTTGATCAGGAACCCGTGCTCCGTTCATGTAGAGTACCAAAACTTGTGTGATCCCCTCTACCGTGGGGGTGTGCGCCTTTCTCGACAGTTGTCCAACCCCATGGCTGATAGGTGGGGACTGAGTTTGGACTACTGGGGCTGCATAACGGGAGATCCTGTTGTGGCGGTCAATGAGAAGCTGGTACGTGGTGCAGTCTCCGTATGAAAGACTCGTACGGAGTTCTGGACTCAGGCTTTGCAACATGTCAATTTCTTGATATTCTGTTAATTTCAGGCCAATTCGGTGGACGAGGGTGCGCCACCTGGACACGTACTGCTCAAATTCCTCCCTAAGCCTCATCCTTTCTACGATCAGGTCTGAAATAGAGGAAGTCATAATCCTCTGATAACCGTAGCAGCCTAGAAACTTCTCGCTTACAGTCAAGAAGTTTGACAAATGATCTATAGGAAGGGTGGAGAACCATTGCGGTGCTTTTCCTTCCAATGATTTTTGGAAGAGGAATACTAGCAGAGGTTGGTTATCTAGAAACGGTCGGGCGTCTAGATAAAAGGCGGTCAAATGAACGTCTGGGTCTCCACGACCGTTGTACCGGTGAAATTTCAGGATTTTAAATCCCTCCGGTAGGTGGACTGACGGGATCTGTCTCAGGTTGTGTAGAGACATGTGTTTGGGGGCAGAAGGGCCAGTCTCGGAGAGGATTCTCCGGATGGTTTCATCCAACATCTCTCCCCTGGGCGTACTGTTTAGTGGTCCCGGGTTGGAGGTGGCCTGGTAAGGGCTCGGGGCAGAAGCTGTTGTGCCTGTGTCATTTGGAGCGCTCTGTTCGAAAATTTGGGTACATAATTTTTTTTCTAAGTTATGTATTCCCAATTTGGTATTTGGATTTGATTTTGTTAAAATCCAAGATGAAGAGGTTTAAATATGAGTTTACTATGAGATGTCCAGTTTTGAGTTAGCTTTCGTTCAGAAGTGGAATTAGATCAACTGGATTCTTGTAGTAAAAGTTATGGGTATTTTTCCAAGTATACCCCGGGGATGGAAATTCTGGCAGCAGCCCTGTTCTATGTTTAGCTCTAATTTCGGATTAGCTAGAGGGATTATTTGATCTTGGCATAAACATGAAAGTTGTAGATAATCTTCTTGGCTTTCCAACGGACTTGGAATTGTGCAATTCGGAGCTATATTGAGGAAGTTATGGCTGTTCCAGTGAAGCATGCGCAGAATTTCTAGTCAAAGGGCGACTAGGTCATTTCCACCCCTCTTAAGATATTTGTGTGCAAATATCCTCTTCTCTCTCTCTCTCCCTCCCATTTTTCCCACGTCTGCAACCTCTCTTTCTCTCTTTCTCTCTTTCAAAGCTCCCACCATGTGTTTGATTAAATGACACAAAGAGAAGGAGATGGTGGAGAAGGAAGTGATGGTAGCTTTGGTTGTTGTTGTTGATCCCCTCTCTCTCAAGCTCTCATATCATGATCCTCCGCCCCTGATTTGCAGCCATGGAGGAGGCTGAGGAGAGGCCGAGGAGGTGGTGGTGTTGGTGGTGGCGGTTGAGGTGGTCGCGGGTGCGTCGAGGGCCCCCGAACCTCCCCCTTCCTTTTCCCCTCCCAAGGTGAGCTCCTCCCCTTATTTTCTTGGTTTTCATGGCTTAAGGGGATGTTAGGGAGGTCATGCATGCTAGGTAGATGGGTTAGGGTGTGTGTGAGGGGTTGGGGAGGGTTAAAATGAGGTTGGGATGGCTTGGGCGCGCGCAGGCGGGCGCAGACGCGCCCGGGCGCGCGAGTGTGCGGGTGCGCGCGGGTGTTGGGGCGATCGGGGGTGTGCGCAGGCGTGCGCGCGCGCAAGGCAGGGCGCCTGGGCATGCGCCTGGGTGCGGGGCAGGGGACCAGCGCGTGCGCGCGCGTGCATGCGCGTGCTGGGGCGTGCGCAGGGTGCTGCGCGAGGGGCGCGGGCTGGACGCGCAATGCGCGCGGGCAGGCGCGCGGCAGTGCGCAGAGGGTGCTGGGGTCCGTGCGCATTCGTGCATGCGCATGCGGGGGGCCATGCGTGTGGCTGCTCGAGGGTTCGGGTAGGTGTCGGGGCACTCGAACTCGCGTGCGTACGTGCGTGCTCGCATGCGTGCGAGCCCGTATGCATGCTTGTCCGAGTATTGGGTATTTCTAATGTTTCCTATATGTAAATTGTGTTGTTTCTCACCAGTTGGATGCCCCTACCTTGCAGATCTCGTCGGATGGGATGCGCGAGGTCCCGGGTCATAAGGTGAGTGGTTTGATTCCAATCCCCCCCCTCTCTAGGGATGTGCTTGATCAGCATAGACGCGCGTCGCGCATCGATGGGGCCCCCTAACTAATATGTAGATATTTTGCATGCTAGGGATATACACCCATACATCATGTATAGAGGCCCGTACATGCCTGGACACCATGTCCTGTACTTAAGAGCCTTGATCTATGCATGTTTTGCTATGATGTATCCATGCCACCTTAGACTTTGTATGCTAGGGATATGCACCCTTATATCATGTATAGCGGCCTATGCATGCCTAGACACCTTGCCCTGAACCTATGCATGTTCCCATTTAGTTTAATTTATTTAAATCAAGATGGGATTATGTGATTATATTGTTATTAGCATGCCTTAGAGAATATTATAACCTTGTGGTTATAATATATGGTTCCCCGCATCTTAGTTATGCGCCCTGGAGGAATTCTTGAGAATTCATGACATTAGAAATGTTAGGAAGTGTTGTCGACGGATCCAAGAGGATCGCATGCGTGTGGGTAGGCTGTTCTCTTCCCTTCGTTGGATCCGTGTAGTGACAGCCCCGGCGTTAGACAGGCTGTCCTGACAGAGGGCTCCCATCTGTAGGTACCTCCGATGTGTTCGGACTGTGCTGATCGTGGGAGTATACCAGGTAAGCTACGGAGCGGGGAGAGGCTACCGGTGGACCAAGGGTGAATAGCAGTCTAGTCAGTCCCAAAAGGCCCATGTCACCCCCTAAAGGGTGAGGGTGAGGGTGGGGTGGGTCGGCGATGTTACGACCCACTAGCTTGTACAGTTATCCATGGGTGTTGCGTTGCATAGTTTGTGCCATTCACTGAGTGTGTGGCACACCCCTCGCATATTCTTCTCCTCCAGAGTGGGAGTTGTTTCCATGGGGTTCGCTTTGCGAACATGGAATGTTCACTCCCATGGTTGTTCGAGTGGAAGAGCCCGGGTTGTAGCTGTCCTGACAGAGGGCTCCCATCCGTAGGTACCACCGATGCAGTCGGAGGGGTACTGATCGTGGGAGTATACCAGGTAGAGGCTACCCGGAAGAGGGCTAACGAATGATATCACGAGCGTGGAATCGTTCTTCCCTTCGTTGGATCCGTGTAGTGACAGCCCCGGCGTTAGACAGGCTATCCTGACAGAGGGCTCCCATCTGTAGGTACCTCCGATGTGTTCGGACAGTGCTGATCGTGGGAGTATACCAGGTAAGCTACGGAGCGGGGAGAGGCTACCGGTGGACCAGGGGTGTAGAGCAGTCTAAGTCTCTTCCCAAAGTCCCAAGATGTCTCCTTTCAGGAGTGAGGGTGTGGATGAGGCGAAGACACGTCACCTCGTGACCCATTCGTTGTTCGACCGTTCCCATAGTTGTTGGGTCCGGTCTCGTGATCGATGTTGAAGGACATCGTTGGGCGATTGTCTAGATGTAGATGATCCAGTAGTGTTGAGTAGACTAGTAAATCCGGGTCTCTTCGACCGACGGTATGGTCTCTAGACCAGTAAATCCGGGTCTCTTCGACAGACGGTATGGTCTCCCCCCATAAGTCCCAAAGACTCCCTCCGGGAGTGAGGGTGGGGGTGAGGTTGGTCGCGCCGCCGCGTGACCCTGTTATCCATTGGGTTTCTACCCATGTTTTCCTTGAAAGGAAATTGATTATGTGTTGAACTGTATGAAGGGAAATTGATTATGTGTTGAACTGTAGAATGGTTATTGGTTTCCACCCACTCACTAAGCTTGTAGCTCACCCCTCGCGTACTGTTTTTTTTTTCAGGGGCAGTGTTGGGCGTGGAGCTGGAGCTTTCCTGTGGCGTGGTCTTATGGGCGTGGAGCGTTCTGCCGGCGGGTGGCGAGTGTGAGGCTGTCAGCATTCCTAGAGTCATTTTATGCTTTGTAAATCGTGCATGTGGCACAGGTTGTATTTTCTTTGGTCTAGACTTGGCTTTCACAGGACATTGATTGTGTATTCGGGTCTGTAATAATGTTTTTGATTTACAGACATTGTTTATATATTATGCTTCCGCTTTTCAGTCAGTTATCATTATCTTGCTTTGCCGCCTTGTGTATTGTTGTTGGTGTCCTTATTGACCTCAGGTATTGATAGCTGATATTATATTAATTTTGCCACGTCTCGAGGACGCCTGGGGTGTGACAGAAGCGGTTGGAAATATTGGATTCACGGGGGAAGGTGGGGCAAAGGAAAAGAGGCTTGGACTCAGATTTACCGAGAAGCCGGGTGTTGGTAGTGTATTGGTGGTGGGGCAAGCCTTGGGGGTCTTAACAGGAGTTTCCTGCTTCAAGATCTTGGCCTGGTGATAGTCGTTGAGGTCATTGAACATGTCCTCGATCGATTGGTATCCTAGGGTAGCCATCCTCTCCTCTAGGTGACTGAGGAATTGGGC
Source organism: Acorus gramineus (assembly GCA_030737835.1). Taxonomy (NCBI): domain Eukaryota; kingdom Viridiplantae; phylum Streptophyta; class Magnoliopsida; order Acorales; family Acoraceae; genus Acorus; species Acorus gramineus. The sequence continues at coordinate 2,631,479 of JAUJYN010000024.1, read as the reverse complement.
GGTTTGGTCTCCCTGGCTGTCTCTCTCCTCTACTATCTTTTCATGGGTATAAGCCTCCATGGTGTGAATATGGAAAAGCCTAGGTGTGAATGAATGCAGATCAAAGCAATAAAGGATGCGCAAATGTGTGCGGCTTAAAGCAGTAAAGGGTGCGCAAATGTGTGCGGCTTAAAGCAGTAAAGGATGCGTAAATGTGTGCGGCTTAGAGCGGTAAAGGATGTTGTTTTGCAAAGTAGAGGAGGGTCAGACTTGAGGGGTGGGAAATCTCAGTTTTCCTAGAGAGATGACGGCATTCTAGTCAGGTTATTGGAAAAGAAGTAGAAGAGAATTACCTTTTGTTGTCTTTCACGAGGGAGGTCCCACCGTGATCGCCAGGCTGTCGGTATCGAATTTCGGGGAAAGGAAAGAAAGGGGGCCCTCTCTTCATCCTCTGCGGTCCTCCGATGGTCTGTGCGTGTGTGTGGATTCTTCAGAGGCTCGGATCCATAGAGCTGCGCCTTGGTGGGCTCGGTCAGATCGTCTCTCGGAAGGGGTGGGTGGTTTGGTTGTTTGTTCCTAGCTGAGGCGGCCGATTGGTCCTCAGGAGGATTCAAAGGTCGTTGTGATCGCCACCTGCTTTTCTCAAAAACCAGAAAAAGTTGGGGCGGATTTGATCACCTTCGTGGGGGAGTTTGTGGGGTCTCCGCTCTGAGACACGGATATGCCGTACATAGAGGTGAAGACAGGGATCCTCTTCTGCTTCGGGAAACTGACTAGAGGAGAATTGGGACTTGAGGTGGGCTAGGGAAGGGCCAGCTAATTAGATTTAGCCGCCTGGTGGGGGGCGGCTAATTGTGGGTAGCTGCCTGGTGTCTGGTTCAATTTGGGCAAAACCTGGGTAGGGTTTGGGTTTGGTTTTGGCAGAGGTTAAACTGGGTTTAACCTGGGTTTTGAAGAGTGGATTTGGAGAATGGATTTGTGTAGGAAATGGGTTTCTCTCTTACTTCCTCTGTCAAGGTTTTAAAGTGGTGGTATAAGCTTGATGGTTGGGAATGTGGGTGGTTGGAGGTTATTGGTGGGTATTGATTATGAAATTGATGATGGATATGAATTAGTTGCCCCCCTATTTATAGTAAAAAAGTGGTATAGGAATGTCAACTGGACAATAGATCAAAATGGGCAATAAGGTGCTTGATTTGACCTCCCATTAGATCTTTGTTCTCTGACAAATGTCCAGGTTAGGGGCGAGTAGTTGTGTTTAGCCGCTTGGTGAGGGGCGGCTACTCTCAGGTAGCCGCCCCCATCATAACCTGCCAAACGTCCCATCTCTGACAAGTGGTGGCTTGATGAACCGGCTAAGATGGGACGGCAAGAACGGACAATCCGCCACAATCATGCTTGCTTTATGTCCATTCAGGAAGGCGGTTTGGGGTCGGTCAGGGGGCGGCTACTTGGAACTAGCCGCCCGGAATGGGGAGGCTACTCTCAGGTAGCCACCCCTATCCAGGTCTTAGGTTTTCCTAAGGTTTTGGACCAAGGTTTCCGGTCTTGGTTCTTAAGGGAGTTTTCTATTAGATGTCCAAAAGTGGTTGTTTTTTCAATATTACTTGAAGTAAATTTTCTTTCTTTGAACGGTCAAAATTAGAGTATCTACATCCCCCACCCCCCAAACTTCCCGAAATCCATATAATCCTCTGACTTTTCCTGAAATTCATATAACCCTCTTAAAACAGTGGTACAAATCCAAATAACCCCCTGAGTTAAAATTTTCGTTAACAGATGGAGAATATTCTGATTTGGTTAACCCTAGCTGCAAACACAATATATCAAAACCGTATATAATGTGTTAAAAATGTAAAAAATCATGTGTAAGTAATGATTTTATCTCTCCGGATAGGATTTTATATTTTATTTGGATGGGTAAAATCAACAATTATAGATAATTTTTCACATTTTTTACACACTATATACTGTGCTTTTTTCTAGTGTTAACTAAATAGAATATTAACAGAATATTCTTCATCTGTCAACAGAAGTTTAACTCAGTGGGTTAGCTATTTAGATTTACATATGCATTTTCAAGAGGTTTTATGGACTTCAGGAAAAGTTAGGGCTTATATGGATTTTAAATAGTTTATAGAGGGTATTTGAATTTTTCCCTTTTCTTTAACTACTTTTGATTATTTTTATTTTTATTTTTATCAAACTTATGATGGTTACAAAACACCCTTAGCTTTATAAGCACTCAGTTCGTTTTGTAGCCCGTTTTGTAACCCTATACCCTTATAGTAACTTAGTATATACTGCACTATCATAGAACAGTATCATAGTGTATGTAGTTCTATCATAGTGTATGACACAAATTTTTTTATCATTTATTAAACATGAAAAAAATATATTAATATATCTCCGTATATACCTCAATTCATATAACATCATGTACTTCAATAATAACATCATTATTATTTTTTTAAAACCGGTGTGCATGGGCTGCAATTAGAGTTGTTAGACGGACCTCTCATTTTCTGTACCCAAAACTTCACTGGCATGCACTCAACTTCCGAGTTAATCAACCTCCAAATCTCTTGGTCCTGTAATGTAAAAGTCCATTTTACCCTCACCATAACTCATGACACCTTATAGAGTCCAAGATGATTCACGTCAGACATACACTCATAATAGATGTGCCCAATAACATCTTGAACTTGAGAGGGGGGACCTGGGTTACCAAAACTTCAGTTGACGCCATCAATGGCACCCATTCGCACAGATATGAGGGACATTATGATGACGTTTGTGTAGTAATGGATATATATATATTCTTTTATGAGTAAAATTTTTTTAGTATCATATCGAGTATGTTATGGCCTGGATCGGAGGGACAAAACCTGATTGATTGGATTCAGGTAATCCGATCGGTCCATTCCGCCACTCGTCCCACTGGTTGATGCTGATCACCGACGTGAGGGACCCGAGTGTCGATGGAGAGGGTGGGGGTGACCTGCAATCTACGGATGGTCCTTCGACACCCAAGCCAATAGATAGAATATCTGGGTTCTTGTAAAATAAAAATTCACATATCTCGATTGGAAGATCTGCCCCCTTTTTATATTACCGTTGGTCACAACCCATGGGATCAATGACTGAATTTGCATTGATCTGTAGATATTTGATCTTCCTTGGTGGGATTTGATCCCAGTGATGTGATCCGAGTCAGACTTGGTCATCGGATGCACGTGGTCGTGGATGTCGTTATTTGATCGGACGATTGAATTATGGGACACGTGGCGTGCCTTTATTGGAACCAGAAAATGGTCCCTACATGGCGTATCTTAGGATTGTGACAGAGGGTTAAATCTGTATTCCATCATAAAATCTATTAGTTCAAAACATTAATAAAATTCATTTTATAAATGAAAGCAATCTTTTCCGAACTGTACAAATCAATCTCAATTCGTGTGGGTTTGCGTGTTAATTTGTTTTTCTCTCTTTCCTCATTTGATTCCCTAGATATGAATTTTAGCAATAATTTTTTTTTTTTTTTTTAAGAAAATGATAGTTCTGTTATATTCTTGATAAAAAGAGATATTAAAGGTCTGAAATGCAGAGATATTAAAAAGAAGAAAGCGTGATGAAAAGGAGTACAAGAATCATAGCAAAAAAATCCCAATGAAAGGCTGGGATCCAAGGATCCAAGGGGCACTTCAGTAGCTAAGGTAGCTACGAAGGGGTCGGGGGAAGCAAATCTACTCCTCGACATGTAATATCTCCCTTGAGACGGGGATCTGTTTGGCGTCTGTCAAAATCTGACCACAATCCGTAATGAAGTGTACTGTCACGCCCCATAGATTCTCCACGTAAATGAACCGTTGCCCCTTGAAGATTTTTTCATTTCTCGCTCGCCAAATTGCCCACATCATAGCAAGAATCATGCAATGCAATACCCGCGCTATCATACTCTTGTCGTTTCTCCTTGCGCAACTCTCCATCTGCTCCCAGAGATTGGCCCTATTCTGGGTTCCCCACTGTATGCCAGATGGTGTACTAAGGAGGCACCAAATTTAATAAGCAATGCCTTGTTCATTGAACCCAGGTCCAAACTGCCCAGGCCCCCTTTGTCACTTGGTTGGCATAGCTTCTCCCATTGGATCATGCATGGCTTATTTGATACTCAGTTTGATTCATTCTAAAAGAAGCGCCTTCGTATCGATTCAATTTTATGCAAATATAGTCTTGGCCTCTTGGGGATCCGAAAAATGAATAGATAGACAGTTTTGAATGAGAGATAAGTCAAAATGCCGAGTGGGTGCAATCTGCAGTTCACACCCAAGAGTGGCAGCCAAAGTAGAGGCCCTTTGATGGTCTGTACAATTAGGATTGGACATATTATTTTTTTAAGTAAAAATAACTGGGCCCGCCTCATTTCCTTTCCTGAATGCAATTCTGATGGGCCTCCAAGGCTTTGATTCTTCATGGTGGAGTCATTGTGTAGTTGAACAAGTTGACAATAGAAAAATTTTCTACTAAATCATTTTCTAGTCATTTTTGGATTCCTAACAATGGATCAAATTTTTTCTTGGAATACATTTGGTTAATAAAGCACATGCATAAACAAAACAAAAAAATATGGATGAATTAAATGTGTACTTATATTTTTCCATACTGCAATGTATACTAGCCTAGGGAAAAATGTTACGCTCACTCTTTTTTATAAACACAAACACAATCCTTACATGTTTTTAATTTTTAGTTAATAATTGTTCAAACAAGCAGGGGGGGGGGGGGGGCGGCTCAAAGATTTTGAAAAAAATAATTAGTGGCCCATGCATAAATCATAATGCCATATAGTTCTCAATAATTAATGCCTAGCCAATTTAGCCCAATAAAAAGTCGTTGATGTTGTAAACTAAATAGAATATGATATATAAGAGTATATAAACAAACCACACAAGCATATAGAGAAGAGAAGTAGAGAGAGATTCTTATTCACTTTGTTGGTTGTATACAAGAGAGAACCCCTCTATTTATAGGATGCATAGAGGAATCCCAAAGGTGGAGAGTTACAAGTCTATAGAGGTGAGGGGGAGATAGTGGGGCACTAATGGGAGTGTTATGGAATAGAAGAGTGGGGGAGGTTATGGAGTTGAAGAGTGGGGGAGGTTATAGGTTAGAGAAGTGGTGGTTATCCACCATATCTCACAACACTCCCCCTTGGATGACCACCACGCTAAGAAAATTGCCTCATTAAAACCTTGCTTGGAAAACCCAATGGGAAAAAACCAAAGCGAAGGAAAAAGAGTACAATGTAACTTAATCGTATAATAGTGTATGCGTTTGACACTGCCTCATTAAAACCTTGCCAGGAAAACCCAATGGGACAAAACCTAGGCGAAGGAAAAAGAGTACAGTTCGCAAAATGTCATAAAAAATTACTCCCCCTCATAAGTACAAGATTTCAAGAATTTTGGTCGCAAACTCGTCGCATCCCGATTTCATACACCAGCTTCTTGAATGTTGATGTCGACAAAGCTTTAGTAAACAAATCTGCAAGATTGTCCTTTGACTGAATTTGTTGAACATCAATTTCATGTCTCTGCTGGAGCTCATGAGTGTAAAAGAATTTTGGAGAAATATGCTTTGTTCTATCACCCTTGATATATCCCCCTTTGATTTGAGCAATGCATGCTGCATTGTCTTCATATATAGTTGTTGGAACATCTGTAATGAGAGATAGTCCGCATGCAGTACGAATATGATGAACCAAAGACCTTATCCACACGCATTCCCGGCTTGCTTCGTGGAGTGCAAGAATCTCAGAGTGGTTAGAAGACGTGGCGACCAAAGTCTGTTTCGTAGATCGCCAAGAGATTGCTGTGCCACCGCAAGTGAATACATAGCCTGTTTGTGAGCGAGCCTTGTGAGGATCTGAAAGATATCCTGAATCTGCATAACCCTTTAGTTGTGCACCATTATTGGAATCCTTTGCATAGAATAGACCCATGTCTGACGTTCCACGAAGATAACGAAAAATGTGCTTCACACCATTCCAATGCCTTCGAGTTGGTGCAGAGCTAAATCTGGCCAATAAATTAACTGAAAATGCAATGTCAGGTCTAGTGCATTGGGCCAAATATAATAAGGCACCAATTGCACTAAGATATGGTACTTCAGGACCAAGAAGATTTTCAGTATCTTCTTTTGGACGAAAAGGATCCTTTTTGGGGACAAGTAACCTTACTACCATTGGAGTACTTAATGGATGTCATTTGTTCATATTAAAATGCTTCAAGACTTTTTCAACATATGTTTGATGAACAAGTATCCCACTTGAACTTTGCTCAATTTGCAAGCCGAGACAATATCTTGTTTTTCCAAGATCTTTCATTTCAAACTCCTTTTTCAGATATTCGGAAGCCTTTTTGAGCTCTTCAGGAGTCCCAATTAGATTAATATCATCAACATATACTGCAATAATGGTAAATCCGAGTTCCATTTTCTTAATAAATACACAGGGGCATATTGGATCATTGACATATCCTTCTTTTATTAAGTACTCACTAAGACGGTTATACCACATTCGTCCAGATTGCTTTAATCCATACAAGGATCGTCTTAACTTTATTGAGTACATATTTCGTGGTTTTGCTTCAGGCAATTTTAGTCCTTCAGGAACTTTCATATAAATGTCGGTATCTAATTTTCCATATAAATATGCAGTAACCACATCCATTAGCTGCATGTCAAGTCCTTCTGAGACTACAAGACTAATTAAATACCGAAATGTGATTGTGTCCATCACAGGAGAATATGTCTCTTCAAAATCTATCCCAGGTCTCTGCAGGAAACCCTGTGCCACAAGACGAGCTTTGTATCTAACAATCTCGTTTCTTTCATTTCGTTTTCTCGCAAACACCCATTTACATCCTACTGGTTTAACACCTTCAGGGGTTAGGACTACTGGTCCAAATACTTGGTGTTTTGCAAGTGAATCCAATTCTGTTTGAATAGCAGCTTTCCAATTTTTTCGTCTGCATTCATCCACTGAACGTGGTTCTAAATCATTATCTGAAATGATTTCTGTAGCTACTGCAAATGAGAATATATCATCAACAAGCACTTGCTTTCGATCCCACAATATTTGTGAATTTGCATAATTTATGGAAATTTCTTCATTTCCATGTACTTGTTCTTCATGCACGGGCGTCACTTCAGGGACGTCAGTCTCTTCAGGGACTTGTGTCACTTCAGGGACTTCTTCCTCTATAGGAGTTATTATTGTGGGTCTTTCAAGTGTTTCATACTCTTCTAGAGAATTATTCTTCATTGTTTTTCTCCTTCGGGGAGCTGAATCTTTTGAGCCTATAGGTCTTCCACGCTTCAGGCGTGTTTTTGTTGATTCATTAGCCGGCATATTAGCAGTTTTTCCTATTGGAACATTAATTCGAGCTGGAGTATTAGCAGCTGGAATATGTGATTTCATCACTTTTGCTGCATCATTGAATGCATCTGGCAATTGATGCGCAATTCTTTGAAGATGAGTGATTCTTTGCACTTCAGTTTCACATTGATTAGTGCGAGGATCAAGATGAGACAAAGATGGAGTTTTCCATATAAGTTCACGTCGTTCTTCTGGCGACGGATTTTCTCCCCCTAATGACGGGAATATTGTCTCATCAAAATGACAATCCGCAAATCGAGCGGTAAAAACATCCCCTGTCAATGGTTCAAGATATCTTATAATAGAGGGAGAATCAAAGCCTACATAAATTCCCAATCGACGTTGAGGGCCCATTTTAGTTCGTTGTGTAGGGGCAATAGGAACTTGTACAGCACAACCAAAAATTCGAAGATGTGAAATATTTGGTTGATGACCCAGTACGAGCTGTAAAGGGGAATATTGATGATAAGCAGTTGGCCGAAGGCGAACTAATGCTGCTGCATGCAATATAGCATGACCCCAAGCTGAAACGGGTAATTTTGTCCTCAAAAGCATAGGACGTGCAATTAGCTGAAGATGCTTAATAAATGATTCAGCTAATCCATTTTGGGTGTGCACATGAGCAACAGGGTGTTCAACATCGATGCCATGCGACATACAATAGTCGTTAAAAGTTTTCGATGTGAATTCACCAGCTCCATCAAGACGTATTGACTTTATATGATAATCCGAAAAATGCGACTGTAATCGGATTATCTGAGCAAGTAGTCTTGCAAATGCAGCATTCCGAGTGGATAATAGACAAACATGCGACCATCTAGCAGATGCGTCTATCAATACCATAAAATACTTGAATGGTCCACATGGGGGGTGGATTGGGCCACATATATCCCCTTGGATTCTTTGCAAAAATGTTGGTGACTCAACATTGACTTTTGTAGGGGATGGTCTAACTATCAATTTTCCTTGTGAGCACGAAGTGCATTGATAGTGATTAGGTAAAAGAATCTTCTGGTTCTTTAACGAATGCCCAAATGAATTATCAATTATTCGACGCATCATTGTAGATCCTGGATGCCCGAGACGATCATGCCAAAGTGTAAAAATATCTGAATCATAGAACTTCTGGTTCATTACAGCATATGATTCGATTGTTTTTATGGTTGTATAATACAACCCAGATGAGAAAGCATGAAGTTTCTCTAATACATGTTTTTGGCCTGAAACAATTGAAGTAATACATAAATACTCCATATTGTTTTCATTGATAGTCTCAATATGATATCCATTAAGACGGATATCCTTAAAACTTAGCAGATTTCTTCTGGATCTTGCTGAATATAATGCATCATTAATACAAAATTTTGTACCTCCTGGTAATATTATATTTGCTCTTCCGGAGCCTTCAATTAATTTCGTAGTACCAGAAATGGTATTAACATTTGCATTGATTAATGTCAATGTCGAGAAATATTGTTTATTTCGTAGGATCGTATGTGTTGTAGCGCTGTCTGCTAGACAAATGTCACCAACCATAGCCATTCTTGTAAAAAAAAGAAAATGAAATAAATAAGATAAATATAAAAATAAGAAAAATGGATTTTAGATAACAAAGAAAAATTATAATTATAAAAATTATAAAAGTCTGATCGTACATCAGGTACGTGACCATATTTTTAAAGCACCAAATACATAACAATCATTTTCCTTGTGTTAGGGGTTTGTTCTGCAACCCTTTTCCCTTCAATTATGCTTTTGTTTAATAGCAAATCACTTCTAGTGATTTGAGATATTTTACAAACTTTATGATTGTTGTGCTTTCTCAACTATAAATCATGATCTCATCATTCATGACCACAACTTCCATGGCGAACATAAAATAAAATGCATTTACTTCGGGTAATGATGCTATGCCATTGAGTTGAGTTATATGATATTTTAAAAAAATCGTTGTTCGGCAACGAGAATATATAAAATTGGTGCTCTCAATATTGCTACAACTGGAGCATATTTGAGGCATAATGGCCGGTGGACCTTTGTCAATGAGGTATTAATCTTTAAATCCTCTTCATTATGATGATGATGATGGTGAAATCTAATCATAATTTACATGTTCCTGCTGGGATACATGGATCCTTTTTTTTTATTATTATTTGGTCCTTCAAGGACCTGAAAAATATATCATATAACTTTTGTTTGGTCCTACAGGGACACGAACAATCATGATTTTTGTATAGTCCTTCAGGGATAGAACAAAATAAAATTTTACATGATCCTTCAAAGATTCATATAATCATAATTTTTGTACAGTCCTTCAGGGATAAAATAAAATAAAATTTGTATGATCCTTACAATATAATCATAGTCCTTCAGGGACATTTTTAATCATATCTTTTACATGATTCTTCAAGGATCCATGTAATAATTTTTGTAGTCCTTCAGGGATAGAATAAAATTTGCATGGTCTTAATTGGAACACATTATTCATAACTTCTACATGGTCCTTCAGGGATCCATGTAATTACAATTTTTGTATGATCCTATAGGGACACATGACATTGTAACATTAAAATGAATTTAAAATCAAATATAAATATCAAATTAATTGATATTTGTGAGAACTTCTGGTTCTACACATAGATGTATAATATTTAAATTTTAATAAAAGATGGCAAACATGAAACAGTTACATGAAAAATAAATAATCAAATGATAGATGCCGCATACTGTTGCATGAGAAAATTGCATACTAGTTTTCATAAATTAATCATATCATAACATATGTATGGAAAATTTTCACGGGGATTGCATGCATGGAAAATAAAAGATAGATGTATGCAGTACATCAGATGAAAATAAAAGATGTATACGGGTTCTACACATAATTTGCATACGGTTCCATGCATATTGAAAAAAAAATTAATCATATGTATGTAGTAGATGATTTACATAAAAATACATAACATCAAAGGAGAGTATATTTTTTTTATATAGATCATTAAGAACCCATCGATACAAACCTTTCTCTTTAACAAAGAGCTTCTCGTGCTGATAACGTGTTGTAAACTAAATAGAATATGATATATAAGAGTATATAAACAAACCACACAAGCATATAGAGAAGAGAAGTAGAGAGAGATTCTTATTCACTTTGTTGGTTGTATACAAGAGAGAACCCCTCTATTTATAGGATGCATAGAGGAATCCCAAAGGTGGAGAGTTACAAGTCTATAGAGGTGAGGGGGAGATAGTGGGGCACTAATGGGAGTGTTATGGAATAGAAGAGTGGGGGAGGTTATAGGTTAGAGAAGTGGTGGTTATCCACCATATTCACAACAGTTGATAAGTTATGTGTAAGCCTGTCAATCGGACGGATACAGATCAGATATATTAATATCCATATCTTAACTTTTGAATTTGGATCCCTTCGAATACGGATGGAATAAGGATATTTTTCGGATAATTGACATGTTTGAATATTAATATTAATTTAGATAATTAAGTGTTATTTTAGAGAAGACGTCAAAATTAAAATTGAGATTGAGATTTTAAAGTTATTATCTCTTTCAGATATCATATATTGAAAATTTAATAGTATTATAATATATTATCATTGTGATTAATCATACAAGATAATAACAATATGTGCAATATATAATAAATATATATATATATTATAATATATGTCGGATACAGATGTTTTTCGAATCAGATAGATTGATATCCATATCCGTACTCTGGATCTTTGAATATGGAATATTTTTTATTTTTTTCATACGAATTAAGATTTTTATCGGATAATTGATAGATTTAGTTATGTGGGACAAGACACCAAGTGAGACCCATTGAAATAAAATAAAAAAAAAAACCTAATAACAATACCTCTTCCACCCCACTCCCCACATACGGCTGAAAAAAACCAAAATTGGTGTGCCATAATGTCCTCGTCCTCTCATGATATCTCGAACCCCATTGAAAGAATCTTCAGTACTATGCGGTTCTTCTTGTTGTATATTTAATATTTTTTAAAATAAAACATATTTTGACTACTTGATTTTTTTTTTTTTTTTTGTATTTGATCTGTATTTATTTTCTGTTGGTGAATTTGATTTATTTTTGTTGATTGGATTATGAAATTTGAAAATATTAAGTTCATATTCAATTATTCAAATTTTTGTATGAGTAATATTTAAGTAATATTTATTTTTCAGTCCTAATTTTAGTCCTACATGCCCAGATAGAAAACCACTGGAGCATATACTCACGTTAATGAGATACATGCTTTGATAAAATATTTTTGTTGGGATTTATTTATTTATTTTATTTGAATAGAACTATTTTTTTTTATTTTGTTGATTTTCAATTGAACTTTCAGATCTATCATGAGCAACTTTAAAACAATTGACTCATTTTTTAAGAGAAATTACTCCAACCCGAGAGAATTCACCTCCTGTTATTGAAAGTGCTTAACCTCTATATTCCTCTTCCAATTTCTTATTTACCTTTGTGATTATTATCAAACATATCTAAAAGATGTTCATCAATGCATTGACTTATTAATGAATGACTTGATTTTTGATATTTTTGTCATAAATTATCTATTTGTTACAATTTTTTTATATTTCAAGTATACTAGTGGAAGCACATGTGCGTTGCACATGAATTATTTTGTTTAATCAAAATGAATATTATTTTAAAGTTAATAAAAAAATACTACCGATTAACCATACTAATATTGATTTTAAAAAGATGACCTCTCTTCTAAAAAGACAGAAAAAAAATTATGGCAACCGAGTCCAAACAATAGGAACATGATAGTGATTTTAAAGAATACTTTTGGACTACAATAACAACATAAGCAAAGTAAGTAAATTTATAAAAATTAAATTAACATACGTAAAGGCCCATGAAATACAAAATAAAAATTTGCAGTATATTTCTTCATGCACTAAAATTATATATAACCCATCATGTAGAAGACACGCTAGTATGAATATGTTGTATACACTTTGCGATGAATTATGATCAAACTTCAATTATATATATCTCATAAACAATTGACCCTCATATTAATGGACATCTACGTGAGAATTTAATCATGTAGTTCCCTAGACATCTACATAAGAATTTAATTATATAATTCCCTAAACCTAAAACAAGTCTTAATCCTCTCATGAAGAGATTTTCAAACACATCCTAATTATTCATATTGTGTATTGGATACTTAAAAGAACTGTTTGATACTGTAATTTGCTAATAATCTGAAATATTATTTCCTTTCTTCTTCTGTTCTCTTAAAAAGCCATGCGCCCATACCACATCCAAAAGATCTTCTAACAATGTAGCTTTAAATATATGGGTAACAATAATACTTCATAAACAAACATCTGAAATGTGTTAAAAATAACACATTTTAAGGTGTATATTTTTGTTTCATTTAGAGAACCGAAAACTTCGCAATAACATGTAAAGTAGCTAAAAGCATTTAAAAATTTAGACAAATTAAATGCATTGCATCTACGATTAATGCTCGTTTATCCCAGCAATTATAACATAATAATAGACAGACAAATTAAATGCATTACATTTGCAATTAATGTTTGTTTATTAGAGCAATTATAACATAATAGTAGATAGTCAAGTTGATGTTCATATAGAAACATGTAATGTAATAGCCTCAACACCAATACACATCCATTACTCAAAAGAAGTGATAATAAACATCTATTTCATAAACAAAAGCATAAAACCAATTCATTACAAAGATGATTGTAGATCAATGAAAAACGTTAAACATGAAAAAAGTTTTTGAAAAGGTCTTTATGAATACTTGAATACAATAAAATTTTCAAGAAAGGTTGGTGACAACAAAGCAGAATCTATAAGACAATTTGAGATTGCAAAAATATAAAATAACCATCAGAATTCATGTATGCCCAATTGTATTAAAACCCACAAATTACTACTCAAAAACATTAAAGAAAACTTCTTCAACCTATAGGTATATATTTCATTTACAGAACATAAAACTATGGAGTATGCAGCAATGTTGCTCGTTGCCCCTTGTTCTTTTCTAAAATACAAAAGGAAAAACAAAAACAAAACTTTAATAGTTGATATGCTGACACCTAACATCATTGAAACAATTGAGATGAGTGGAACTTATTAGCCAATCAAAAGTTCAATGAACCTTATTTTTTAAAAAGCTGTAGGAACTCTACCACTTTAAATCAAATGAATCACATACATTTCTATGTAAAACAAAATCAAAACAACAACCAATGGGATTCTTTGAAATATCAATGCAGATAGTGATAAAGAAACATGTAAAGTAAAGACAGAAACACATAAACATGTGATGTTGGAACACGAAAAGCATGATAAAATATAAACCCATACAATCTAGTCCTCAACCATGTTAGACCAATTTTAAATTGACTCAATTATCATTTATCAATAGCCAGAATGTTATTCTAGCAAGGTTTAAAGGTCAAATCCAAGCAACCTAGTGCTAAATATCCACTCTTCATGTTTTGCATGAAGGATAGGACTTAAAATTTAAGTAACCTTTCAAAAAATACATCAACTGAAGTTTCAAGAAACAATCCAGTTTCATTGCAACAATGTGATATCCAAATTAAAACCTGATTTGGTTCAAAATTTAGCCAATTTCAATCCCGAAAACGACTGAAAAGAGTTTAAAACTTTTGAACATGTATAAGCATGAAACTCAAGTACCAGACAGTTGAAAAATTCAAACTATTCAATATAGCCTCGAATAAGAAAAGTAAGAGAGCACGACTTTTGAAGAATAAAAAGGATCAACAAGCATTATGGAAGTCGATGAGGTTCGTGACCCTCCAGCAAAATCAATGTATCCGAATTTACTTTTAATTATCTGACTGTTTGGCCTTTTAGTTGATTATTGAAATATTGTTTATTTTCTTCTGAACAAAAATTTTTATTCTTGCAAAGGAACACTAAGTTATCTATTTGAAAAACCTAAATTTTTTTTTTCTCAAGATAGATAACTCTAGATCTTTTATGGTAGAAACGATGTTGGGTGTTTTTTTTTAATGGCAAACTATTAAAGGAGGGTAGGACATAGACACACTTAATAAAATTTGGAGAAAAGTTAACTTCGGATGTAAGTATGTAACTATGAAATCAGAGCAATGACTGATGATTTCAAAGAACAAGACTATGAAAATAACCAAAATGAAGGGAGAAGATAAAACAAATAAACAGTTCATAAATTGGAAAAGAGAGATTTCATGTCAAATGACACATCATTTCAAAAGGAGAGAATTTTTTCTTGGTAAAGTTTTGGGGGTGCAACACGAAGACTATTGATTATTCATTAGGGATAATAGATAAACAGAAAATTTTGAATTTTTGAAAGTAGTCAATGTAAAATAACCCACGTAAAAAACAAAAGATAAGCCAAAACATAGATAGATGAAAAAATTCTTTTGAAAGTTCTAAAATTTCAAACATAGCAAGCCCAAAACCTTCTAAGTTTCAATAGATCCATTGACACACTGAACGTCAAAGTGGGTTGGAGTATACACATTTGAGGCAAAACATTGAAAAACCTGGCACAAAGATGAAAGCATGAACAACTGTACATGAAAGAGATGTTACTTGAACTTGGAGATGAAACTGCTTATGATATTCAATCGCCTCACCATCAATCCCTTGTTTGTCTGCCACACACAGCATTCAAAAAAGAAGTTCAGTAACCAAAAAAAAAAACAAAAACAAAAGAATCTCTTCAAAATCAAATTTTCACCATAGTCTGCCTCCATTAAATTCGGGATAAGTTTCTCCAACATTTTCGTCTTCTCATTGATCCTGCTCCACTGCCTCTACGATACCTAATACAATTCACAATGACCCAATTCATCACAAGAAAGCTCAAAACACTAAACAAAGACAACCACATTGTAATAGTTATGTTCAAAGAATTAGAATAGTGCGCCCTAATAGATTAAAATAAACTCTAATGGATGTCTACGTGACATTGATATATATCCAAAACTATAATTATATTGAAATGCAGAAGAGAAAATATATCCAGACAAAGAAAAGAATAACAATCAACCTAACAATCATTTAATTCTCTTCTGAATATTCTAAGTCTGAACAAGCTATGAACCAACCAACCAGGGGAACGAGAAGTGATAATTAGTATGTGATAAGCATCTCTTGGAGGTGATTCTTAACAAAGTCTTTACCCATTCTACTGTCACTAAATCTAGATCGCCAGATTGGTTCCTTACTTAAAAATGTGCTTATAAAAATTCAGAATATGAAACTTTTATGTCAGCATTTTACACCCCAATCAAAACAAAAACAACAGTTCCGTCAACAACAGGAATAGGACCAAAAGAGATCATTAAAAAGCTTACAATCAACAGAAGAGACTTGCATCAGGCTTTTCACAAGTCGATCAAAAAATTCCCCATCAGCTTGAAGTTGACATTGTACTGCTCTGCATCGTTGGCAAAACCAAAGTTCTTGGTTAATCAACTCTCATCCTCCTCATATTATGTATAAACCCACATGCAGAAAAGAAGAGATCCTTGAAATCAATAGACCCATGTGATATTTAAAGCTGACTATGATATGTTTTTTTAAAAAAAAAAACAGATGAAAGTAAACCATACGTTGTACTTGAAGCAACACTAAAACATCGACCAACTTCTGACTCAGTTGCTGTACCTCTCCTCCTCGTTGCCTAGATCGATCAAGATCTCATGATCTCATGAATCTGATTTCAATGGTAGAAAAAATAAACAAATAAATGTTAGGTCTTTCAAAGTCCTTTCTTTTTTGCTATTTATACTCTCTAATTGATTTGGCTTACGGAACCCAATATCACCAATAAGAAATGACCCAAATCATCTTAAACAACCAATCATGCATTGATAAATAAAATTTAAAACTAAATAATTTTGTTCATATCTATCTTTTAAATCAGATTTTTAAGTGTTACATATTAGATAATGACATATATAAAGCTTCTTATTTTTATGATCACATATGCATAATAATCTAAATCTAATCCATATCCAACTTAGAATTGCAAAGTGGATCCACCACTCACCGCCACAATCACTATAAAGCATCAGTTAACCAAACCTACAAAAAATAGGAACCGAATTCAACAATTACAAACCAAATTTTTTTTACCTTCAATTCAAAATACTCAGTCATGTCTCCTTTTGAGGCACTACTGAAATGTTGTGATATTGATCTAGTCAACAAAAAAAAAAAGACAAAATGTATGATTCTGACATTCAAAATAGTTCATCAATAGAAAGCACATGAACCCCACTCATACACCTATAAACAAGCATAACAAACACCACAAAAAGGAAAAAAATGAATCTCAATTGTAGATGCCCATCTTTTAATTCCTTACAGTGACTTTATTTCAATAATGAACATATGGACTTGGTTGCCAACCCACGAGGGCTATCACTTATGTAAGTGCCACCGTCCGTTTCACCGCCGCTGCCGTCAGGATTCAAAGGCTCGAATTGGTGGCAAAGAGAGGAAGCTCTACTTATTGACAAGGTTTTGTCTTGATGTGGGAGTGCTTGTTGGTGAGGTTTTGATTTTGAAGGTGGTTTGGGCAGATGGATGGGTTGCTCAAGAAACCCATTGACATCTCTTTCTCTCTATCTTTGAATGCTTCTGTGGTGGACAATAATGAAAACATAAAACGATTGGCCTTCTCTAATTCATTTGCATGTGATTTAATGATGTTTTTTTGGGGAATGATCGCTTATGTAAGGTTTTTGTTGGAGTGAAACGACGCAATCTATGAATGAAGAAGTTGAGGGGATTCACCGGGACAACGAAGTAATTTAAGAAATTGTGAAGGATATAAGTGTCAAAACTTCTCAAGCTATTAAAGCTTCCAAAGCAACCATAACATCTATTAGAAAACATAAAATCTATTATTTAATTAAAAAAATGAACATTTTAAGTTTTCTGTTTAAGTCTTGTGAGCCCTCCAAAAAAATAATTTGTCAAACAACCAAAACATCCGTGAACTGAATTAGAGCTGAAAAAGGGGTTGTACATAACATTATCCATATAAATAATAGGGTTTTTTTGCATGTATACCATCCAAAAACATGCTATTTAATTTTTTATGGTGGTATAAAAATAAATATCATATTTTTTTATGGTATACATACAAAAAACCCTAAATAATATAAGACTACCAAATACCAATATGCAAGCTACCTCATGATACCTATAATAGATGGATGTGTTATATTGGATTAACGTGGACCACTCGACAGTAAATAAGCAAAAAGCTCAAATTTTTACTGCTTTCATGGTGCAAATTCAGTGTTCTTCCTTGCATAAAAAATTCAAAAAACAATAGCACAGGCTCATATCAATATTTTTTCATTATATTATAAATAATATTAATCTTTATCTTAAATCATTCTTATACCTCTAATGTGATTGAATCTTTCTTTTATCTAGGGGGCATCAACAACATGATATATTGCTTTGAAAAACTCAGACAGATAAAGGGATTACAAGGGAAAGACTTTGTAGATTGTAATGAAGACCAATGTTCTTGGTTGTTGATGTAAATGAGCCAATGAAACAATATCGACTCTCCCAACAATCAATATAAGAAATAAAGAATATACTAATTCTTCATATGTATCACTTACACAGATAGCACAACAATGAATTATTTATTAATGCACAACGCCTATGAAAATGCACAAGCAAATATATGCGATCACTTCAGCATGTAAGATAAGATGCTCCTTCAAAAAAATTAATCTATAAATACCATGGTTAAGGTAGATGTTCTCATGCACTCAGGTTAACAAATTGGCCTGTTAGAGGGAAAGTCCACTTCTGATTAGAAATTGTATTGATTGTGTCAATAGAAATCAATGTCTGTAACTGGAAAAACTAATTCATAATAAGATGATGTTAATGACTTTGCAGAATACAGAGCCAAAACAAAATACTGGAAAAAAATATTTTATAACTTATTCAACAAGAGTATGGAAAATGGTTTCCCAAAAAATGATGATGGTGGTGAAAAGCATTCATCAAATGGCTAAACCATGAAATGAACAATTGAATTCATAGTTTCACCTTGTGGTTAAAATCTTAGAAAATCAGAATATTGTGGGCAATGAAATAATAGTTCAACGATGTTGATGCCATAGAACACCAATAATCTAATCAATAATAGTTCAATGTGTAACCTGAAATGAAGGAAAACATAATCGAGTGCTTATTCAACATTCTGGTACTTACTGATGAGACCAGAGGTAGACAATAGAAGCAATCATTTTTCATCACATAAAAATATGAATTCTTTCCGTTTGCAACTAAACATTAAAGAAAAAATAACATACCCAAATGTTCTTCAATATCATCCTTCACGATAATTCTCTAAGGGCCAGTGGTACCTTTGATGCTTGAAAGAGGAATCTATATGCAAGAAATAATAAGAAAAAAAAAATTATGAATTCACAGAGCTTGTAAAAAAAGCCTAGTCACAAGAGAACGACGTTCGGTGATTTTGATACTACTTTTACGGTGACCTATTCGGGGTACTTCTAATCGATCACTCCTCCTCCGTCTCGGAAGATGTGCCGTGCTTGATGGGCATGAACACCTTGAGAAGCAGACCTTCGCTCTACATCTCTTCTTGGTCCGATCGCCCATACAGGTGATGACCTCCGTCGTCTCGAGTTTCTGCTTACAGCTGTCAATGGCTATAACAAACACAGACACCCTAAAAACAAATATCAGAATCCATGAAAGCCCAGAACTCAAGAAACAATTTTACATTGAATAAAAATCAGATAATAATTAATTGATTGATATTAATTGATTGAATGGCGAGGGGACGATGAGAAGATGAAAGGGCGTGGAGCAAAGACGAAGAGACGGATGGAGTGAGGGTAAAGAATGCATTCGGGACAATGATGGGGTTTCACAAAATGTGAAGGGTAAGATTGTCAAATGAAAGTTTTTCTAGGATCGGTATTTTTATAAGTAGTATAGATATAGATATAGATAGATATAGATTATTTGTTCCCTAACCCCCTCTTGTTCTAAATCCTAAGTCCGCCCCGTTGTTGTCTATAATGATAGGTATGATTATCTTCTTTATTCCGCCTAATTATATTGAATACTTGAGCCAAAGTGTACCTAGTTTTAATTTTATTCCCACTTCAAATAAATCCAAGTCGATGTGCAATAACTTTATTTTAGTAAATGATTGTTTAAATAATTAATACATAATAATTTAGAATTTTAGATATTACATAAAAAAAAATACATTACAGTTTTCAACTTGTTATTTTTGAAGAGTATTACTACACGTACATATCAAAATTGTCATCCTCCATATATTAATGTATGTATACTATACTACTTTTTGTATATTTATTATGTGGGTATGAAAATAGTGTTCGAGGAGCAGATCTCATTGTTGACAAATTTTGATGGTTATAGAAAGAGCACTACAAAATAAATAAATACTAGTTAAATGCACGTGCCCAAAGGCACGTGGTATTAATTTACAAGCTAACTTAAGATATATATAAACAAAATAATTTATAAATCATCATAAATAATTAGACACTAAAGCCTATATAGCACATACAATCACAGTTGCATACAATACAGTGTAACATCAATGACATTATGCAAAAAAATTACGAAAAAAAATAAAAAAACAAGTGTGCATCCCTGGAACACTCAAGAACATGTATGGTTCATATGATAAAATAATAATTAAAACTCAAAATATCATAGAACAAGTCACAAATCATCGAACCACCTTAAATTTTGAAAAATCTGCTACACAGAGAACAGGCCCAAGATGATTAGAATTCATGGAACAACAAGATATGTTGCGAGAACCAATAACAATGCTATTAAAACTGACATACATCCATGATTTGTCTACCCCCAAGACACATAAACACAAACTAAACAGTGATGGTATATGTTGTATGCTTAAGGATTGTTTGGAATTATCATATGTATTTCAAATGCATTTGATATCATCATATACAACAAAGATAGTAATGCATACACAAATTTTCAAAAATAAAATTCATAAACTAATGAAAAACCCATGTAAGATTTAACCAATTATAGTAAAATATAAATCTATATTTAATATTTGTTTAGTATGTCAATGTGTATATTATATATATCAAAACAATGTTGGTATAAAATGCACAGAATTCACATGTTGACAAAAACAGAAATAACATGAACAATTTTAAATAATGCTATGAATTGAAAAAGCTTTAGACAATCTTACACATAGTATAGTTAAGTGTGATTGTGTGTTTTATATGAAAATAGCATCCCAGATACATCTCAAAAAATCTGTTTAGGGTCATAATAGGATAGAATTAAAGATCACAAAAGATGTCGTTCCATACCCCTGACATCAATTTGGCACTATCCCAAGTCCATTCAAGGTTTGGGGTACATTGATGCACACTTTGCCAAAACAGGACATACTAGACCACCTGCAAGGAACAAGGATGATCCATCAGTAAAACTCACGAAACGATAAAACATATAAATTCTTTGCTTTAGTTGTACACATCCAAAAAGATCATATATTTATGAGCTTCTTGAAAAGCTTTTTTTTCACTGTTTACATCTAAAGCAATTCTTTTATTTTCTTTAAAAACTGATATGACATGGGGTGCTTGAAAAAAAAAACATTTGGGTTAAATATGATTCCCATAGAAGAAAAATGATCCAAATATGTTTTCAAATGCTGCCTAAGAAAAAGAGGAGATTCCCTCACATTTTTGTATCCACCAAATTCTTGATGTCGTCCAAGTTGTGTGTTCTTTTTCTCGTTAGAATTGATTCATCCAATGATATTTTTATATTAGTGTTTGAAGTATTCATACAAGGATGTTTTCATCTTGTGAAAAACAAATCAAAGAAAAGGCATCTCATGTAAACTACTGATGGAACCACCAATGATTTATGTTAAGTTCACTAAAGAAATTTAACTCCACATAAGGAACTATAAAGAATATTCCCAATGAACAATATGTCACAAATGACAATCAAATGAGTGATGGACAAGCATGAAAATATCCGATGCATGTAAGTATATGCTAAGAGTGCCAATCTAGAAAAGAAAAAGGGAAAAACATGATTCAACAATCACAAAAAAATAATCACATATCACATGATTTATGTTATAAGAGGCATGCACAATAATAAAGAATTTTGAAAACTCATACCATGCCGGAGTTCACCTCCCGGATTTTGGGTCCTCACCGATATACTTTTCTGAATTAATTTCATACCAGTAAGTTGGTGGAAAATTTAAAGGGCCTTCCGACCACCCATCAAATGCGTGACCTTTTCTCAGCTCTCTTGTTAGCTATCACAAGAAGATAAACAAATATTGACAAGTTTAAATAATCACTGGAAAAAATTAGTTTCTCTTCATCATGGGTATATAATTATTCCACTCTCATTCTGGTTGAATAGATCATATAGTTCCAGAGTCCAAGAAAAACAATAACAAAGTTACTGAGGAAAGCAACAGAGCAAATAAATACAAAATTGTACCTCATCTTTCTCAACCAATGCAGACCATTCTATCTTAGAAATGAGTTCTCATGTTCTTTGGTATGATGAGTTAATACGAAAGTTCAAATCACCAAGCCAGATAATTCTTCTGCAAGAAGGATATATAATTGTAAATATTTTCTAGATCGCTCAAAATTTAACATAGACTTCAACAGCTGAAAAAATGATACATTTATTGGAAGCCTGTCCAGATAAAACTGGAAACACATTGCTGGATTCTCTCAGAGATATGATATGTTGTTTCATTTATGTAAAGTGTTGAAGATATTCCAAAATTTGAACTAAAAGTCATTCAAATAATAATGCTCTACCAGCAACAACATATAGGTTTGGGAATTGAAGAGCACTACATGGTGATTGATGATTTTCAATTGCCATGATTTACAACAAATATCATGCATCTAATTCCTAGAACATAACATATAGAGTAATTTGTCGAAGATAAGGTCTCGTAAAACAGAAGTTACAAAAGAGTAAATGAATTTATTCAGCAAGTTTAATACATGGTGTTCAAGAAAAATGACAACCCAAATGGTGTTCGTAATTAACACCTAAACATCCTCATCGATGAATCAAAATAGGGTTAAAGATGGATGATTCGATCATGCATTTAAAGAATTATAAGTGTGATAAAAAAATAAAATTGAGAGGGAATAATAATCCTCACAGCCTCAACAGGGAATCTCACAATCAAACCCAAAAAAACCAATTTTCACCCAAAACACACACCAGAGATTCCTGGAAGAAAAAAAAAACCACTTCAAAGCCCCAATCATTCCGAGAGACCAAACAAACCCCATGAAAACTAAAATTTCACCAAAAGAGAACACTAGCCTGGGAGAGAGGGGGCATGCACGACTGGATGCCAATCCACCATGAATGGATCTTCAACATTATTTCAGAACATTGAAACAAAACCCTAACCATATTTAAATTAAAAAAATAAAAAAACTTCCATATAATAGATAGAGAGGACCACAACGATGTGGAAGATGGATCTTGCAATTTGTAGTACTCATCAAGAGAGAAGAGGGGGTGACGTCACAGAGATGTCCATCCCCATTTTTTCAGAGAGAGAGACGGGATGATGTCGTCCCCATTTCTTCAGAGAGAATTTTTTTTTTACAAAAAAATATATGAGCTAACAAGAAATGAAATAGAGATATCAAATAGAACTGAATAAGATTAGAATAGGCTTCAGTTGGAGGTGCAGGAAGATCAGCCTTATTTTTAAATCACACAAACTTACCTGTATGAGATATCCACTAAAAAAGTTTAATAAATTTCCTGAAGTCCTTGATTCTCAGAGAGTAAATGGCATTCTTTTCTTAAAGTGGAAAAAAAGAGAAGAAAAATGACTAATGGTTATCAATTACTGTATACTTTTGACACACTTAATCATGAATCCCTAAATATATTCGTATGCATACACTTTCAAATTATGAGGATTAACATTTTTTTGTTAACAAGCTAATACGCACAATTTTTTTTGGATAAATCTGTTTGAACCTAACCCCAATGATCAGTAAAACTAAAACAAAATTACATATTTACATTAGACAGAAAATGATAGCTAACGTAATGCCTCAATATATGACATCGATTGAATGACCCCTACATGCATCACCAAAGGTGAATCAATTCAAAATGATAGATAATTAGGTAAGAAAAAAATCATCATCAATGTAAGTTAGATCATTTCTAATTTTTATGAGGAATTCCAAGATGCAACCACAATATTAAAAAATAAATATTCAATAATATTTACGACATTAATATTCAATAAACTGAAAAAATAAACAGTATGCAAGCCTCAAATAAATATGAACTGAGTAGAATGTGAAGTCTGAAAAAAATTTCATTGCTATAAAAGAAACCATATGCATTTTAACATAAGACGCAAATTATATCATACCATAATTGTTTTATAATTGTCATTAACTCTTCATTTTAATTTCCAATGGTCTGTGGTTTATTGTGTCATTGATGTTTTCACATTGACCAACAGCATGAAAAGTATAACACCTAGAGATGTGATCTCAATGGAATGACGTGTTGGAAAAAAGACCAATCATGGGATTATTAACAAGCATTTTGTTCTTCTAAAGCACTCTCTTAAACACTAAAAATTTTGTTTGAAATGAATGGAAGATGGAAGAGGCAGAAGCAGATGGAGAGAGATTTGCGAATTGATGAAAACGGAGAGATTTTTTTTTGCTATGAAAACGGAAAGAGAGTAACGAATGGAATGTCTTAAAGGAATCATCATATCATGCTCCATTAAAGGTTTGGTACAGCAAAAATAGGGAAGGAAACAAAACCACATTTGGAGATGTACAATTTTAAACTATTTTGACCAAAGCAAACCACTAAACAAAAATAAGGAAGGCATAGGCATTACAAAGAAATAGAATGTATATAGGCCTACCAATTGAGCAACTGAAATTTTCATTTGCAGATAAGTGGGAAGTAGTAGAAAATTTTCAAAATTGATTCTAATAGTCCACAGTCAGATGAAGTAATTTTGTCTCAGTGCTTTACATGCCTGTTATATGTCACATCAGCCTATTTGAATAATTAATTAAATCATTTGGCTCACTAACACGAAGCAATATTCGAGCAACTCTACTTAAGTAATTACATAGAATTTACAGGCTAACTATGAAGTATGGGTGACGCAATAATGACAATGACAATGCTATTACAAATTATATGTTAAGTGTTATTCACTTACAGTGAAGAGCCATCCTTTCAAGGTCAAATTGTTTCCACCTTGACTTGAACCTGTTACAAATTAAATTTTAAGGAGCATTAACCAAAACTATTCACAAGTTACATTATTAATAAAGGAAATGTTCTGTTATAAACCAAACATGATAAAATTACATGCCCTCAGAGGGCTATTGAAATTCCGATACATCATCAAGGAATAAGCAGCTAACTTCAATCAAGAAATGACAGGTTGGGAAAAAATGATTCATATCTAATAAAACTGAAAATGCTACCAAAGGATTTATATTCATCTAAGCTCAAATGCACACTTGTACCAATTATTTGGTAGATTCTACTTTCATATAAATTTTCCAAAAACCATTTTAAACATCATGTTGGGGTTTGAAGGATCTTCGGCTTTTGATGTACAAAGTGGCAATCTGGTTGAAGGGAGCTCTTCAAAGTGTTTTTTTCGATCGACTTCCCAAATACGGAAACTTTAAAACAGTTAAAATGCAGACCAGGAGATAAGATCATGAAATCAGAAAAATAAATTGAACAGATAATGTTCACTAATAGAAGTCAGTGGATCAGTACATTACCAGGCACTTCTATTAATGATCCACATGCACCTGTAGCTCTAGGGTTCAATACTGCATTCATTTCAATTTTTATATCCTGTACAAGAGCTCTATCCAAATCAAAAGAAAAATTATAATAAAAATCCAAATTTTAAATTTTTTAAATATAGATACCAACGTAGATCCTGAGAGTTGTTGGTTCCGAACTTGGGCTTGCTGAAGATTCCCAGGGATACTACCAGCTGCCCCATACAATACTTGCCTGAAGAACATAAGAAAAACAAACCTTACATGAACCCAAAATACAAAACACAAACACACAAGAGAACAAAAAAAAAAAACTGAAAATACACACACACACACACACAGGAAAAGAAAAAAAAAAAAGCTGAAAAGCAAACCAAAGCTTACATGAAAAACAAAAAAAAAATCTGAAACCAAAAGGGAATACTTACATGCCCAAATAAAATAGAAATCCAAAGCAAAACCCAAGACATGAACCAAAAACCAAACTCAAACTTTACATCAACCAACAAAAAAACATCCAGAATATAAAGAACCCATAAAATTAAACGTTACATGAACCCAAAATACAAAACACCAAAAAACTGAAAAGCATACCAAAGCTTACATCAACCAAAAAAAATCTGAAACCAGAAGGCAAACCTTACATTCCCAAATAAAACACAAACCCAAAACAAAACCCAGAAAAAGAAATGTTAAATTATCTAAGATAAGAACACAAAACGAAATACCCTAAAAAATATGAAAAAAAAAAAAAAAACCCAAAACTGAAAAACAAACCAAAGATTTTTTTTTTTTTTTAGAATTTTAAGTTTTCAGGTTTTGTTGCTTTTTTCATGATTCTTTTGGGCTAGGTTTAAACACACCCAAAAAAATCTTGAAAAAAAGCAGTCTGAAAACCTAAAGATGTAAAAAACCAAAGAACAAAAAACAAACCCCTAGATATCTTCAAATCTAAATCCTAAAAATCAGTGGATCAATGACAAAGAAAATTTTTTTAAAATAAAAACCGAAACCGAAAAAAAAATCCCCAAAACCCTAAAAAAAAAAAAAAAAAAAGAATCTCACCTTCTCATCATGAAGCCCAACATTATCATGCTGAGCCAGTGATCATCTCGCCTGCTTCACTGCCATCTCTCAACCCTACCAAAAAAAAAATTTGAAATGAATGGAAGATGGAAGACGCAGAAGCAGAAAAATCTAAAAAAACCCTAGAAACAACTACATGAATCAGAAATCAAACAAAATCTTACCCCGACCATGAACGTATTTTTTTGGTGGCCGTTTTGTGCTCTTTTTTATTTTTTTTCGTCTCGTCGCTTCTTTTTTTGAGAAAGAGAGACAAACTAAATTCCATAAATGCCCATTGTCTAAACTCCATATCAGCACAAGTGTGATGTCATTTTGGTAGATTTGATGGATAAAAAGGTAAACAAAAGTTTGGCCCGCTATCTGAAAGTCTTCCACGCAGGGAATTAAAGATGTGTAGGTGTCAAAAGTCTTGTTTACCCCTACCACGAAAAAAAATACTCAGCAAATAAAAGTCTTTTGATGGTTTAAAAAGGGTAAAAAAGAAAAACAAATGTTTGGTCGCTTATTTTGTCTTTTACGAGACCCTTGCGTTTAAAGAAGAGTACTAGGTGCAGCGGCATAAAGCGGTCTTTAAGTACTGATTGAGAAGTACAGAAAGAGGTTATGATGATAATCTTTAAGACTTCACGAAAATAAACGTTTGGTTCAGCGAGTGAAAAATATTAAGCAGTATTTGAGATAAGTGTGTTTGATTAACTAATTGATATATGTACTTATTGGAAGGGTATTTTGATTCATTTTATAAGTGCTGAATGTTATTTGATGTTTGATTAAAAACTTGAAAATAAAAATTATTTTTTCCATTAATAAAAAAAAATAATGCGGTTGGATCAATAAAATACATGTACTACACCACTGCAATTTGAATAAAATGAAAATCAGATGGAAGCCTATACATATTTACAAAAAATCTCAATAAAACCTTATTATACCGTCTCTCAAAACATGTGAACAACAATAAAACACACTCCTTTGACAACCCTTTCAAGTTTTGATCCTCCCCTTCTTGTTTCCCAGGCTGGTAATCCTCACCCACCAAACTCTAATCCCCCGTACAACAAAAACCCACCCCTAACAGTGTAAGCTGAGCCTTGCAAGCACTTCACATGCCCTTCATGCCCACTTATGCTCCCCAACCTCACAAACCCCCTACCACCATCACCCTCCCTCTTCCATATCCCAATAGTCCTATTAGCAGACCCACTGCACATAAACTCTCCCATCAAACAAAACAGCCATTTTGTGTGCCTTCACATCACAGACCACCCTCCACCCCCCCCCCACCTCATCAAGCCCCCATCCAACCCACCTTCATAAACCAACTTCCCCTCAAACGATCACTGAATTCATCGAAACCTCCTTATGCCCCTCCATCACCAAGCAATATGCCCCTCCCAAGGTAGTCCCTTTTTGTGGGCAGTGTCGCGATCAGGCGGAACGTGTTTTTTGACTGCCCACGCGAGACCTCCCACACGCGTATCCGGCGGTCTTGGTGAGCAGTGAAGACGCAGTTGTCAACGGAGGAGAGGGCCTTCACGGAGCCGTCGCCACGGCCAAAGGCCATGGAGAGCGATAAGCTGAGGACTCGCTGGAGCTTCTTTGCTAAGGATTTGCTTTTCGGGTTCTTTGAATGAAATGGTGAGGCGTGAGGAGAGAGAGAGTTGGGTAGATGGGTTATATATTGTGGGTAATTTGTGGTAGGTGGGAGGGGTATATTCATCTTTTTGCAGGGTCAAAAGGCAGTCACAGAAATAAAAAGTGTCACTCCCATAGCTGAAAATTTTGTGGTCTTTTTTACTTAACGTGAAAAGTTATCAGTACTTTAAAAGGTGTGAACCAAACACCCACTTAGTAAAACACTGCTGATTTTTCCGCATTAATCAGAATAAGCACTGAATATTCAGTGAACCAAACACCGCATTAGATTAGATATGTCTCAAAACATGTAAAAATAAAGATTGAGCACAGTGTTCATCCATTTTTTTAATTATTATTTAAAAAAAAATTGTTTTTTTTTTCCACCAAAACTTAGCACCGTCCGTCTTTGAAAGAAAATACATGGAATCAACACAATAAATATGATTGGATTAAGCAACTAAACTGACGACCAACATATTTCAAGTCATAGTCTATCACCAAATAACAGATTATATATATATTTGATTTAATGCTATCAAGAAGATATTAATTTTTCTGTTTCATTAAAATTTACTAATATCAGATTATATATATATTTGATTTGATGCTATCATAGTATATATTAGATTTTTAGTTAAAATAGAACAGAAGTACGATTTTATCCATTTTAATTAAATCATTATCATATTTTCACCTTTTAATTAAATGTTGTGTGAGTTATTTCTCACAATAAATTGATCCAAATGTATTCGAATATTTTATTATTGTAGTAATTAATATTTATAACGCATATTTAAAGTTAATTTGGTTCTTTTTTGGGTATTTACAAAATTAATTAAAGGCGTTAAAATAGTAATTTTAAAGTTTTTTTTGTCTAGGGGTGGTAAACGAGCCGAACGAGCCGAGCTTTGGCATGTTCAAGCTCGGCTCATTTATAAACGAGTCGAGCCGAGCCGAGCTCACGAGCCTCAACGAGCCTAGCGTTCTTCTTCATTTTAGGGTTTTTAAGGATCGAAAATAAAATTTTAGCCTAAATGAGCCAAGTTCATGAACCGAAACGAGCATAGTTTTGCATTAATTTAATGTTTTGATTTTATAAAGGAGTTTAGTCAAGTTTGAACTAAGTTTTTTTATAACACAACGAGTCGAATTTGAATACAAAATGAAGCTCGATCCAGGTTCCGAGCCTAACCGAGCTTTAAAAATTGTTCAAGCTTACTCATTTGTCTTATCAAACGAGCCTGAGCGAGCTCAAACCACTTCGAGCCCGAGCGGCTTGGCTCGTTTACCAGTCCTATTTTTGTCTCATCTTAATGAAAAATCTAACGATATGGGTTGTAAGTGTATGCTTTTGAACTTTAGAGGGTGCTTCTGTGTGTTTTAAAAACTTGAAGGAGTCTAAATGCATTTTATCCTAAAATTTAGGGATATTTAAGTGGAGGGTGTGAAGCGTTTTAAATAGGTAATAGGTATTAGAATAGATGGGGGGGGGGGGGGGGGGTGGTGGGCAAGTCAATCTGGGCTACAAGAGATGATTTGAGTATTCTAAATTAGGAGTTTATTTATATTTCGCGCATGAAGAACCATAGAATAAATATGTATCTCCCCCTCTTATATTGTTCCATAATCACTTTTTTATTTCCAATTTGAATTTTAAAATTAAATTTTTTGAATCTAGTGGTATTTATTTGAATTTGAATTTAATATTTAAAACATTCTTTTAAGACACTGTTGCGAACCTTTTTTTTTTTCAAATTTTAAATTTACTGCACATCATTTTTTCAATTTACTTCAAATGTAACCGTGTACCATGTAACTCTTTTTATCAGTATAACTGCATTTTGAATATACTTTGTAACTCTTTTTATTCAGATTTTTTATAACTGAATTTTGAATTATAAATATAGAATTATAAATACACCCATCATCTTTTGCTTCTACTACTGTCTCTCACATTCACACATAGATTTTATTTCACATTCCCCTTTCACCTTTCACTTTTTTGGCTTGGTTTTATAAATTATTATAAATTATTGTTATTATGTATATATATGGGTGGTTTGAATGGTAAAAAAGAGATTATGAGAAAGAATTAAGGAGGAGGAAATCCCACTTACTCTCTTTCTCATAATTTTTTTCTCACCCTTCAAAATTTTTATAGATCCAATCACATCTTGGAAGCACCATTCTTTTAAACGTCAAATATGATTGGATCCCTTGATCTCTTTTACAGAGATGAGAGATGCTTACTAATTTAATCAAAACTCGATTTGCTAAAATGATTGGATCTTGAATTACACATTTGGATAACTTTGTTATAGAAAATAAATGTTGTTTAATGCAAATAAGTGAATAACCAAGCAGGTATTTCACATAAAATACCGTTTCAATTGGATTTTCTAAATTAAATATCTTAATAATCTTTTCTTTACAAGACTAGAAAATAATAATTGACCATATAAACAAAACAGTCAAATATCTACTCGGTCTTCACTGACTTGGTTAGCAATTCAAAGGATCACATATTAAAAATAAAATTAATTAAATAAACTAAAATTCAAAAAACTATTTTTATATATAAAAAAAAAACCACAACCAAACCAATAAAGAAAAAATATGGGTGATTATAGAACAAACATTCAGTATTATTCTTACATGACAAGTCTTTGAAGACATAAAATCAATGAAGCACGGACATGAACATGGGACACGGCGACAATGTCAATTTTTTTAAAAATAGGACATGGATAGGATTAGTATATTGAAAAAAATAAATTAATATAATAAATAATATATATTGTCCATCCGTATGAAGTCAAATGTTTCTCCATACACTACCATTCTTTTAAAATGTTTCAAAATATAAAGTAGTCTTACTTCATATATAAAAAGTTTTAAGAATAAGAAAATAAGTATCAATTTGAGCCAACTTGGATTTTAAAAAATAAGAATAGCAGAGGATCATGATAGAGCAGACAACAAACGGGAGCTAAGTTTTTTTTTTCTTTTTTTTTGTTTATATTTTTTTGACCTTTTTAGTTTTTCTAAGTTTTTTTTTTTTACTTTTTCAGTATTGAATTTGTTTAAGAGTGCTGCTACACTCAGTTTTTTTCTCAGTCCAAAACACAATCCTATATATCTCGTTAGAAATCCAGTGAAGCATATACCTTGTTAGATGTTGTATGTAACTCATTAATTATTTTTTTACACTTACTAAAAATGAGTTCATTCAACTCAAAATAGAGCGATATACACTTTTTATTAAAGTATATATATCATTAAATGATATTTATTATTTTAAAAAAAATAAAAACATGTGATGTCTGAGTTTTGATCAGTGAATGTGACTGAGTGTAATATTTTCCTTTGTTTAATGGGTTGCACTTGAGTTATTATAAATGGGGTGGATACTTAGGTTATTTGTTTGGGCCTTTTTTTCTTCTATTGGACTAAAACTGTTTGGGCCGTATCTCAGGCGTGTCCTGTCCTGAAACTGTGTTTAGACCAGAATTCAGAACCATTTCAAGAGACATGCCTGGGGCCATGTTCAATAGGGCGCGTCGGAGGCTCGGGAGAAGTGTTTGTGCTTTGTAACATATAATATATCTAACATGATTTATCCCTTAAAAATATGAAAATTTATCCCTTATATAAGAAGATATAAATAAATAAACGAATGATATTGTTTGTAATGCAAGGTGATGCATGCATTATAAATTGATTTAGTGATGGAAAAACTCTTTATTTTTTATTTTTTTTGAAAATGGTTGAATGGTCAAAGGTACAAAACCGAATACGTAGAGTATGAACGTTGTCATGCAATGTTAATCCCACATCGAAAAACATGATTAGATTTAATCACCTTAATAAAGATAAATTAGGTCAAGACAACGCCGATCAATTTAAACTTGTAACACCTCGGGGCGGTTGGGGGCATTAAGAGGGCTGGATGAAAGTCACAACACATTATAACAGTATATATATATTGTTATACGAATTGAAATATATATTACGATACATTAATGTATTTTTTTATGATAGAGTCCATTATATACTATGCTTTTGTAGTATATGGGACTGAAGACGGGGCTACAAAATGAAATTAGCGGTTCAACGCTTGTAATTTCTTCGAAGCACAATGCAATAACCCCTCTTTTTTAATTTTTAGTTTAATAGTCAATTTAAAGGTCACTATAGGATGCATTCTATGATCGGAATATTTTTAGGGAAAGAACAAAAAAAAATATCCTGAAGTTTTGTGACTTTGAAATACCAAAATTAGTCAAATTTTAAAAATTATACAAAAAAAAAAAAATCCTACTTAACAATTTTACAGCATAACATAACTTATATATTTATTTATTGCATTGAATTTTTAAGGCAAATTTAGTAACTTTGGTCTCGAATGAGAAATCCCTTTTTTTTAAGAATCCAGTTCTAGTAGATTCCAAGAATCCTTTTTATATTCCATGGTAAATTTTGTATGGAATGTTCTAGAATGAACACTCAGTCTTTTTTACAATCACAAACACAATCCCTATATGTTTTTAATTTTTTGAAATTATATACATCATCTAATAGGATATGTACTTTAAAAAAAGTAAAGTATATAATCTAATAAATTGAATGGTTTCATTAATTTTTTTTAATGAGGCATATACCTCGTTATGATGTGTATACGTGGTTAACGAAATAATAGATTGCATTTAAGATTATAAAAAGATTGAGTGTATCAATGCTCATATAATATTAGAAAATTTATATACAAACTATAGAAAATTTCATGTGTAATTTATTTGGCCTATTTGCCACAAGATATATGCCATGCCAATCTTTCATTTTATCTACATGCAACTTATGGAAGCAAACGGACCTTAGGCCAATGACCCAACTTTGCATGGAACACAAACCCTTTTGAGGACCCAGATTTGAGTCTGATTGCTTGTAGGACTACAAAATCTTGTGTACAAACATTTGGGTAATTTCGCAGGCTTATGCTCCACAGTTAATTCTGGACTCATAATCCAAACTCATTATATGTTAAAGAGATCTGATATTCTGATACATAGTAACAAAGTTTAATTGTTGGGGAATAAATGGATATGATTACTGAATTAATAATATAATTCATGGAGACAATTTAAAGTTCATTGGTTGGTGAGAGTTTTTTTTTTTTTTTTTGGGAAAATGAATTGGATGGTGCAAGTTAAAGTTGTTGATCAGTATACTCCACAGCTTTTTTGTGTTGAGTGAGCTGAAATTGCGGGACATTGGACCTTACTTTTCATCAGAGAATCTCTGTTTCTTCCAAATTTGGGTGTAGTCCCTTCTCCCCCCCCCCCCCCCATCTCCTTGTGTTTTACAAGCAGGATCTCTTTTTTCATCTTGATAAATAAATGTGTTTTTATTTATTTATAGATTTTTAAATCCAAGACTCTTCAGTGAAGATGGGGTACCTGTGATAATATTCTAAGATATGGTTTGATGGTTTGTTTCATTTATGCAAAATCTTTCACAGTTTGTTTATTGATCATCAGAGGGCTAGTTTGGTAAGGGGATTGATAAGGGGTTGAATAAGTGGGGAAAAGTGAATGGGAATATAGCTTATTCCTGCTTGATATAAAAAATAATTAGGAGAAACTGCAAACAATTGTTCCAATTTTGAAATGAAAATGAAGATATTTTGTTTTATCTAAATGCTATGATAGTATTTCTTTTTGCTTTAATTTTGACAAAT
Source organism: Acorus gramineus (assembly GCA_030737835.1). Taxonomy (NCBI): domain Eukaryota; kingdom Viridiplantae; phylum Streptophyta; class Magnoliopsida; order Acorales; family Acoraceae; genus Acorus; species Acorus gramineus. The sequence continues at coordinate 2,597,632 of JAUJYN010000024.1, read as the reverse complement.
GAGAATATGAACAAAATTAATGGTTTTTTTATCCCTTAAAATTAGAACAATTTATCCTTAAAATCTTAACCCCTTGTCAAACTAGTCTACAAGGACTACAATTGATGAGTATATCCTTGCCATTGCTATGACATGGACTTCAATTCTAACACTACTACCTGTGTTGTTGTCTTTTTTTTTTTTTTTTTAATTTATGCTAAAAAAATAACAATGATACCAATACACAAGGGATATAATCTTTTTTTTTTTTTTATATATGTTTGGAAGTAATTACATAATGTTTTGGGGGTATAATAACTAATGCATTATTTTCATGTACATGCTCTTTCATGGCCTTTTAAAAGGGCTCACGAGGAAGCCTAATTTAGATTCTATGCATCTTCTTCCATGACTCCTGCCTCTGCAACTTCAACTGCTTGTAGAAGCTCCCAATGAACATCTCAGCCTTCGCAAACAACTCTTGCGCTTCTTCCTCGAAATCCTCCTCCTCCTCCACCTCCTCTTCCTCTTCCATGTCTTCAAATCCCTCCTCTTTGAGACATTCGACGAAAAACAAGCTCGGCATAGAAGGGAGCCTAGTAAGCTTACGTGCCTTAGCTGCGGACTCAACCTTCTCCAATATTGGCTTCTCCATCACCTTCTCGAACTTCTCGATCACTTCATTCGAGTCGACATTAGTAGAGCCAACAATTCTTACATCCATTGTTAGAGGAGAAGTGACCATACCACTTATTGCAGATGAATTTCCATCGTAGGATTCAGAGATGTAAGCGAGGACACCCGAATCGACAACGAGGACTACGATGAGGAAATTGAGGAAGAGATATATGTATGGAACCCTAAAGGATTCCGACACAAAAGGCGCAAAGGCGATGAAGGCGAAGATGATGGATAGGTTCACTAGTAGGGATTTCTTGAGCTCCATTTGCTTAATTTGAGGATATGGAGAACAAGAAAGATAGCATGAGTTGGATATAGATCGCATTGGAACCATATATAGAGAGGCATGTTGTGGACAAAGAGAGGGAAGTTTATTTGTGTGGTGAAAGATAAGGTCGGTTTGAGTATATTCCATTAGCATGGCCATTTTGGTTGGGTGGTTTTTAAGATTATGGCTTTTGGTTGGGACCCTCTTGGGATCTTTGGTTCCCACTTGGATGAGTGATTTGGTGGTCCCTTCCTTTGTTCTTTTGCATCCCTTTTGACTAGCTTTTAGATTGAGAGATTTCTTGGAAGTTGAAAAAAGTTTAAGATTTTTTTTTTAAAAAAATGGTTGAGATCACATTAAAAAATTAGTTGTTTTTTATATTAAGATTTTTTGTAAATACAAAAAATTATATATATATATATTATATATATATATATGACATTAATTTTGTTGTATTAATTTATGAGGAAGAATGTGTTGCTACGATATCATGTGATGTATGGATATATAGGTATAGTTAGCCAACAATACAGAAAATGTTATAATCAATATGCTTAATTATAATATCATAGATTTCTCTCTAAGAATATCACAATTGAAAATTGTGAATATTTTATTGAAGTATATACAATGGCAAAAATGGATTTTCCATATTTGACTGGGATATTCTTCAATGTGATGTCACGACGAACATGAGAAATCACTTATAGGTTTTTATTTTGTACTCAATTTCTCAAATTATTTGGTTTATGAAATCACTAATATTTATTTTTTTCAGTGAGAGAACATATCTCTTTATCAATTAATTGGTGTTGTATACGTAGATGGAATAATTTTTTTTTTCAGTGAGAGAACATATCTCTTCTATGCAACATTGTTTTTCAAATAATGTATATACTTTGTTAGATGGAATAATTTTTTTTTTGGGATTTTTAATTTTAAGTCCCTGTAAATATGCATATTTAGGGATTGGCCCCTCACGTTTTCATATTTATTTTTAAGTCCCCATATTCAACCACCTATTTTGTTTTTAGTCCCTCCGTCAAATGTCCGTCCATACACCATTAATTTGTGAAATGTGATTTTATTTTTAAGTCCCTATAAACTATGTTATATAGTGTTAAGTTCCTGTAAACCATGTTATTTAGTGATCAGTCCCTGTAAAATATGAAGAAGAGATGGACTAATAACTAAATAACATAGTTTACGATGACTTAAAAATAAATCACATTTCACAAATTAACGGTGTATGGATGGACATTTGACAAATGGACTAAAGATCAAATAAGCGGTTGAATATGGGGACTTAAAAAGAAATATAAAGAATGGAGGGATCGATCCCTAAATAAACATGTTTATAGGGACTAAAAATAAAAATCCTTTTTTTTTGTATTGTAAAGGAGTTCATTAAGTTCATTGAACTATATATTTATCTACTTTGTCAACTATATAATTGTAAAAAAAATATCAAAACATACAACAACAAATGAGATCACAATTAATAAGATTGCATCACCATTTTATCATATGCTATGAGATATTATAAAATCCAAGCACATCCCTAGAAGTCTTTACCATAGAAAACTACCTGGCATGCTTTTCCCAAACTAACTTAGAAAAAATTACTAATTAAACATATGCATGACAGTTAATCAAGTGTTTAATTAAGAACCATAACCAGCCACATCAAACATTAATTGATGTTATTTCATATTTGTTACATCAATATGGAAACAACCTGGATAGTGGGTTTAATATAAGTGTCCATTTGAGCCCCACATATACCTTATCTTGTACTTTCTGATTTTTCCATGGTAGGCTCCAACTTGTATTAGAAACATATCAGATAATAAACCTGTTGCAATCTGATAAAGGGCTGTGACCGATCGCCTTCTCGACTCGCCTGGAATTTTCGCTTCGGATGGGGGTTTCTTTAGGTGCGTGAGCGAAAGCATGAGAGAGGGAGATGGAGAGGGAGAGAGCGATGGATACGACGTTTGGTTTGACAAAAAATAAACATTTATTTAACTTATCACTTAAAAATAAACACTCATTTCTTATTTAGGTGTTTGTTTTAAGTGATTAGTATAAGTACTTATTGATGAATAAATATTTTTTTAATAAGTAAACAATTTAACGCTTATTTAAAAAGTATTTTACTTATTCATTGTTCAAAGACCATTTTGCCTTCAATCTTTTTATTTTATAAAAAAAGTAGTGAACCAAATATCAATAAATTTCTTTTCCTATAAAATGGACATAAATACCCTTCTATAAGCACCATAAATAAGAATTTATTTTTCTTATCGAACCAAATAGATTTTCACTTAAGATATCAGCATTTATAAATTAGTATTTAAAATCTGCAATTCGCCGAACCAAATGCCACCTTAATGTGCATGGAGATGCTGAATTTCAAATTTTATGTTCAAGATTATAACTAAACTTTGATAAGGTAATTAAACACAAAATTAAAAGACAAAAATATTCAAACTGAAAAAACATAACAACCAGCAAACCAAATGGTGCAAGATAAAGTTGTGGTTCAGTATATTTCATCCATGTATAATTATTTTTATGCTTGGAAGGTTGCGGGGAGGGAGGGGGGGGGGGGGGGGGGATGATGTTTGAATTTCATTGTGTGAATGCAAGATAAGTTGTGTCTCAGTATATTCCTTCTCACCTTTTGGCATCTGTTAGCTGAAATTGTGGGACATTTAGACCTTCGTTTTCATGGGAGAATCTTTGTTTCTTCAAATTTGGTTATGGACTCTTTCCCCACCTTTCCTTCTATACTTGACCACCTATATGTATTATTTATAAGTATTTTTGTTTTTCATTGATGCAAAGCTTTTTATGGTTTCTTTACTGGTCTTCGTAGAGATCTTTGTAGAATATTCTTCCTATGACATATCATTGACTTTTAAAGTCACCATCCATTTTTAGGTCCAGTGGCCTATAAGAAATATCATTATATACTTATCTACTTGATTTGAAAGATGAACATATTAGAAATGGTTCTTGGTTAAAGTTAATCAAATACCAGAGCTGGCCCATCTGTACAATTAAACAATCCCATTTGTAACATAGTGGGTGGCATTATGTACCTTAGTTACCTCTGGAATCTTCTCTTTAATTAATACAATATGGTTTTTTCCGTTTTCAATAATAAAAAAAAAGATTGTTTTTCTCTCATCAAACCCTTATTACTGAGTTCCGATCCATTAACATGAAACCAATCCTTTTTGTTTCTGAGTTTATTTTCTAATCTCCTCAAACTTTATTACAGTGTTACATTAACAGGAAAAAAAGAAAAAAGAAAAAAAAGAGGAGAATGATTCATCTAGCCCATGTCGAACCCCCACCATTTTGAATTTTTTAAGGACGTACTCATTTAAGAAGTACATTCTATTAATGAAAAGTGGAATATATAATTAGATAAATTAATAAAATTTTAAGTTTTCATACGCTGCATTAACAGAGTATTTACTACATTAGGACAATAGTAGAGTGTATATACAAGGAGGATGCGGCCTTTGCAGATGGGGCTACAATACAGGGTATTAGCTCCCAAAAAAAGAACACTTGGCAAGAATAGCCAATGGAAAACTCATGTACTAGACTGTAGGCCGGCCCATTTGACACTATCCTAGTGATACACATATACAAGACTGTTCTAACATTTTCCATTTATCAATGGAATAGCTAAACCAGCTTTTGTTTGTTTAATAAGGCGTGCCCAACCTGAAAGTCTTTATTCGAAACCCATTATAGACATGGACCTGACTGGCCCATTTGACACATGGGTGCCTCTAATTGCACCCCTCATTTTTAGGTTCACACCTCCTTATATTCAGATTTGTTCGATACCACGATTGTCGATAGGTCGTATTACTGTCGACATCTTTTGTATCGAAGAGGTCACATAATTTAACTTGTAGCCTTTGAAACATGTTCGACACTACTAACATCGAGAGATCGTATAACTGTCAACATCGCTTGTGTCGAAGGTAACACAGAACTAACCTCTTGGCTCTTTAAATTTTATCGACACCATTTTTGTCACTGTAGACAGTGGTGTTGATGAAGAACCAACCAGGGAGCTTGACGGCATGCTGTGTGTCGACGAGTTAGTTATATGTCGACAGTGTAAATGTTGATACTAGGAGACTAATCCTATTCTTCATTTTTCGCAGCGATTCAAACATTAAAACCGTCAAACTATAATATAAAGAGCTAAATATTGAAATTTTACAGTCATTTTTAAGCATTAACCCAAACATTCAAACATTGAAATAAGAACACAAACATACAATATTGAAATAATCAAACATTAAAACAACTTATAAACCTAGCAACAGCAAAACGCCAAACGATCTTGCTTTAAAAATTTTGTCACGCCCCAGGCGTCCCCGAGACGTGGCAATAATAAAATGTAATATCAGTTATCAATACCTGAGGTCAATAAGGACACCAACAACAATATACAAGGCGGCAAAGCAAGATAAAGATAACTGACTGAAAAGCGGAAGCATAATATATAACAATGTCTGTAAATCAAAAATATTATTACAGACCCGAATACACAATCAATGTCCTGTGGAAGCCAAGTCTAGACCAAAGAAAATACAACCTGTGCCACATGCACGATTTACAAAGCATAAAATGACTCTAGGAATGCTGACAGCCTCGCACTCGCCACCCGCCGGCAGAACGCTCCACGCCCATAAGACCACGCCACAGGAAAGCTCCAGCTCCACGCCCAACACTGCCCCTGAAAAGAAACAGTATGCGAGGGATGAGCTACAAGCTCAGTGAGTGGCTGGAAACCAATCACCATCTACAGTTCAATACATAATCAGTTCCCTTTTCCAAGGAAAAATATGGGTACAAACCCAATGGATCACTGGGTCACGCGGCGGCGCGACCAACCTCACCCCCACCCTCACTCCCGAAGGGAGCCTTTTGGGACTTATGGGGAGACTTAGACTGCTCTACACCCCTGGTCCACCGGTAGCCTCTCCCCGCTCCGTAGCTTACCTGGTCTACTCCCACGATTCAGCACAGTCCGAAACCAAATCAGGAGGTGCCTACTGATGGGAGCCCTCTGTCAGGATAGCCTGTCTAACGCCGGGGATGTCACTACACGGATCCAACGAAGGGGAGAACGATCCCATGTTCGCCAAGCGAAACCCAATGGAAAACAATCACTCTCGATACTCGCTCAGCGAGATATCACCCACATGCATAACAACAACCAACACACTCATATTAACCTCAAATCATTCATAGCCTCTAAGTGGCAACAACTACACAAACCAGTGGGTCGCTCATCGCCAACCCACTACACCCTCACCCTCACCCTCAAACTGGTGACATGGTCTTTTGGGACTGACTAGGCTGTTGATCACCCTTGGTCCACCGATAGCCTCTCCTCCACACCGTAGCTCGCCTGGTCTACTCCCACATTCAGCACAGTCCGAAACCAAATCAGGAGGTGCCTACTGATGGGAGCCCTCTGTCAGGACGGCCTGTCTAACGCTGAGGAGTCCCTACACGGATCCAACGAAGGGAAGAGAAACAGCCTACCCACACGGATACGATCCACTTGGATCCGCCGACATGAATTCTTCAGAATTCCTCCAGGGCGCATAACTAAGATGCGGGGAACCATATATTATAACCACAAGGTTATAATATTCTCTAAGGCATGCTAATAATAATATAATCACCTAATCCCATCTTGATTTAAATAAATCAAACTAAATGGGAACATGCAAGGTTCAGGGCTTTCCTAGCATGAAACAGGGTGACAGGATGCATTGGCCTTTACACATATCATAAGGGTGCATAACTAAGATGCAAGGCCTAGGGTGGCATGGATACTACATAATAATCATGCATGCATAGATCGAGGCTCTTAAGTACAGGACATGGTGTCCAGGCATGTACGGGCCTCTATACATGATGTATAGGTGCATATCCCTAGCATACAAGTCTAGGGTGGCATGGATACTACATAATAATCATGCATGCATAGATCGAGGCTCTTAAGTACAGGACATGGTGTCCAGGCATGTACAGGCCTCTATACATGATGTATGGGTGAATATCCCTAGCATACAAGTCTAGGGTGGCATGCATAGCATCATATTGATCATATAAGGGTGCATGCATAGCTTCTACATATAATAGCTAGGGGACCCCATCGATGCGCGACGCGCGTCTACGCGGGTCGAGCGCATCCCTAGAGAGGGGGGGGATTGGAATCAAACCACTCACCTTACGATCCGGGACCTCGCGCATCCCATCCGACGAGATCTGCAAGGTAGGGGCATCGAACTGGTGAGAAACAACACAATTTACACAAAGAAATGATTAGAAATACCCAATACTCGGACAAGCATGCATACGGGCTCGCACGCACGTACGCACGCGAGTCCGAGTGCCCCGACACCTACCCGAACCCTCGGGCAGCCATAAGCATGGCCCCCCGCACGCGCACGCACGAATGCGCACGCACGCACACACCCCGGCACCATCGGCGCACTGCCGCGCGCCTGCCCGCGCGCCCAGACGCGCTGTCGCACGTACGCACACGCTCGCGCGCACCCGCGCGCACTGCGCGTCCAGCCCAGCGCGCCCCCGCGCGCACTGCGCCCCCCACGCAGCACCCCGCGCACGCCCCAACACGCGCACGCACGCGCGCGCACTGGTCCCCAGGTTTGCGCCCAGACGCATGCCCAGGTGCCCTGCCCCCCGCGCGCGCACGCTCGCGCGCACTCCTGCGCGCACCCCCGCTCGCACCTGCACCAGCGCGCACTCCTGCGCGCACCCGCGCACCCACGCGCACGCCCCCGCGCGCGTCTGCGCGCCCGCCTGCGCGCGCCGGCCGCGCGCAGACAGCGCCCAGCTCGCGCCCAGCCCATCCTAACCCCATTTTAACCCTTCCCAACCCCTCACACACACCCTAACCCATCTACCTAGCATGCATGACCTTCCCACAACCCCTTAAGCCAAGAAAATCAAGAAAAGAAGGGGAGGAGCTCACCTTGGAGGGGGAACGAAAGGGGGAGGTTCGGGGGCCCTTCGCGCACCGAAACGCCGCCACCGAGACCACCACCACCACCACCTCTCCTCAGCCTTCTCATGGCAGCAAAAACAGGGGGGGGGGATATCATGCAAGGGGGAGCTTGAGAGAGAGGGGAACATCAACAACAACAAAACTTAGCCAAGATTCACTTGCACCTCCTCCTCCACCTTCTCTTCACAAAGGGGACTTTCAACAAACACTTGGGGGCTTGAATGAGAGGAAGAGAGAGCCCATCAGAGGTTGTCGTGGACATTGGGAGGGAGAGAGAGAGAGAGAGAGAGAGAGAGATTTATCAAAATATCTTAAGGGGGAATGACTAGGTTGCCCTTCGACTAGAAATTCTGCGCAAGCTTCACTGGAACAGCCATAACTTCCCCGATACAGCTCCGAATTGCTCAATTCCAAGACCGATGGAAAGCTAAGAAGATTATCTACAACTTTCATGTTCATGGTAAGATCAGATAATGTCACGTCCCAGGGCGGCCATCCCCGGGACGCGGCAAGTGTATATATCATATCAGAAGCCTACACATGAGGTCAAATATATATACTCTAAACCACAGATAAAAATGACAACACAGATCAAACAAGGCTGACATAATATATACACAATATAGCGGAAGCTAAAAACTGAGTCTGTAACCCAAAACATATTACAGACTCGATACACAATCATATGTCCTGTGAGAGCCAATATACATAGTAACAACTGAATATATACAACACGTGCTCAGCACGGAAATACAATACATACAGCCAAGAAAAGGGATGCTGATAGCCTCTGGCACTCGCGGACGTAGCGTTGCTCCGCTACTGAAGGAATCCCTCGGAAAGCTCCAACTGCTGCTCCGGCTCCAGCTCAGGCTCAGTGGCAACTGGGGAAAACATATGCGAGGGGTGAGCCACACGCTCAGTGAACGGCACAACCCATGCATCACAGACAATATTGACCACAACATATTAATCCAGCTATTCATCCCGCCTCTAAGGGGCAGGAACAACATAATGAATAATCCATCTTAAACCACTATTTTCATAACCCAGATCATACCCTCACCCTTACCCCTCAACAGGGGACTCAGGATTTTGGGACTAACAATCATCCATAAACAAATCCAGCGGGTCGCTCATCGCCAACCCACTACACCCTCACCCTCACCCTCAACGGGTGACATAGGATTTTGGGACTGACTAGGCTGTTGGTCACCCTTAGTCCACCGGTAGTCTCTCCTCCACTCCGTAGGCCACTTGGTCTCCACCCACAACTTCAGCACAGTCCGTCACAAATATTGGGAGGCGCCTACTGATGTGGGTCCTCCGAAGGACGGCCTTTCTAACGCTGGGGTAGTCTCTACCGGATCCAACGAGGGGGACAGAACAGCCCATCCATACGCATATGATCCACTCGGATCCGCCGACTACACATCTCTACAACTCAAATGTCATGAACTCTTCAGAGTTCCTCCAGGGCGCATAACCAAGATGCGGGGAACATGTACAATAAAAGCAAGGTTGTAATATCATTGGGGGAAAGAACTCGGGAGGGCGGCGTGAGTTCCCGATATAGGATACCCCGACAACCAAACAAGGAACACGGAGTACCCTAACCCGGGTCTCACCGCTGTCCTCGCAAGGCCCCTCCCCTATAATATTCACTAACAGGCTAATAATCATACCAATCATGCAACATTACTTATAATATTATTGGGACTAGAAACCTTGGGAGGGCAGCATGAGGTCCCGATACAGGACATCCCGACAACCAAACAAGGAACACGGAGTACCCTAACACGGGTCTCAATGTTGACCTCGCAAGGCTCCTCCCTATAATATTATCTAAGGCATGCGATTTACATACATTAGCATTTAATTTAATAAATAAACTAGTAGGACGCATGCATAGGCCGAGGTTTCCTAGCATGAAAACAGGAGGCATGGTGCATGGCTCTTACACCTATCCTATGGGTGCAAGTCCCTAACATAAAAGCCTAGGGTAGCATGCATTCTACATTTAAAATCATGCTCACATGTAATACATATTACTACAGGTTAATATAATCCATGGTGCCCCAGGAGAGGTCGGTATACGCCCAAGTGCGTATAACGCCCCTCTACCGGGTTGGATTGTCCCACTCACCGGTATCTGGGTCGTCGCGCGACCGTCCGTCCAGATCTGCAAGACAGACATTCAATATGGTGAGAACAATACATAAATACTTCAAAATACTCACAAAATACACCAAAAGAACCCAACACTCGGGCATACGTACATACGGCCCGTACGCACGTTAGCCCGAGCACTCCGACTCACTCCCGCACTCCCGGCAACCACCCGCACGGCCACCCGCCCTCAGATGCGCCGCCGCGCTTTAGCCCGCGCGGCCCGACGCACTGCCGCACGCACGCGCACGCTCGCGCGCGCCCGCGCGCACCGCGCGTCCAGCCCAGCGCGCCCCTGCGCGCACTGCACGCACGCCCCAGCACGCGCACGCACTAGTCCCCAGCACCGCGCGCACTGGTCCCCAGCACTGCGCCCAGGCGCATGCCCAGGCGCCCTGCCCAGCACCCAGGCACAGTGCCCAGGCGCCCTGCTCGCGCGCGCGCACGCTCGCGCGCACGCCCACGCGCACCCGCGCGCACTCCCGCGCACACCCCCGCTCGCGCCAGCACCCGCGCGCACGCACCCGCGCCCGACTGCGCCCGCCACCGCCCAGCGCCCAGCACCCAGCGCCCAGCGCCACCCGCGCGCGTGCCCCTGCCAGCTGCTGCGCCTGTGCTTCTGCCTGCTGCCTGGGACTGCCAGCCTGCCAGCCCGAGCACCTCCACCACCACTCCTCCGGCCACCAATGGCCTCTGACCACCACCCCACCGCCGCCAACGGCCACCCACCGCTGCCGACCGCCTCCCAACCTCAAAAACAACTCCCTAACAAGCATCTAAGCATGGAAAGAGGAAAAAGAGGCTTACCAAGGGGAGGAAGGGAAGTCCGGTCGCTCTCCACGCACCGAAACCTCTCCCAAAGGGTTTCCAACGGCCGGATCTACTCCCACCTCCGAAATGGTCCAAAACAGAGGAGAAGAGAGGGGGGACGGAGGGGCAAATCTCGTCGGAATCGGGATTTGAAAGCACCGAGGTGTAGATCGGGACCCGATCTACACTTCCTATGCTTTAGGTTTTTGGGTTTGAGGGGTCTAGGGGCTCAAAAGTGAGAAAAATGAGAGAGAGGAGAGAGGGGAAGGGTTGGTAGGGATGATGAATAGTGTTTCGAAATTAGATTCCACTTATATATATCGAGTGACTTAAAAACCCGGATACGCCCGGAACTGTGAAATTTCAGAAACGTTACCGGAATTCGATGAAATTTTCGTGAGAGGCCTAAAATGGCACCAGGACACCAAATATGTAGTTAGATTTTCAATCGGAGTCCTCTAACTCAGGACGATAGCTAACAGTCCAAAAATTAGCGGTTCCGATCGAAAACCGAAAAAAATAAAAAAACTGCCAGAACGCTCCAACGGTTACCAGCAGGTTAAAAGTGACACATATATAACATTCTTCCCCCCTTAGGAAATTTTGTCCTCAAAATATGCAAAAACATCTAGGAGGGGAAAAGATCCGGATACGCGTCACACCTGGCATCCTTGAGCTCTCAAGTGTCCTCGACACCGGAATGGTGCTGCCATCGCACCTCGACCAACTGGACGGTCTTGGTGCAGAGCCTCCTCACGCGGCGGTCCATGATCACAATCGACTGCTCCACGAATGACTGTCCGGCTCAGAGACGAGCGGCTCGAACGGGATGACGTGAGCAGGATCGTGGACACACCTTTACCCAACTGCGAACCCACCACTCCAAGACGGAGAGGTAAGAATTGGCGCTGAGGTGAGCCTCCGATAAAACTCCAGGAAGCTCTCCTCGCAAGAAGGGGACCACTCGAACCGGACATCCTTCCAAGTAAGGCGGTTAAGAGGAACAGCTATCTTCGAGAGTCCCTCGTCAAGCTTCCTGCAATAACTTGCCAAACTCGGGAAGCTCCGAATCCTGCGGGGTTCGACGGTCGACGCCAATTTGACGCGACGAGCGTCTTGCCCGGGTCCACAGATATGCCTTCACCAGAAATCACCCAGCCCAAAAGGCCTTAACCACCATCAAAAACTCATACCTGATCTCTCATCCATTTGATGCTTCCATGGTATCCCTTGCCTGGGAAAAGAAACCTCGGGAGGGCACCATGAAATCCCGATATAGGATACCCCGACAACCAAACAAGGAACACGAAGTACCCTAGCCCGGGTTTCAACGCTGACCTCACAAGGCCCCTTAATCCAGAAAGGAACACTAGAAGAAGACATCATTTTAAAGAACACTACTAACCCCTCCGGATCATCTACCTCTAGATGATCATTCAACGATGTCCTTCAACATCATTTACAAGACCGAACCCAACATCATCGGGAATGGTCGAATAAACCATTTGGTCACGAGCGACCCGTCTTCGCCTCATCCACACCCTCACTCCCGAAAGGAGACATTTTGGGACTTTGGGAGAGACTTAGACTGCTCCTCACCCCTGGTCCACCGGTAGCCTCTCCCCGCTCCGTAGCTCGCCTGGTCCTCTGACCGCGAGCCTGTCTAACGCCGGGGCTGTACTACGCGAAACCGACGAAGGGGAGAGCGATCCCACGCTCGCGACACCATTCCATAATCTATCCCCGGGTAGCCTCTACCTGGCATACTCCCAAATTCAGTACCCCTCCGACTGCATCGGCGGTACCTACTGATGGGAACTCACTGCCAGGACAGCTAAAACCCGGCTTCCTTAACCCAAACAACCACTCTTGATTCTCACTCATCCAGATACCCCACACACTTGCATAATAACCATCAAACACACACCCACACATATATCCTATTACTAGAGAGCTGGGAACACAGGATAATACCTCGAACCATGATACCCAAAGGCTGCACCTCCTCGGCCGTAAGCGCTGCAACTCTGCCCTGGACCAACCGCGGCTGAGGAACAGGAGCACGCCTCGCCGGCTGCACTGGCTGCTGCTGGCGCGGAAGCTGCTGCTGCAAGAACGGCGGCTGCGGAGGCATCACTCGGGGCAGGCCAGCATCAGGGCAATTGTATCTGATATGCCCGATGCGCTGACAATGGAAACAGCACCGCTTCTCCGGCTGCTAGGACTGGATGGGCACTGCCGCAATGGGTGCTGGATCCCACACTGGCACCGCATCTGCTGGAGGAGAGGCAGCCGCTGACTGATCGAAGCGGGGCCTCTTCCTCTTGCGCTGCCTCTGGTCCTGACTCCCGGAAGGACTCTGATCTGCAGAAGGGGTCGGAACCCCCACGATGATCCCGAGGTCTCGCTCAACTGTCTTCGCTCGAGACACTAAGTCGGAGAACCTCGAGAATGCATGGGCGGTGACGTGCACCCGGATGGCGCTGCTGAGACCCAACTCAAAACGACGACACCGCGTCCCCTCATCCATCACCAAGGCTGGAGCAAACCTGGAAAGGCTCGTGAAGCGCGTAGAGTAGTCAGCAACCGACATGGAACCCTGCGTCAACTGCTCGAACTCCCGCATCACGATCTGGCGCGTCGAGAACGGGAAATACTCCTCCAAGAAATACCTCTGGAAACCCGCCCATGTGAGCCGCGCCACTCCCTCGGGGACGTCCACCACTCGGGTAGCCCACCAGTCGGCGGCGTTACCCTTCAGCATGAAGGTGGCCAGGGCGACTCGCTGGCGATCAGTGCAAAGCATGGCCGCGAAGATCGTATCCACCTCCCTCAACCAACGCTCTGGCGCAAGAGGATCTGCCGACTGACCATGGAACTCGGGAGGGTGGAGCTTCATAAAGGCGTTGAGGCCGCTCTGCTGCACTCGCGCCGCCGCCTCTAGCTCCTCCTCCCTTTCCAGGGGATCCTCAACTCCTACTGCCGGAATCGCCACGGGAACTGGGGGTACATCGGGTACCGCAGGCGGATCTGCCGCCAAGGGGACCTGCGGAACTGCCTCGCGAGTCGCCCTCAGCTCCTGAATCTCTCTAGCCTGCTCTGCCAATGCTCTGGTCTGGGCCTCCAGCGCCCTCGTCTGTGTCTCCACCAAATCAGCCAACCGAGCGAAAGCACGCTCCCAAGCAGGAGGCTCCTGCGTCAAGGGCTCTCCGGTAGCATCCTCGTCTCTGGTAGGTCCGGAAACCTCCAAAGACCGAGAGGGACCTCGTCCGCGCCGTCCTCTGCGAGGAGGCATATCAGCACCCTAAGAAAACCAGACACTAGGATCAGAATACTCATATAGAAATCCTAGGACTCATCTCTACGAAAGGAAGACTATTGGCTCTGACAGGACCAGGCTCTGATACCAACTTTTGTCACGCCCCAGGGCGGCCGTCCCCGGGACGCGGCAGGTGTATATATCATATCAGAAGCCTACACATGAGGTCAATATATATACTCTAAACCACAGATAAAAATGACAACACAGATCAAACAAGGCTGACATAATATATACACAATATAGCGGAAGCTAAAAACTGAGTCTGTAACCCAAAACATATTACAGACTCGATACACAATCATATGTCCTGTGAGAGCCAATATACATAGTAACAACTGAATATATACAACACGTGCTCAGCACGGAAATACAATACATACAGCCAAGAAAAGGGATGCTGATAGCCTCTGGCACTCGCGGACGTAGCGCTGCTCCGCTACTGAAGGAATCCCTCGGAAAGCTCCAACTGCTGCTCCGGCTCCAGCTCAGGCTCAGTGGCAACTGGGGAAAACATATGCGAGGGGTGAGCCACACGCTCAGTGAACGGCACAACCCATGCATCACAGACAATATTGACCACAACATATTAATCCAGCTATTCATCCCGCCTCTAAGGGGCAGGAACAACATAATGAATAATCCATCTTAAACCACTATTTTCATAACCCAGATCATACCCTCACCCTTACCCCTCAACAGGGGACTCAGGATTTTGGGACTAACAATCATCCATAAACAAATCTAGCAGGTCGCTCATCGCCAACCCACTACACCCTCACCCTCACCCTCAACGGGTGACATAGGATTTTGGGACTGACTAGGCTGTTGGTCACCCCATAGTCTGCCGGTAGTCTCTCCTCCACTCCGTAGGCCACTTGGTCTCCACCCACAACTTCAGCACAGTCCGTCACAAATATCGGGAGGCGCCTACTGATGTGGGTCCTCCGAAGGACGGCCTTTCTAACGCTGGGGTAGTCTCTACCGGATCCAACGAGGGGGACAGAACAGCCTATCCATACGCATATGATCCACTCGGATCCGCCGACTACACATCTCTACAACTCAAATGTCATGAACTCTTCAGAGTTCCTCCAGCGCGCATAACCAAGATGCGGGGATCATGAACAATAAAAGCAAGGTTGGAATATCATTGGGGGAAAGAACTCGGGAGGGCGGCGTGAGTTCCCGATATAGGATACCCCGACAACCAAACAAGGAACACGGAGTACCCTAACCCGGGTCTCACCGCTGTCCTCGCAAGGCCCCTCCCCTATAATATTCACTAACAGGCTAATAATCATACCAATCATACAACATTACTTATAATATTATTGGGACTAGAAACCTTGGGAGGGCAGCATGAGGTCCCGATACAGGACATCCCGACAACCAAACAAGGAACACGGAGTACCCTAACACGGGTCTCAATGTTGACCTCGCAAGGCTCCTCCCTATAATATTATCTAAGGCATGCGATTTACATACATTAGCATTTAATTTAATAAACAAACTAGTAGGACGCATGCATAGGCCGAGGTTTCCTAGCATGAAAACAGGAGGCATGGTGCATGGCTCTTACACCTATCCTATGGGTGCAAGTCCCTAACATAAAAGCCTAGGGTAGCATGCATTCTACATTTAAAATCATGCTCACATGTAACACATATTACTACAGGTTAATATTATCCGTGGTGCCCCAGGAGAGGTCGGTATACGCCCAAGTGCGTATAACGCCTCTCTACTGGGTTGGATTGTCCCACTCACCGGTATCTGGGTCGTCGCGCGACCGTCCGTCTAGATCTGCAAGACAGACATTCAATATGGTGAGAACAACACATAAATACTCCAAAATACTCACAAAATACACCAAAAGAACCCAACACTCGGGCATACGTACATACGGCCCGTACGCACGTTAGCCCGAGCACTCCGACTCACTCCCGCACTCCCGGCAACCACCCGCACGGCCACCCGCCCTCGGATGCGCCGCCGCGCTTCAGCCCGCGCGGCCCGACGCACTGCCGCACGCACGCGCACGCTCGCGCGCGCCCGCGCGCACCGCGCGTCCAGCCCAGCGCGCCCCCGCGCGCACTGCACGCACGCCCCAGCACGCGCACGCACTGGTCCCCAGCACCGCGCGCACTGGTCCCCAGCACTGCGCCCTGGCGCATGCCCAGGCGCCCTGCCCAGCACCCAGGCACAGTGCCTAGGCGCCTTGCCCGCGCGCGCGCACGCTCGCGCGCACGACCACGCGCGCCCGCGCGCACCCGCGCGCACTCCCGCGCACACCCCCGCTCGCGCCAGCACCCGCGCGCACGCCGGCGACCACTCCGCGCGCACCCGCGCACCCGCGCGCACGCACCCGCGCCCGACTGCGCCCGCCAGCGCCCAGCGCCCAGCGCCACCCGCGCGCACGCCCGCGCGCACGCGCGCGCGCCCCTGCCAGCTGCTGCGCCTGTGCTGCTGCCTGCTGCCTGGGACTGCCAGCCTGCCAACCCGAGCACCTCCACCACCACTCCTCCGGCCACCAATGGCCTCCGACCACCACCCCACCGCCGCCAACGGCCACCCACAGCCGCCGACCACCTCCCAACCTCAAAAACATCCACCTAACAAGCATCTAAGCATGAAAGGAGAGGAAAAAGAGGCTTACCAAGGGGAGGAAGAGAAGTCCGGTTGCTCTCCGCGCACCGAAACCTCTCCCAAAGGGTCTACAACGCCCGGATCTCCCTTGGCCTTCAAAACGAGCCAAAACAGAGGAGAAGAGAGGGGGGACGGAGGGGCAAATCTCGCCGGAATCCGGATTTGAAAGCACCGGGGTGTAGATCGGGACCCGATCTACACTTCCTATGCTTTGGGTTTTTGGGTTTGAGGGTTCTAAGGGCTTCAAAAGTAAGAAAAATGGAGAAGGAGAGAGAGGAAGCAATTGGTAGGGATGATGAATAGTGTTTCGAAAATTAGATTCCACTTATATATATTGAGCGACTTAAAAACCCAGATACGCCTCGGAACTGTGAAATTTCAGAAACGTTACCGGAATTCGATGAAATTTTCGTGAGAGGCTTAAAATGGCACCAGGACACCAAATATGCAGTTAGATTTTCAATCGGAGTCCTCTAACTCAGGACGATAGCTAACAGTCCAAAAATTAGCGGTTCCGATCGAAAATCGAAAAAAAATAAAAAACTGCCAGAACGCTCCAACGGTTACCAGCAGGTTAAAAGTGACACATATATAACAGATAATCTCTCAAGCTAATCCAAAATTAGAGCTAAACATGGAACAGGGCTGCTGCCAGAATTTCCATCCCCGGGGTATACTTGGAAAAATACCCATAACTTTTACTACAAGAATCCAGTTGATCTAATTCCACTTCTGCACGAAAGCTAACTCAAAACTGGACATCTCATAGTAATCTCATATTTAAACCTCATCATCTTGGATTTTAACAAAATCAAATCCAAACACCAAAATGGGAATACATAACTTAGGAAAAAAAATTATATAGCCTAAATTCTTCAAACAGAGCGCTCCAAATGACACAGGCACAACAAATTGATATAGTAAAACCATTGATGATTAACCCATTGTTTCACATGGGGTGGTACAAAAAAAAAATCATTGTTTTACAAAAAATTCATTGAATGACAGTTCAACGGTCGTTCACTCTCTTACTGTGGTGTTCTCTAACTTGGGTTGTGGTATTAGCTCTCGTTGGATTTTTTCTGGGTGTATTGACATGATATTTGTTGACAGCGTATAATTATCTCGACTGTTTCAGTGTCATCGTGATTGTTTGAATGTTCATTCAATTTTGTGGGATCATCGACAATATTAGTGTCAACAGATGTGATACATCCTGACATTGGTAGTGTCATTACTAGTAGCAGGAGCTCATTACATGCAGTGTCATATGAATCTAACCCTAAACAACAATGAAACCCATAAACCGCTGTAAAAAAACAATGAAATGCTAAACACACAACTCACAATATTTATAGGACTTCAAATGTAAATAGAAATTTGGCATCCAATCCATGAAAATGGGCACAATCACAAATATATATTAAAAAAAACATCATCAAGCCCATTATATTCTACCATTCAATCACAAAAAATAAATAAATTTGTTTATATGAGATCAATCCATAAATCAATCCATACATATCAATATCCAATGAAAAGACAAGAAAGATTAAGAGAGGTGCAAAAGAGATGATGGCGGAGGGGGGGAGCATAGACTGCTGGGCTGGATCGTCCACGGGGAGGCTGCCGACAGCGAGGGGTGTCCACGGCGAGAGGGGCGAGTGGCAAGAGAGGTTTGTGATTTCTTCCGTTTGAAGAGGGGTTGCATCTAAAAGGGTTGGTGTGCAATGAAAACCTAATGCCCACTTATATATAGGGGTGTTTAAAGAATGTCAGTGATTTTTGACAGGTGTGTAAAAATAGGGGTGTGCACCCCAATTTGAGAGGTGCAATTAGAGGCACCCTTGACACATTGGGTCATGTCCGAATCCACCACGACCCAGACTACATGATAAAAACCCATGCCCATTGAAACTTCAAAAGATCCGTTTAATTGCACCCCTCGTTTTACCATGCATACCCCTATTAATCAGATTATGATAAAAAGATCCTTTATATCCAAGTACTATGCACACCTCCTATGGATTGAAAATGTAGATCGACAAATATGAAAAACCTAGACTGATAGGTTGTTGATGGGAACATATTAACAACTTGTAGGCTCTTGAAGGGGTTAGACACGTATGGTGTTTGTCATATTCAAATTCTTCAACAAATGTAATGTCGATAAAATAGAATATTAAACCAATATATTTCTGGAATGGTAGATACATGGGGTGTCAAGCATATGTGAATTTGGAGACACTTAATGTGTCAATGTTGATAAAAAAATATTAAACCAATATTTTCTGGAAGGATAGACACATGGGGTGTCGAGTATATATGAATTTGTAGACACTTAATGTGTCGATTCATGCAGAACTATTTGTGTTGCTTAAACTAATTTGAGATCATTTGAAGTTTATGCCAAAAATATACATAAGAGTATTAGACCTTTGCAGGAGATCAAATCCGTCACAAAATGGAATAAGGAATAAGATTGCATAAGTATGAGAGTAAAGCATAGATACGTCCTTTATGATTAACAAGTGATCAAGAAGGGGAAAGCCCAAGGGCCCAAATTACTCCATGAGTTAAGCAGGCCCATCTTTCTCATCAGGTTGGACAAATGATATTGCTCGACCAGATCAAGTCAGACTCTCACACTGGTCGAATGTTTAATTCCTAACCGACCAAGGACGGACACATGATGTAGCCCGACCAAGTCAAGATGGCCGAATACAAAAGGTCTGACTAGAAGTATGAGCTGTCCAAATCACAAAACCCAAATTGGAATACAGGTCGGCCATACATCCATCTCTGTAAAATAATGGTTAACCAAATGAATATTTCCTGACACATGAAAAAGTACTGGATGTCAGAGAATTAGTTGCAATATAACAATCCCTAGGTGACACGTGTCCATATATCCTAGAGTCACGTAGAGATTCCATTTCATGATAGACTCACCCCCCAAGGCAAAGCTCGACACGCCCCTTCTCTAGTATAAAAGGAGGACATCTCCGCCCTCTCAAGGTATGCACTCTCTCTCTCCTCTACTTATGCTCAATAATTCTATCTTCTTCTAATGGTGAGATAATTGATTTTAGCGTCGGAGGGGCGTTAACTAGCACCACACTAGTGTGAGTTTCAGGTGCTTGCAGGCCCAAGAAGAAGGAGGACAATGAGCAGGAGAAGTTTGCTTCAGACCGTCACGGAGAGAAGTCAACAGCGACATCTTCTCGAACCTACATCAAAAGCCCGGATCCACGTCGATCCGGCCCAGGAGTGGAGGATCAGATTTCATTCCCCACACCCTTTTTTTTCCCTATTTTAGTTTCCATATTTTCTTGATGAAGCAACTGGATGGGGTTTAGAGATTTTTTATGTCAAGAAACGATTGGAAGACGCTCGCTCAAAAGGTTTATGCTATTAGGGCCATTGTAGTGATCAATCCATGCAACTCAACTAGTCAGGTTTGTGCTATTGAGATTAGATAATTTTGTAACCTCTAGACATGCTAAGCATTATGAAGTTGTCTCTTCATGTATATGTTTTTGAAGCCTTTGAAGCCATCTATTTTAATTTTTATAAAACTTGTTGATTTTACAAGTTTATGTAACTCTAAACAGTGCAATGGTGATGTTGATCAATGTTCAAACGGCTTTATGGATTTATCAATGTTTAAATGAAAATTTTTCTTCTCCGCCTTCTCGGATCGACACATGAAATTGTAGACACTCACAGTGTCTATGCGCACAGAACACCGCTTCTCCGCCTTCTCGGACCTCCGCGAACGCTGAGGATTGCCGACGTATCTTCTCAGAGGTGCTTCCTCACCTGGCCTAGCTCCATCCTCCGCCCTAGCCCAAACCCCACCCTTCTCCTTCTTCTCCTCCTTCTTCTCCTCCTCCTCTTGCACAAATGGACCTTACAAACAATCCATTCACTTGGGGTGTTTAAACTTTAAAGCACTCAGCTTATTTTGATAGGGTGTCGAAAGACAAGGTGTGCGATGTAAAAATAAGAGTGCAATTAGACCCACCCAACACTATAAAACAATCAAAATCATAACGGAAAAAAAGGACATGCAATAGAATGCAAACAGGGTATGCATAAGGATTGAACGTACTATTTTTCATGGAAAAATAAAATGTTTGGATGGAAAATCTTGTACCCCCATATGGGGTGTGACATTAGATTATTCGTTTCTGATAACTATACTGTGATAGATAACAATCCAGGCTGAATAAGCAACTTTTTGTTTGGTTGTCTTTTTTGTTATTCTCATTGGGAAACGTAAAAATGACTTTTTTGTTGTTTGGTTCACCTTGAATAAAGTGATGATAAATGGTTGATAAGGGATGAATAAGAGTTTATAATTTTTTAAATGACAATTATACCCCCTGAGAATAGTGTGAGAGATATATGATTGATTTGATAGATGTGACAGTTTTTGAAATCTGTGTGAGTCTGTTAGGTGAGATAAATTTTTTAAAATGACAGAGAAGGGTATTTTTATCCATTGGTATAGATAAGCCTTGATAAGCAATTCCACAATTTCCTTAGAATAGTTACCAGGCCTTATCTTAGCTTATCCAGACATAACTATCGGGATTTATTCTATCAAAACAAACAATTTTTTTTAGCTATTCTTTATTATTCTTGCCTTATGTTCCACGCCATACGGGGGTAGGCTTTATCACATCGTCAGTTTGGAACTCATGTTGACTCATTTCTACTTAATACTAGCCATGGATTACCACTATTTGCGAAGGACATTTAATAAAAGGGAAAAATTCAAATAACCCCCCTGTGAACTACCCGAAATCCTTAAAACCCCTGACTTTTCTTGAAGTCCATATAACCCTTTGAAAATACCTATGTAAATCCAAATAGCCCACTGAGTTAAACTTTCATTGAAAAATGATACATATTTAGTGAATATTCCGTTTGGTTAATCCTGACCGAAAACACAGTATACCAAAAAACCCTATAATGTGTTAAAAATGTAAAAAACCCTTTATAAATGATAATTTTACCCCTTCAAATAGATTATAAAACGCCATTAGGAGGAGTAAAATTATTATTACATATGATTTTTTATATTTTTAACACATTGTATGGAGTTATTTGAATTTACATAGGTGTTTTCAGTAAGGGTTAACCAAACAGAAGATTCCTCATCTGTTAACGAAAGTTTAACTCAGGAGGTTATTTGAATTTATATAGATATTTTAAGGGGTTATGTGGATTTCAGAACAAATCATGGAGTTATATGAGTTTCAGACAGTTTATAGGGGTTATATGTAATCTAGTTATGTTAAAAATGTGAAAAATCTTATGTACACGACGATTTTATCATTCTGGATAGATTATAAAATCCTCCCTAGGGGAGTAAAATCGTCATTTACAGTGGATTTTTTTGCTTTTTGAACACATTGTAGGAGGTTTTTTTTGTATACTATGTTTTTAACCAAGGTTAACTAGACAGAATATTCAAAGAATAATCATAATCTGTTAACGAAAATTTAACTCAAGAGAATATTTAGATTTACATAGGTGTTTTTAGGGGGTTATATGGACTTTAGCTAGGAAAATTTATAGGGTTATATGGATTTAAGACAGTTTACATGGGGTTATTTGAATTTTTCCCATGAATATGTGTATAATCATTATTGATTCGGGTTTAAAAAAGATGAGGAGAATGATGGATTTGGGAAGTTGAATAACTTCGATGGTAAACTTGTTTATCCTATTCCTTGAAATGTGCGACCTCCTCATGTTGGAGAGCCGGATCCCCCTTTTCATCGTCATCGTCCTCTTCAACAAGCTCCACATCATAGATCCTCCTATCGCGACCTCTGTAGGCTTACCGTCAACAAAAGGGGGCGTATAAATATAAACAAAAAGTTGTTTAAATAAGGGCAATTTCTATAAATAGCATAGCTGAAATGAATATTTACAAAACTAGCATCCCTATATGAATATTAGCAAAAAATAGCACTGGACCCAGTCATTGATTATATTTTTTTTTAACACTGGAGACGCCATATATATATGACGCCTCCTTTGTTTTTTGTTTTCTTAAGGAGGCGCTGTGTATATATGGCGCTTGCTTTGTTTTAAGTTGTGTTTTAAAATCAGGAAGAATGGAAGATTTGTTTGTGATTATCCTGAGAAAATCATGGACTGAGTTATTTTTGTTTAAAATATATTAGGTTGAAAGAGAAAATCATGGAAGATTAAATCATAAAAGATTTTTTAAGGATAGTGCTTTTTAAAAATTTAATTGATAAAGATAAAAGAGAAACAAATCTTCCATAATCTTCTGATTTGTTTGTGATTATCATGAGAAAATCATGGACTGAGTTGTTTTTGTTTAAAATATATCCGATTGAAATAATGAAGATTAAATCATAGAAGATCTTTTAAGATAGTGCTTTTTAAAAATGTAATGAGTTGTTTTTGTTTAACATATATTCGATTGAAAGAGAAAATTATGAAGATTAAATCATAGAAGATCTTTTAAGGATAGTGCTTTTTAAAAATGCAATTGATAAAA
This sequence comes from Acorus gramineus, assembly GCA_030737835.1. Classification (NCBI taxonomy): domain Eukaryota; kingdom Viridiplantae; phylum Streptophyta; class Magnoliopsida; order Acorales; family Acoraceae; genus Acorus; species Acorus gramineus. The sequence goes on along the minus strand of JAUJYN010000024.1, from coordinate 2,574,129 downwards.
ATCAAAGAGAAACAAATCTTCCATAATCTTCTCTTTTCTCAACCGTGAATATAGGTAAAAAAAAAATCTGAGCCTTAAATTTTAGGGTTAAAGACATCTAAGTCCCTACAAACATGGAAAAATCCATATAAGTCCCTATTAAAATTGTGACAGACGTACGAGTCCCTCAAAATTCAGAAAAACTCAATTATCATCCCTGAGTTAAATTTCCATCCAAACTGAATGGAATATTCTCATAATATTCCATCATATATAATTGTATAGACATTGAAGTCCCTATAAACAGTCATAAAGACAAACTAGTCTCTGCAAAAGATAAAATTGCCCCTAAAAGACTTTTATATTAAATTGTGTATACATTGCAATCTCTATAAACAAGGATAAAGACAAATTACTCATCGCAAAAGACAAAATTGCCCCTAAAAGACTTTTACATTTAATTGGATAGACATTACAGTCCTTATAAACAATCGTAAAAAAAAAATTGGTCCCTATAAATGTTATATATGTGTCACTTTTTGGCCTGTTGTTAACCATTGCAGCATTTTTAGCAGTTTTTAAAATTTTTGCATTTTTCAATCGGAACCGCAAATTTCTGGACTGTTAGCTATCGTCCTGAGCTAGAGGACTCCGATTGAAAATCTGACTGCATATTATGTGTCCTGGTGCCATTTTAAGCCACTCATGAAAATTTCATCGAATTCCGGCGATCCTAGCCTCCCCGACCTCCCCTCTTTGTCCTCTGATTCGGGCCGTTTCGAAGGCCGAGATAGATCGGGGCGTGAGAGGGCCGTTGAGAAGGGTTTCGGTGCACGGAGAGCACCCGGTCACCTCTTCCTCCCCCTTGGTAAGCTCTTTTTCCCTCTTTTTCATGCTTAGATGCTTGATAGGAGGGGGTTTTGTGTTTGGGAGGTGGTCGGCGGCTGTGGGAGGTGGTCGGAGGTGGTTGGGGGCGGTCGGAGGCCGTCGGAGGCTATTGGGTGGTGGTGGGGGTGCTCGGGCAGTGGAGGGACCTGTTCCGGGCAGCAGGCAGCAGCGGCAGCGGCCCAGGCTGGGCGCGCGCGGGCATGCGCGCGTGCGTGCGCGGGCGTGCTTACGCGCGGCGTGCGCGCGGGTGTGCGCGGGTCTGGTGCGGGTAGCTGGTCGGGCAGCTGTGCGCGGGTCTGGTCGAGCGGGTCTGGTGGCGAGCTGCGCGCGAAGTGCTGGTCGCGCGGGCCTGTGCGCGAGGGGCTGGTCGCGCGGGTCTGTGCGCGAGGAGCTGGTCGCGCGGGTGCTAGGCGTGCGGGCAGGGGTGGTGCGTGCGCGAAGTGCTGGCCGAGGCAGGGGTGGTGCGTGCGCGAGGTGGTGGCCGAGGGCAGTGCGCGCAAGGGGGCGTGCAGGGTGCGCGGGATGGCGCGGCGAGGCAGTGTGGTGCGCGCGGGGCGCGGTGAGGCGGCCGTGGTGCGCGCGAGGCGCGGCGAGGCGGCGGTGGTGCGCGCGAGGCGCGGCGAGGCGGCAGTGGTGCGCGAGGCGCGGCGAGGTGGCGGAGGTGCGCGCGGGGTGCGTGAGGCGCGCGGGGGCGTGCGGGGTGCTCGCGGGCCGGCACAAGGCGTGCGGGGTGCGTGGGCTGAGGCGCGGCGGTGCACCCGGGTGGTCGGGTGGCCGTGCGGGTGGTTGCCGGCCGTGCGGGTGGTTGCCGAGGGTGTTGGGTGTTTGATTTGGGGTTTTGGGGTGTTTATTTGTGTATGTTGTGTATTTTTTTTGGGTAATTGTGGATTTATACTCACCCAGTTAATATCCTGTCTTGCAGATCTCGACGGACGGTCGCGCGTCGACCTGATTTCCGGTGAGTGGGACAACCCAACCCAGTTTGGGAGGCGCTACATGCCTTGGAGCGTGTACCGTCCTCCCCTGGGGCTTATAGTTAGTATTAACTGTTATTTTGAATCCATGTAAGCATGATGTGTGTGTGTAGAATGCATGCCACCCTAGACTTGTATGTTAGGGACTTGCACCCTTAGGTTTTGTGCATGAGCCGTGTATCATGTCACCCCGTTATCATGCTAGGAAAGCCCGACCTGTGCATGCGTCCTATTAGTTTGATTTATTTAATTAAATGCAAGCTTTAATATTGATAGCATGCTTAGGGAATATAAGGGGGCCTTGCGAGGTTAACATTGAGACCCGGGTTAGGGTACTCCGTGTTCCTCGTTTGGTTGTCGGATGTCCTACATCGGGACCTCAGGTTACCCTCTCAAGGTCTCTTTTCCCCATATTGGTCTTACTTATTTCCCCGCATCCTGGTTATGCGCGCTGGTGGAATTCGGAGGAATTCGAGGCATTAGAGTCGTAGAGATGTGCTGTCAGCGGATCCGAGTGGATCATATGCGATGGATAGGCTGTTCTGTTCCCTTCGTCGGATCCGTGTAGAGACTACCTCAGCGTTAGACAGGTTGTCCCGTGCAGGGGCTCCCATTAGTAGGCGCCTCCTGATTTGGTGAAGGACTGTGCTGAACATGGGAGTGGCCAAACGACCTACGGAGTGAGGAGAGACTATCGGTGGACCAAGGGTGACCAACAGCCTAGTCAGTCCCAAGAGCCTAGGTCACCTGTTGAGAGGTGAGGGTGAGGGTATGGTGGGCCGGCGATGCGGCGACCCACTGGATTGCGTGAGGATGATTATCAACCCGTTAAGTCCCAACATCCTTGGTCACCTGTTGAGGGTGAGGGTGAGGGTGAGGGTATGGGGTTCGGCGATGTGACGAACCCCCAGATTTGTGGCTTATGACTTGCTTAAATATGGTTAATATGAACTGTATGCATGGGTTGTGCTATTCACTGAGCGTGTGGCTCACCCCTCGCATATTATCTTTTTCAGTGATCTCTGAGGGAGGAGCTTCCCGAGCGACTACACCAGTAGAGGAGTAGCGCCGCGTCCCACGAGTTTTGAGGCCATCAGCACCCTTCTTTCAGTTGTATGTATATATTCTGTGCTTGGGCACCTAGTTTGGATTATGTATGGATTTTATTTGTGTATATATGGACATGTTGGCTCTCACAGGACGTATGATTATGTATCGAGTCTGTAGTATGTTTTGACTACAGACTCAGTCTTTTAGCTTCCGCATTTGGTGTATATATTATGTCAGCCCTGCTTTTATCTGTGTTGTCATTTTTAGTTGTTGTTTGTGGTATATTATTGAACTCTTGTTACTGATATCATATATACACTTGCCGCGTCCCGGGGACGGCCGCCCTGGGGCGTGACATGTTATATATGTGTCACTTTTAACCTTCTGGTAACCATTGGAGCGTTCTGGCAGTTTTTCATTTTTTTCGATTTTCGATCGGAACCGCTAATTTTTGGACTATTAGCTATCGTCCTGAGTTAGAGGACTCCGATTGGAAATCTAACTGCATATTTGGTGTCCTGGTGCCATTTTAAGCCTCTCAGGAAAATTTCATTGAATTCCGGTAACGTTTATGAAATTTCACAGTTCTGGGGCGTATCCGGGTTTTTAAGTGACTTACTATATATATGTGGGATCTAAAAAGTGAGATGCACTATTCATCATCCCTACCAAATCATTCCCTCTCTCCTCTCTCTCCTTTTTCTCCCTTTTGAAGCCCTTAGACCCCTCAAACCCAAAAACCTAAAGCACAAGAAGTGTAGATCGGGTCCCGATCTACACCCCGGTGCCTTCAAATCCCGATTCCGGCGATCCTAGCCTTCCCATCCACCCTCTTTTCTCCTCTGATCGGAGCCATTTCGGAGGTGGGAGTTGACCTCGGTGGTGGAAACCCTTGGAGAGGAGTTTCGGTGCGCGGAGAGCTACCGGACATCCTTTCCTCCCCTCGGTAAGCCTTCTTTCCCTCTTTTTCATGCTTAGATGCTTGATAGGGGGGGTTTTTGGGGTTGGGTGGAGGTCGGCGGCTGTGGGTGGCCGTCGGAGGGCTGGGGTGGTGGTCGGAGGTCGGTGGGTGGTGGTAGAGGTGCTCGGGTATGGTGGGAGGTGGTCTCGGGCAGCAGGCAGCACCGGCAGCAGCACAGCAGCGCAGCAGGCTGGGCGCGCGCGGGCGTGCGCGCGGGCGTGCGCTCGGGGGGAGCTGGTGGCCAGCAGGGCATGCGTGCAGGGCGTGCGTGCGCGGGTGTGCTGGGCGTGCGGGCGCTGGGCGTGCTGCGCTCGGGTGCACCAGGGTGCGCGAGGTGCTGGTCGAGCAGCTGTGCGCGAGGTGCTGGGCGAGCTGTGCGCGAGGTGCTGGTCGAGCAGCTGTGCGCGAGGTGCTGGGCGAGCGGGTGCGCGCGGGGGGGGGGGGGGGGGGGGGGGCGAGGCGCTGCGCGCGGGGCGTGCGGGTTGCTCGCGGGCCAGCGCGGGGCGTGCGGGTGCGCGCGGGCTGCTGCGCTGGGGTGCAGTGGGCGCGCGGTGCACCCGGGCGGCTCGGATTTGGTCCAGGCGTGCGGGCAGGGGCCGGCGGTGCGCCTGGGTGCGCGGGCTGAGGCGCGGTGGTGCACCCGACCCAGTAGAGAGGCGTTATACACATTTGGGCGTTATACGCATTTGGGCGTATACCGACCTCTCCTGGGGAACCATGGATTTATATTAATCGGTTGTAAAGGGTATTTCATGCGAGCATGATTTAAATGTAGAATGCATGCTACCCTAGACTTGTATGTTAGGGACTTGCACCCTTAGGATATGTGTATGAGCCATGCATCATATCCCCCCTGTTCTCATGCTAGGAAGCCTTGGCCTATGCATGTGTCCTACTAGTTTATTTATTAAATTAAATGCTAGTATATGTTAATTGCATGCTTTAGATAATATTATAGGGAGGGGCCTTGCGAGGTCAACATTGAGACCTGGGTTAGGGTACTCCATGTTCCTTGTTTGGTTGTCGGGATGTCCTGTATCGGGACCTCATGCTGCCCTCCCAAGGTTCTTGTCCCAATAATATTATATCTCTAGTGATAATTAATGTTATACCCCTTGTATGATTATTAGCATCTTAGTGAATATTATAGGGGAGGGGCCTCGCGAGGACAGCGGTGAGACCCGGGCTAGGGTACTCCGTGTTCCTTGTTTGGTTGTCGGGGTGTCCTATATCGGGAACTCACGCTGCCCTCCCAAGTTTCTTTCCCCCAATGATATTCCACCCTTGCTAATTATTGTGTATGTTCCCCGCATCTTGGTTATGCGCCCTGGAGGAATTCTGAAGAATTCATGACATTAGAGTTGTAGAGATGTGTTGTCGGCGGATCCGAGTGGATCATATGCGTATGGATAGGCTGTTCTGTTTCCCTTCGTTGGATCCGTGTAGAGACTGCCCCAGCGTGATAAGGTCGTCCCTTCCGAGGGCTCCCATCAGTAGGCGCCTCCCGATATTTGTGACGGACTGTGCTGAAGTTGTGGGTGAAGGCCAGCGGCCTACGGAGTGGAGGAGAGACTATCGGTGGACCAAGGGTGACCAACAGCCTAGTCAGTCCCAAAATCTTATGTCACCCGTGGTAGGGTGAGGGTGAGGGTGTAGTGGGTTGGCGATGAGCGACCCACTGGAGTTGTGATTGGATGATTATCAGTCCCAAAATCCTATGTCACCCATTGAAGGGTGAGGGTGAGGGTGTAGTGGGTTGGCGATTGAGCGACCCACTGGTTTGAGTATTTGTTACCATTTTGTGGTTGTTAATAAGAGATTGTGGATTATAAAGATTGAATTGTGGTCAATATTGTCTGTGATGCATGGGTTGTGCTGTTCACTGAGCGTGTGGCTCACCCCTCGCATATGTTTTCCCCAGTTGTCACTGAGCCGGAGCCGGAGGAGCAGTTGGAGCCGTCCGAGGGATTTCTTCAGTAGCGGAGCAGCGCTACGTTCCGCGAGTGCCAGAGGCTATCAGCATCCCTTCTTGGCTGTATGTATTTTATTTCCGTGCTTGGCACGCGTTTGTATATATTCAGTTGTATTTGTGTATATTGGCTCTCACAGGACAGATGATTGAGTATCGAGTCTGTAGTATGCTTATTTACAGATTCAGTCTTTTGCTTCCGCATTTGGTGTATATATCATGTCAGCCTCTTTGTTTGTCTGTGTGTCATTCTGGTTGCTTGTGTATGATATATTATTGACCTCCTGTGTAGATTCTGATATTTTATATACACTTGCCGCGTCCCGGGGACGGCCGCCCTGGGGCGTGACAATAAAAGACAAAAATACCCCTGAATGATTTTTACATTTAATTGTGTAGACATTACAGTCTTTATAAACAATCGTAAAGATAAATAATATAATTTATTTATTTATTTTTTCATCTTCTATCCTATAGCTCACACTTCACCTTAAGATCCCAGTTTGGATGTAAAAAAATATTTTAACTGGTAGAATGCATTCTTTTTACCTTTTGGAGGAAAGTAAAAAAAGTGGCATGAGTTTATTAAAATTCTCTTTGCTAGGAATGTAAATAAACATATTTTGTGGAAAATCATGTATCTACGAAGGTATTTCAAAGCAAACAAAAAAGAAAAGAGCATTATTCAATTCATTACTTGTTCAGGTGGAGTGTGAGTGATATGATAGAACGTAAATAAATAAATAAATAAATAATTTTATTTATCTTTATGATTGTGTATAAGGACTGCAGTATCTACACAATTAAATGTAAAAATCCTTCAGGGGCTTTTTGTCTTTTACAAGGACCAATTTGTTTTTACGATTGTTTATAAGGACTGTAATGTCCATCCAATTAAATGTAAAAATATTTCAGGGGCGATATTATCTTTTGCAGAGACTAATTTGTCTTTATGACTATTTATAGGGACTTCAATGTTTACACAATTATATGTGATAGAATATTATGAGAATATTCCGTTAAGTTTGGATAGAAATTTAACTCAGAGATGATAATTGGGTTTTGTGAGTTTTTAGGGACTCGTACGTCTATCCCAATTTTAGTAAGGACTTATTTAGGCTTTCCCAAGTTTGGAGGGACTTAGATGTCTTTAACCATAAAATTTAATGAAACAAAGAGGTATATACATCGCCGTATATATACATCGCCTCCTTAAGAAAACAAAAAACAAAGGTATATGGTGCCTCGAGTGTTAGAAAAAGAAAAAAAAAACGGTCAACGTTGACCAGTGTTACTTTTTACAAATATTCGATATTTGATACTATTTTTATTAATATTTAATTTCTTAGTGCTATATTTGCTAATTACCCTTTAAATAAATAAGATTTCTAAATTAGATGTTCACAACATGAGGGGCGTGCACTTCTAAATTTCTTGGTCCATTTTAACACAATATACAATTTTCCATTGATTACAAACAATTTTTGTTTGCCCTTGCAAGACCACCAATCACTAAAAACTAGCACGCCACGGGTACAACTTGGTAGGGAGACGGCAGATCGCGCGGCACCTCGTGCGCCGCATGTCGGTACCAACACGACGGCACCCTCAGCTCCTCCTTCAACATCGCGCACGCCTTGTTCACCAGCCAAACATCCCTCTTCGCCTCCGCCCGGAACCCCGACCGTGGGCACATGTACCCGTCCACCAGGTGCATGTACGTCTCCAGTCCGTGCACCCCCGCCGGATCGAACCCCCGCTTCAGATACGGCGACACGTGCGTGTCGACCCTCAATTCGGTCCCCACGTGCGCGTACACCCCCTCGTGAGCCCGGCAGTCCTTGTCGACGCTCTCGTTGACGAGCACCCCGGGCATCCTCGGCACCAGGTCTTGCTCCGCCACCACGCGCAGCACGTGCGCGCCCAATCCGCGCAGCTCGTCCCCGAACGCCGCGTTCCCCACCCGCGGCGTGCCGAAGGAGACGACGCTCACGGGGAGGTCGGGCATCACTGATGCCGCCTCGTGCGCGTTCAGCAAGGCCAACGCGCCGCCCAGGCTGTGCCCGGTGATGGTGAGGCTCACCTCCTCTCCCCTCGCGCGGTACAGGCTCACCAGCCGAGTAACCTGCGCCATGGCCTGCTCCGACGCGCTCGAGTCACTGTTCCTGTTTTGCGCGGTCGACGCGCTCCTCGACCGGTAGAGGCTCTGGAACCCGTGCTCCACCCGCGCGTGCTCTCCACCACGTCGTTGGCCTTCGATCGGCTCGAGCCTCGATTGCAGGTCCTTGAACCACTCCGACGCGGAGGCGGTCCCCCGCCACGCGACGACGATGTCGCGCCTCCCGATGCGCTGGGACTCCGCGTCGTCGCTCACCGCGACGTACCCCATCCAATGCGACTCCCCGGCGGCCCACGCGTCCGCGTGGAGGAGGGACTGGAGCCAGCGCGGGAGCTCCACGCGCGTGGCCGCGTAGACGTACCCGGAGACTGTGTAGCCGTTCTGCGCTAGCCCGAGGTGGTTAAGGAGCCCGCGCGGGCTGTAACAGCAGCTGCCGAGGTGGTGCGCATCGAAGGCGTCGTACGTTGCCTGCGCGAGCTCGCCGTACTTGACGATCTCCCGGCGCAGCCAAGGGTGGAGGAGGGGGTCCAGAAGCCCTTCCCAATCGCGCACGCCATGGATCTCCCGCCAGCGTGCGGAGATGTCCTCCCTCGGGGACTTTGCGGGCGCGCCTCGGAATGCGTGTTCCAGGGGTTGTTGCTTTTGGGTTACGGCGTGGGCGGCCGTTAGGAGGTCACCGGAGAGGGCGAGGCACAGTTTACGGTGGAGACGGTCTTCGTTGAGGACGGCGGAGATTCTGCGGTGAGCGGGGAGGTTGATGCCTCGGCGGCTGAGATGGTTGGAGGTGGGGGTGCACGGAGTGAGGGATGATAAAGACATGGCGATGATATTTATGAATTGAGTGATCTGACAAAAGCTCTCACTCTCTTTGTAAAATGAAGATCGCAGAGAGAGAGAGAGATCCTGTATCATTGGGTTGAACATGTGAATTGAAACACTTTATTTATAGTGTGATAACCTTAATTAATTTAATGAAAACACAAGTGCATCAAAGTTTGACAATTAACAAAAAGATTGCGTGACAAGGATTGTAACGAGTGTTAGGTACGGTCAGATATCTGTAATTCCGAGTTATTTATTTGAACAGGGAATATGACCATTATGCCCTTGTGAATTGCTGTATTTGGAGGTTCATAAGCAATTAAGGCATGAGTAATTTGGACATATAAAAAATGGGGAGATAAGATGTTGACTGATGGATGAGTTTGCTGTTTAGCTGGGTCTTTTTTTATGAAGGTTTTCTCTGAAGTTTATTTGACATTCAACGCGCATTCAAAATAATAATAAAGTTTTTTTTTTAATTTTAAGTAATGTATTATTAACTTGGATTTAGCGGTTACAGTTTGGACTTTGAATCAGAGGAGGAAAACGTGTGAGATTTCAAACATGAATTTTGAATTTTCATCCTTTCATTTTAGATTTTTATTTTTATATATTTTTTTTAAAAAAACAAAATAGTTTTTACGTAAATACCTAATTTAAAGTAGCTTTTACATAATTGAATATTTAATCAAACTAAGACATAAGTTGTTTTTAAAAACTAATTTCAAACAGACCTATGTAGGGTATATGCCGGTCTAATGTTTGTAGTCGATTAACGATATTGTATGTAGCTTCTTGGTCAATACTGAACACAAGCCTGGCATTTGAAGGCATATGCTGTATCTAGCTCTGTCAACGGGTCGGGTTGGATCCGGATCCAACTTGAGCTTAGGTCCGTCGGACTCAAGAGAATGCGGACCCGGGCCCGGACCCGATGGATCCGGGTCGGACCCGGATCGATCCCTTTCCGAGGAGTTCCTCCCCGCGCACATCGAAAATCTCGCTCTGTTGAGGAAGCTCATCGAGTAATCGAAACCCCCATTTGATTTCTATTTTTTTTTTGGGGAGATTTTGGATCTGTTAAAACCCTTTTTGATTTCTCTCTCTCCATCTATGAAAATGTCAGGACTGACCGACCTATCGAGATCCTCGCTGGAAGTGATCTCCACCGTTCATTGTATAACACACTGATCGATTTTTTCTCTATCTATCGAGAGGTAAAAAAAAGACTATTAGACAATGAGATAATGAGAATAGTCAGAAGAAAACTTTGTGACTATTTGAACAAACTTAGGCACCTGAGTACATTTTTGTCTCTTTGTTATTTCATTTTATTTAATTGTTACTGGTTTTTTTTTTTTTAAGAAGAGATTATCTATGTTATAACTTGATGTAAAAGTTACACCGGTCAAAAGACAAAATAAATTAAAATGTAAAACTCCATGTTTTTTTTCATATGTTTTAACCCTCATTATACATCAAATTTTTTTTCTCATATTTCTTTCATACTGTGCAATATTGTTGGTGAGATCTTAATTTAGTGGAGTCGCAATTAGATGGGTTTCTCAATTTTATCAGCCTAACATACTTTTATTTATTAAATTGTGCATTTAATACATATATCAAAGGGAAGAGTTATTTACTAGGTTAGGCCAAGACATAAAATAGTATCGGATCCAACTGGTTCATGGGATCGGGTCAGGATAGACCTAGATCCGTCCTGTTTGCATGATCGGGTTCTTCGGATTGGGTCTGGGTCGATCCGTGACCCGTTGACAGGCGAGCCTCTATCATTAAATAAATGCAAGCTATTTACATGCATGGCCCAGGCACATACAAAGGTTATTCAATTAATTTTTTTTTTTGGCCTCTCCTGACTTTTTACACTAATTTGAGTGAATGTCTTGACCATGGCGAGTGTGGGGTGTAACAGTGTGTTTTGTCTTGTGGCACGACACACTGTTTCATAGCTCAAATTTCTTAAATTTTGATTTCTGACATTGATTTTTGTGTAATTAAAAATTAGTTAATTTAATCAATGTTATAAACTAAGAAGAATACATGAATATAAGAATACATAAACAAAACATACAAGACATATAAAGAAGACAAGTGGAGAGAGATTTCTTATTCACTATTTTTTTTATTATGGAATACATTACAAACCCTTCAATTTATAAGGTTCATGGAGGAAACTCAATAGTTGGAAGTTACAAGTAATAAGAGGTGGGGGCACATAATGGGGTGTTTAAGAGGTGGGGGGTTAGGGAAGTGAAAAGAGGGGGTTATGGAGAAAGTGGTGGGAGTTACGGTGGTGGTGGTAATCCACAATATTCATAATGAGTCATGATACCTAGACCCCATAATATAAGTTCCACTCACAAGCCCCATAAAGTGTCATATTAAAATAGTAAAATGAAGGTTGGTTTTTTGGTTTGTTGACTTTTTCAAAAAATAGTAAAATGACAAAATACAAATTTGCCCTTCATTAAAAATTTGTCTTATTAACCCAAATCCCTCCATTTTCTCTATTTGATTATGACTCTTCCATTTAAATCTTAAAATCCATTTACCTATTTCAAATTTTAAATTTTGAAATCATTACCTAAATTATAATTGAACCTAGATTACACAAAAAATTACCGAAATTGTTTTCATTAAAATCTTTCAAACGACTCATTTTCTCTAGGTAGTTATTGTATTCAAATTTAAATAAAAAACATATATAGTTAACATATGAAACAGTTACATTTTATATTGGTAGTTACAAATACATTTCTTAAATGTTTACATCTCTCACAACGATTTGTTACATTTATATAAAAACTGTTACATTTATATAGATGGAACAAACAATTATATTTACCTAAATGTCAAACAGTTACATTTACTATTTAAAATTATCTATTTCAATTTCTAATGCACTGCCTTCTAAAGAAAATGTATCAGAATCTTCTATAAAAGTATGTACTTCACTGTTACATTTATACGTCATTTCTATTTGCATTGTTAAAAGAAATGCACAACATGAGATAATGTTACATTTCAGAGTGTTACATTTATGAATGTAACAAAAATTGTGTAAATGAATATCCGAGTTCGGGAGTCTAATATAAACATCACATGAACCAGTAACAATTAAATGTAACAATATCAAAATTACATTTATGAAATTATAACGAAACAAATATATAAAAAAGTGTGAAATAGTGATCAAAACATAAAAAAAATTCATTTTTTGAATTGAAACATGTAACATAGATTGAATATTTGATCATCAAAAATTTAATTTCAAATTCGATGTGACTTTCATTCAATAAGATAAAAAAAAAATAAAAAAATAATTGACAAACCTGATCCGGAAGAGAGATCCAACTCGATAAAGAACAAATCAGTTTTTCAAACTTCTTCAAATTAAAATTTCGGGACTGCTACGAATATGTTCATCGTAAATTATAGGGATTAATGATTTTATACAATGTTTTTTTTATTTATAAACAATAAACACAATATTAAAAATGATTTTTAAAATGATTTGATTTTATCAATAGGGTGACTATATAAAATAATTAAAAAAAATATTACAGTGATCATCTATATTTATAACATTTTACATCAAACCTGAATTTTTTAATCGCATCATGGCATGGTCAACGATTTTCTCATAGAGAAAAATAAATATATTATATTACCTCTATATAACTAAAACTTCAGACGAGGATCCGTGTTCTAGCGAGGATGAGGTCCTCTGCTGACACGGTCGATGGAATCGCAGACGGAGAAGAAGCGAGAGACGCGCACGAGATCCGTGTGATTGAGCTTCAGGAGGCGAAGATGGGAGGAGAATCGGAAGCAAAAGCAGTGGATGATGAGATTGGAACAGTGGAGGATGATGAGATCTCACCTCTGCTTGCGGTGGAGAATGCCGCCGCTGAAAAGATGACCATATCCACAATCCTAGGAATAAATTAAACTGTTTTCCTTGTTTAGAGGTGGTTATCAATTAGAGGGTATAATAGGTAATGTCTTATTGCCACATCATGGGGCCTGTGATGGGGCCTGGAAAGTTGGGGTGGAGAATGCCGCCGCTGGATATGGTTTATAATACTCCCCTTTGGATGACCATCATGCTAAAATAATTGCCTCATTAAAACCTTGTTTGAAAAACCCAGTGGGAAAAAATCAAAGCGAAGGAAAAAGAGTACAATATATCTTATTTTAGATTGGAGTATGCACTTTAACACTGTCTCTTTAAAACCTTGCCAGAAAAACCCAATGAGACAAAACCTAGGCGAAGAAAAAAGAGTATAGTATGCAAAATGTCATCTAAAAATATACTTCCCCTCATAATGATAAGGCCAAAAGATTGGTTTCAAATCCGTTGCGTCCAATGTCGTACACCAGTTTCTTGAATGTTGACATCAGCACAACTTTAGTGAACAAATAGGTGAGATTGTCCTTCTACTGAATTTGTCGAACATCGATTTCACATTCACAAGCTTCATAATGATTAGAAGATGTGGCTACCAACAGCCTGTAAAATAAAACTGCAAGAGATCATTGTACCACCACATGTAGATACATAGCTTGTTTGTGAGGATCTGAAAAATATCTTGAATTTACACATGATATTCTTTCAACAAGTGACCATGAGTGGAATTCTTTGAGCAGAATAAACCAACATATGTTGTTCCAAGAAGATAACATAAAATGTGTTTCAAATTTAAATCTGGCGCATAAATTAAACTAAAAATGCAACGTCATGTTTAGTATACTGTATCAAATATAATAAAGCACCAATTGTAGAAAGATATGGTGCTTCAAGACAAGAAGATTTTCCTTTTCTTCTTTTGAGCAAAGAAAAAAAAAAAAAAGTTCTATTTTGGGTCAAGTGACCTAACAACCATATGAGAACTTTAATGAATAATATTTATCCATATTAAAGTGCTTCAATACTTTTTCTGTATATATTGTCTAATAGACAAATATCACATTTGGGTTTCACTCGATCTATTGGTTGATACAATATCTTAAATTTCATTTGGAGGCCTTTTGTGCTCTTCAAGTGTTTTAATCTTCTCTTTTAAAAGAAACTCATTTTCAATTGATCTCAAGTCTTTGCAGGAAACTTTGTGCCACAAGACAAGCTGTGTATCTAACAATCTCGTTTCTCTCATTGTGTTTGCAAACACTCATTCACAATTAACACCTTCAGGATTAGGACTACTGGTCCAAATACTTTTCAAGTGAATCCAATTTTACTTGAATAACATTTCTGTGGCCAATTATGTTTCCGCCTACATTCCACTGAATGTGGTATTAAATCATCTTCAATAATTTTAGTAGCTACTGTAAATAAAAATATATTACTGATGATCACTTGTTTATGATCCCACAATATTTTTGTATATGTATAATTGTGGAAATTTCTTCATTTCTATGTACTTGTCATTCGGGGACATGTCTCTTCAGGGACTAATGTCTCTTCGGGGACTTGAGTCTCTTCAAAGACTTTATCTTATGTAGAAATTATTAATGGGGATCTTTCAAGTGTTTCATTATCCTCTAGAGAATTATTTTTCATTATTCTCTCAAAATAAATCATTTGAACCTTTAGGTCTTCCATGCTTCAAGCATGTCTTCCTTGATTCATTAGCCGGCATCGGCATACTTATAATTTTTTCAATTGGAACATCAATCCAAGCTGTAGTATTTACAGCTAAAATATATGACTTTGCCATTTTTGCTGCATCAGTAAATGTATCTAGCAACTGATGCGCATTTCTCTTATTATGGATGCTCTTTTGCACTTTAATATTACATTGAGATGTGTGAGGGTTAAAATGAGACAAAGATGGAGTTTTCCATAAAATTTTCCGTCATTCTTCTGGTGACGGATTTTCTCCCCCTAACGACGGGAATACTATCTCATTATAATGACAATCCGCAAATCATGCGGTAAAAACTATCATTGAGCAAAAGAATCTTCTAGTTCTTTAGTATATATGCCTAAATGAATAGTTCGATGCATCATCGTATACCATGGATATCCGAGACGGTCATGCCAAATCATAAAGATTATAGAACTTCTGGTTCATATGATTAATTATGGATATTTATTATAGGGTTAAAGACATCTAAGTCCCTACAAACATGGGAAAACCCATATAAATCCCTACTAAAATTGGGACAGACGTACGAGTCCCTAAAAACTCAGAAAAACCCAATTATCATCCCTGAGTTAAATTTCCATCCAAACTTAATGGAATATTCTCAAAATATTCTGTCACATATAATTTTGTAGACATTGAAGTCCTTGTAAACAGTCATAAAGACAAATTAGTCCCTGTAAAAGACAAAATTGTCCCTGAAAGACTTTTACATTAAATTGTGTACACATTGCAGTCCCTATAAAAAATCATAAAGATAAATTAGTCCTTGCAAAAGACAAAATTGCCCCTGAAAGATTTTTATATTTAATTGGATAGATATTACAGTCCTTATAAATAATCATAAACCCAAATTGGTACATGTAAAAGACAAAAATGCCCCTGAAGAATTTTTACATTTAATTGTGTAGAAATTGCAGTCTTTTAGAGGGTATTTAATTTTTAAATTGCAATGTCTGCACAATTAAATGTAAAAATACTTCAAGGGTATTTTTGTCTTTTAGATGAAATAATTTGTCTTTACGATTGTTTATAAGGACTGTAATGTCTATTCAATTACATGTAAAAGTCTTTTAAGGGCAAATTTGTATTTTACGGAAACTAATTTGTCTTTATGATTATTTATAGGGACTACAATGTATACACAATTTAATGTAAAAGTCTTTTAGGGGCAATTTTATCTTTTACAGGGACTAATTTGTCTTTATGACTGTTTATAAGGACTTCAATGTCTACACAATTATATGTGATGGAATATTCTAGGAATATTCCGTTAAATTCGGATGGAAATTGAACTCAAGGATGATAAATGGGTTTTTTGAGTTTTCAGGGACTTGTACGTCTGTCCCAATTTTAGAAGGGACTTATATGGGTTTTCCCATGTTTGTAGGGACTTAAATGTCTTTAACCCTTTATTATAACCCCCTAGGAGAGAGCATAAAGCTTTTTTAATGTATGCTTCTAGCATGAGACATTATTAATGCATAGATACTCCATCATTTTAAAATGACATGTTAAGATAGGTATCTTTAACATTCAGTAGACTTCTTCTGAATCTACATGAATACAATGCATCGTTCATACAAAATTTTGTATCTCTTGATAACATGATATCTGCTCTTCTAAAGCCTTCGATCAAGTTTGTAATACCAAAAATAATATTATCATTTGAATTAACTAATGTTAAACTAAGAAAATAAGATAAATATGCATGGAAGTGCATTTCATATCATAAAGAAAAATAAAGAAATAAATACAAAATCGACAAAGGTCTGATCGTACATCAGATACGTAATCATGTTCTTAAATATCACATAGATGACAATCATTTTCCTTTATATTTTAGGAGTTGTTTTGCAAAACTTTCCATTGCTTTGATTCAATAGCATTCCACTTCTGGTGATTTCAAATAATTTGTCATCTCTACGATTGTTGTAATTATATAAACCATGAAATAACCCTTGACCATGTCTATTGCTCAAAATAAAATAAGATAAAATAAAATGCATTTGCTTCACGCAGCGATGCTGAGTCAATAGATCGGGTTTCATGATTATATATATATATATATACAAAGCTCATTGTTCAGCAATGAGAAGACATGAAATTTGAGAATATGTTTGCTTTTGATATTACTACTACTAGAGCATCTTTGAGGCGTAATGGTCGGTGAACCTTTCACAATAAGGTGTTTATACATGTTTCTGCTAGGATACATGTACCCATATTTTTTTGGAATTTTTAGTTTTAAGTCCCCACAAATCATCATATTTAGTGATCGATCCCTCCCTTCTTCGTATTTAGGTTTTAGTCCCCCGATTTAAAAGATAATTCATGGATAGGTCCCTTACAGGGACTAAAAAGTAAATTAAATAATTTATGGATAGGTCCTTTTAGGGACTAAAAAGGAACTATCATTTAAATCTGGGGACTAAAACCTAAATACAAAGAAGGGAGGGATCGATCACTAAATATGATGGTTTGTGGGGACTTAAAACTAAAAATTCCTATTTTTTTTATGATCCTTTAGGGACTCTAAAAATATCATAACTATGAATAGTTCTACAATGACACAAGTAATCATAATTTGTATAATCTTTCAAGGATAATAAAATTGTATGTAGTCCTTTAGAGACATTTTTAATTATATCTTTTACATGATCCTCCAAATAATAACGTGTTCTTATTAAGAAGGATACATGTTCTTGCTAGAATACATGTACTCTTTTTTTTTTATGATCCTTCAGGAACTCCAAAAAATATATCATAACTTTTATTTGATCTGACATGAATAAATAGTCATGATTTTTGTATAGTCCTTCAGGGACAAAATAAAATAAAATTTGCATGATCTTTCAGAGATTCATATAATCATAATTTTTGTACAGTCCTTCAGGGATAAAATAAAATAAAATTTTGTATGATCTTTCAAGGATACAATTTAATCATAGTCCTTCAGGGACATATGATTTTCATGTAATTGCAAAAAAATAATTTCTGAAGGTTAGTACACATTCTGCAGGAATCATAGTAACCCGTAAACGATATAATTTGTGTACTGACAAGTGAAAACATGCACAAGTTTAAAAGACGTTTCATTTCATGTATATGTTATTGTTTATAATGCACTCGCCTTCTACATGATTTAATGTACAGCAGAGGCACAGACATCCATGATCCATTGATATATATAAATACAACTATACAATGAAAATCAGATATTAAATAGTGATTTTTTAAAAATCATGGGTGTGATTATAATTAGAATGAAAAGAAGTACTACTTTGTCTAACATGTTGTACACAAAATATCAAATAAAAATTTCGATGATTGCAAGATCATGAACTCACCATAATACAAACCAGTGGAGATCTCATGAACTCATCAAATTACAAATTTTTGGAGATCTCTTTAACCTCTTGAGTGCTTGAATGGAATAAGAGCTTATTCGTGCTGATAACGTGTTATAAACTAAGAAGAATACATGAATATAAGAATACATAAACAAAACACACAAGACATATAGAGAAGACAAGTGGAGAGAGATTTCTTATTCACTATTTGTTTTTATAGAATACATTACAAACCCCTCAATTTATAAGGTTCATGGAGGAAACTCAATAGTTGGAAGTTACAAGTAATAAGAGGTGGGGGAACATAATGGGGTGTTTAAGAGGTGGGGGGTTAGGGAAGTGAAGAGAGGGGGTTATGGAAAAAGTTGTGGGAGTTGTGGTGGTGGTGGTTAGGGCGCGGCTATCCCCACCAAACGTTTCACTTAACCCACCACAAAAAAAAAATGGTGTTTGGCTGTTTCCACCAATCCAGGTTAACCGAACTTGGTCGTCATTACAGGTTTTGGACGACCGAACTTAGTCGTTATTTTAGGTTTTGGGCGACCAAAATTGGTCGTCATTTCAGGTTTTGGGCGACCGAAATTAGTTGAACAGGGTCCAGAATTATATTTACACGTTTTTTGTAAACAAATAAATTTTTAGGTTTATCCATCATATTCTACATTTATTCTTTTATCCAAATAACAACTAAGGGACTGAAAGAAATGTAAGTAGGTATACTTTCAATTACTTCAAATTTTTATAGAAAAATATCTTATTAGACAAATATATATCGTTTTTAAGCTTCGTTTGAATTCGTAGTTAAGCGGATTCTTTGTTTAACAACAAAAAAAACTTACCAGTTGATCCAAACACATTTTATATTTAGCTTTTAAAAATTTGTCCGTCAGTTATGTAAAAAAATTGTTCTTATATTCTACATTTAAAAATAATAATTTATTCTCCCTACATTACAACTTAAACTTGGAGTGGCATGAAAAATCCAAGGAGGATACATGTCATGAGATTAAATTTCCAAGAAAAAAAATTAAAAAATTTATTACAAATTCTGGTCGACCAAGTTCGGTCACCCGAAATCTGAAATAGCAACCAAGTTAGGTCGCCCAAAATATGAAATGACGACCAAGTTCGATCATCGAAAACTTAAAATGACAACCAAGTTTGGTCGACCTAGCCAGATCGGTGGGAATAGAAAAAACACCAATTTTTTTTTTGATTGGTGGGGTAAAAAAAAGACTTGGTGGGGATAGACGCGCCCGTGGTGGTTATCCACAATATTCACAACAATCATGACATTCAAGGTTGGTTATGAGAATTGATTTTTTTTAATTGGGTCTTAGACTTATTTTCAAAGTGGGACCCATGGATATTTAAAAAAATATATATAATTTGTTAATATTATACATCATTTTATTTTAGCATAATAATATTACAAAATAGATACACAATAGCAGAAGGGATTAGGGAGGGAGAGATATAGAGAGGGAGATATTGTCATTATGATTGGAGAGATTTAAGGAGGGGAGAAATTCTAGGCTTGATTTTGGAAAATAATGTGTGTTTAGAAATTAAATCATAAAGAAAAGTGTCACATCTCACCGTTCATTTATTTGGTTATTGGGGCCCCTCCCTGACCCTAGATGAGGGCCCTAGGCAATTGCCCCGGGCTTTTGTTACATGTTCTTGTCTGGATCCGTTTGCAACTGGCATCCATTCAAATTCTGATAGTTAACTATTTGAATGAAAGACTGTTTGACACTATGTTTTAATGAAAACTGAACAAACCAAATGATGTCTTGAACAATCTCTTCAACAGATTTTTCCCTTTTATAAATACCACCCAAATATGCACTTTTCAATCATCCAATCATTCACTGTAGTAGGCATTCCAGTCTCTTACAATTTGCACTCGAGTTTTCATAGCATTCTAATCAGTACAAGAGAGTTTTCAAAACACAGTCAGTTCGCTGTCCCTTCGATTTGAAGTGCTGCTACCGCAGGGAGTTCAACTATTGTATCCTGAAAGACTTTCGCTGGAACAATGAGGACCAATGCGAGGCAAATAAAGTCTTAAGGACATAGAGTCTCACTCTAGCCTCGGTCTTCCTCATTCATCAGAACATAAACAGACTTGTCAAACTAGTAAGCTTGGTTGCTCTTCTTCTCACTACTATTGTATTGATTTCTACAAATACACACCCATATACATACAACTATTTCAGTGTATTAGTGTTAGTATTTATCATTCTATACTGTCTTGTAAACAAAATCCCTTACTACTTTTCTTACATTTCCAAACAAAGAGGATAGGATTTCCATATTGATGTAGGACAGATTTGGAAAGAAATCATTACAGAATATTTGATTTCAAATCTATCATCAAAATAAAGTTTTATGAGATTTTGTCAGTTATTGACAAATCTCATTATTTAAAGTCATATTAATTACCTTTTATCGGTGAATTAGGAATTTAAGATTTTTAGGATTTTATATTTTATTATATTAGATTTTAATAATGTCATTGTAAAAGATCCAACGAGCGTTGAGATCTCATAAGCTCCTTGAATCCACAAGGGATCCATGAATCCACAAGCAAGAAAAACCCAAAAGGGAGATAATTGTATTAATTGATCGAAAGTTTTTTTTTTACAAAGATGGTGGCACTCATTATATAGGCCATAAACATTAAATATATATTCATAATGTGAATTATGACTCTACTAAAAATAGTAAAGACACAATTACAATGACATTATTAAAATCTAATATAATAAAATATAAAACCTAAAAATCCTAAATTCCTAATTCACTAATAAAAGGTGATTAATATGATTTTAAATAATGAGATTTGTCAATAAATGACAAAATCTCATAAAACTTTATTTTGATGACAAATTTGAATTCAAATATTCTGTAATGATTTCTTTCCAAATTTGTCCTACATTAGTACCTAACGCAGCGTGAAACGATAGAAATATCCAACCAGCGTTGAGATCTCATAAGCTCCTTAAATCCACAAGGAAGAAAAACCCAAAAGGGAGATAATTGTATTAATTGATCAAAAGTTTTTTTTTTTACAAAGATGGTGGCACTCATTATATAGGCCACAAACATTAAATACATATTCATAATGTGAATTATGACTCTACTAAAAATAGTAAAGACACAATTACAATGACATTATTAAAATCTAATATAATAAAATATAAAATCCTAAAAATCCTAAATTCCTAATTCACCAATAAAAGGTGATTAATATGACTTAAAATAATGAGATTTGTCAATAAATGACAAAATCTAATAAAACTTTATTTTGATGACAGATTTGAAATCAAATATTCTGCAATGATTTTTTTTCAAATCTGTCCTACATCAGTCTCCTCTTCTTAAAAAAAACTCGTCCTCGAGTTTAAGATGAGAGGATCTTAGATGATCAGGAGTATGATATTTGATGTAATCAAATACACCAATAGGAGAGATTAAGATATTTTCTCCCATCTTAATTGATGCATCCTTGTATTTGACCTTTGGCAAGAGGAGAGACATCTTCTTGATTTTAAATTCCTTCTCAATCAAATCGACCATTGTGGTAGTCGCAATGTCCCCATCATTACTGTTGTCGACGATGGCATAAAAAACGCTCATGCTGATGTGGCATGCAGTATGCAACCCGAACATTTGCAGGGGCTTTTCTATCTCTGGTGTCACCAATAAGAAATAAGAAAATGACTTCTCTTGCTCTCCTCCAATAATCTTTTCAGATTCAACGGAGAGAACAACATCCTCCACTTCTTTATTTGTGTTGTCCTCATCAATTTTGATTCAACTAGAGGTTGATCATGGGGGTCGTTCATTAGATTCCCCTGATTTTCTGGTGGACTTTCTTCGATCTTCTCCATCGATCCATCAACCATATCTTGACTTAATGTAACATCTAGCGGGTTGATCATGGATGAGCCTTTGGACACCACGTGCACCCTTGATCTCTCCAATTGTGATTCCACTCTTATGGCCGCCGAGATTGCTTCCATCAAGCTGTAAATCTCTTATGAAGCAATACGATCTCGCACTAATGGCCTCAACCCACTAAGATAATGTGCCATTCGTCACCACTTAGCCTCTGCAAGGTTATATCGACCTGAAAATTTTAAAAATTTTGCAGTATAGTCGAATACGGAACGATTATCTTGCCGACAATTATGGTACAATTGGAGCAAATGTTGTTCATAATCTAGAGAAAGGAAGCGATTCATAAGAAATTGTCTCATCCTCCTCCATGTTCGAATTGGTGCTTTTCCTTGTCATTGTCTAGTCCTTTGAAAGTGGTCCCACCAATTAGCGGCACAACTCGTGAGTCGAAGCGTCACCAATCTGACCATCTCCTTTTCACGCACCTCCATTATCTCAAATAATTTATCAATCTCTAAGATCCAATCAAGGAACTTATCAATTGGCAAATCACCGTTGAAATAAGAGATGTCTACCTTTGAAAAATAATTGTAGTAGTACGTGTGCCGCTTTCTCGGGTGATAGTTGTACAGTTCACCGCCTTCATCATCCGAGTCATCCTCATAATCGGGTAGATAATGAGAATGTCGTCGAACAACGTTATAAGCAACAAGTTGGCCTTGGGCAAATCCCTCAGCGTGCATCTTGTCACTCTCAGGTCGTCTGTTGTCGATGTTGAGATTCACGCCAGCCTTCACCTCACGAAGAGTATGCCGCTTTTGTTGACGAAACTTCTCCTGAAGTGGCCTTTGGTCCTCCTGTAATGTCCGAAACAGCTCCTGCACCCCACGATCACCGTCAATGGGATGGTTGTTTCCCGCACGCTATGTGTTATCGAAGCTAGGCGAATTCTCGCTCTGATACCACCTAACGCAGCGTGAAACGATAGAGACCAACGTTGAGATCTCATAAGTTTCTTGAATCCACAAGGAATCCTTGAATCACAAGAAAGAAAAACTCAAAGGGAGATAATTGTATTAATTGATGAAAAGTTTTTTTTTTTACAAAGATGGTGGCACTCATTATGTAGGCCATAAGCATTAAATACATATTCATAATGTGAATTATGACTCTACTAAAAATTGTAAAGACACAATTACAATGACATTATTAAAATCTAATATAATAAAATCTAAAATCCTAAAAATCCTAAATTCCTAATTCACCAATAAAATGTGATTAATATGACTTTAAATAATAAGATTTGTCAATAAATGACAAAATTTCATAAAACTTTATTTTGATGATAAATTTGAAGTCAAATATTCTACAATGATTTTTTTCCAAATCCGTCCTACATCACATATGCTTGGCAACCAAAAAAAATTGAAGTAACAAAAATAGACTAAAAATCCCACTCCTGTGTGAAAGGATCATCTCCACAGTCAATATTTTTTTATAAGGATTTTTAGTTTTAAGTCCCCACAAACCATCATATTTAGTGATCGATCCCTCCCTTTTTCGTATTTAGGTTTTAGTCCCCAGATTTAAATGATAGTTCCTTTTTAGTCCCTGAGAGGGACCTATCCATAAATTATTTAATTTACTTTTTAGTCCCTGTGAGGGACTTATCCATGAATTATCCTTTAAATCGGGGGGCTAAAACCTAAATACGAAGAAGGGAGGGATCGATCACTAAATATGATGGTTTGTGGGGACTTAAAACTAAAAATCCCTTTTTTTATATTGGTAATCAAGAATTTGTATTTTTGTAACTTTAGAAACTGTACAAATACACAGTTCTTTACAAAAAGAAGGAAAACAGAGCTTGAGTGAGAGATGTTTGGCCATAGGGAGCCCAAACCAAACCAGTGTTGCTGCTGCAAACAGATGACAGCTAAACAGAGGAGAAAAAAATGGTAGTGGCACCCTTGTCTCCCCAGTGTTACATCTTAAAGTAATTCCACTTCCCAAAACAAGGGACACCACCATCTCGTGTGAATGCAGACCAAAGAAGTTTGCAATCTGACTGACTTCAAAAGAATCAGGGACATTAAAAATCTTGGTCATCTTCTTTCTTTCATACTTGCCTTTATTATCTGTAGAATAAAGGCAATATTCTATAAGATTGCCTTTTGTACTTGTGGACACAGTCAATAATTCTATAATAGTGAGTTATGAGACTCATTCTTACAAGCCATCTCACAAGAAAAAAAAACTAACTCTGTTTTGAATCAAGTTTTTCTTAACTAATCCAGAAAAAATCAAAGTCAAAATCACTATCTCACATGCACGCATCCAAGTAAAAAAAAACAAGCTACATGGTCAGTCATGTACTATAAATAGCTTCTCAATCAATAAAATCAAATCAACAAAATAAAGCAATTCATACAAATCACCCATCTTTAGTGGCTCTAATTGAGTCTTTACATCACCTATTTGGGTACTTCTAAAAGCACCCTAATAATGGCCGATATAGTCTCCTCAGCCTTCCCCCACACAAGGATCATCAACTGCTCCTACCATGTCCGAGCCCTAGGCAACCATCTCGACATCCGTGCATGTGACAGGAGGATCTCGACCGTCCGCTCGGGTGACAATCGAACGAATTGCAATCGGGGAACAATCGGCATCCGCCTCCCCGAAAAGCACTCCGTCTCAAACCTCCTCCTCCATGTCTTCCACGATCAGCGCAAACAAGCGCCCCTCGAGCGCGCCCTCTTCCGAAGCGCCACCCCCGCGAAGTCACCTAAGGAGGTGATCTCCTGGATGTGGCGGGACATCCACGGTTCCGATAATTGGGACGGGCTGCTTGACCCGCTCCACCCGTGGCTCCGCCGGGAGATCGTGAAGTATGGTGAGCTTGCGCAGGCGACGTATGACGCGTTCGACCCGCACCGACCCGAGAGCAGCTGCTACAGCCCGAGAGGGCTCCTGGACCGTCTCGGGCTAGCCGAGAACGGTTACCGGGTCTCCGAGTACGTCTACGCTACCTCGCACGTTGAGCTCCCTCGCTGGCTCGAGCGCTCGCTCCACGCCGACGCGTGGACCGCCGGGGAGTCGCACTGGATGGGGTACGTGGCGGTGAGCGATGACGTGGAGACCCGGCGCATCGGGAGACGCGACATCGTCGTCGCGTGGCGTGGGACCGCCGCCGCGTCGGAGTGGTTCAAGGACCTGCAGGCGAGGCTCGAGCCGGTCGAAGGCCGACGTCGCGGAGAGCACGCGCGGGTGGAGCACGGGTTCCAGAGCGTCTACAGGTCGAGGAGCGCGTCGGCTGTGCGCAACAAGAACACTGACTTGAGCGCGTCGGAGCAAGTGATGGCGCAGGTCACGGCGCTTGTGAACTCGTACCGCGCGAAGGGGGAGGAGGTGAGCCTCACCGTCACCGGCCACAGCTTGGGCGGCGCGTTGGCCTTGTTGAACGCGCACGAGGCGGCGCTTACAATCCCCGAACTCCCCGTGAGCGTCATCTCCTTCGGCGCGCCGCGGGTGGGGAACGCGGCGTTCGGGGACGAGCTGCGCGAGTTGGGCGTGCGCGTGCTGCGTGTGGTGGCGGAGCAGGACCTGGTGCCGAAGATGCCCGGGGTGCTCGTCAACGAGAGTGTCGACAAGAACTGCCGGGCTCACGAGGGGGTGTACGCGCACGTGGGGACCGAATTGAGGGTCGACACGCACGTGTCGCCGTATCTGAAGCGGGGGTTCGATCCGGCGGGGGTGCATGGACTGGAGACGTACATGCACCTGGTGGACGGGTACATGTGCCGGCGGTCGGGGTTCCGGGCGGAGGCGAAGAGGGATGTGTTGCTGGTGAACAAGGCATGCGCGATGTTGAAGGAGGAGTTGAGGGCACCGTCGTGTTGGTACCATCGGCCTTCACCGAGAATCCGGCAAGAGTGGCCGTCTTCTCCCTACCAGCCTTCGCCGGTGGCATGCTAGGAACGTTAATGGTCATACTTGCGCATTAATGTAATCTAGTTAATTAAGATTGTGATCTAGTTAATTAAGATTGTAATCTAGTTAATCTAGTGCATATTTATTGTGTAGATGTTGTACAAGATTTGATGTTAATTGTCAATGGTAAATTAGACATGGTAGTCCTTATTTTTTTTTTTAAAGGAAGATGGAGCCTTGGGCAGATATTTCTGTCAGATTATTCCAATTTGTCTGGATGAGATTACATTGCTTCAATGAGAGAGACTAACTAACACGTTCATTTAACATGTTTAATATTTAAATTTTGTAAGAATGTAAAACACACTTAAATTCCTCGATCAGTGGATATGGAACAGTGCTGATCGGATGGATGTCCCGTTGTTTTTTTAGTAAGGCCCATTTGAATTTGAGTTTAGTTAGATCATGCGTTTGAAAAATTAAGAATTCTTAAACTCAGATTCAAACACATTTTTAGTTTTTTAACTTTTTAAACCACCAAAAAATCTTGCGATTGAAAATTTAATAATAAAACAATGTTTTTTAAAGGCTAATTTTGAAATACAAGATTGAATCTTAACATTTCAACCTCACATCCAACGTAGCATAAGTCTGTAAATTTGTCTTCAAGAAACAATACTTTTATATAGAAAGATGTTTTTGCATTAAGAGGAGTATATTCAATTATTTTAAAAGGGGCAAATCCCCCTTCCAACCAATATAAGTGTGTAGAGTCTTCTTTTATATTATTATATATATATATATATATATATTTGACGGAGCATGTATAGAATCTCACTCACAAAAATTATAAGGAACACTGGTGTGGTGCCTATCAAAGTGACTCTAATGCTTAAGTCAGAAAGAGAACTTTCAAAATATGTTAATTCACAATTGATCAACTGTCACGCCCCAGGGCGGCCGTCCCCGGGACGCGGCAAGTGTATATAAAATATCAGAATCTACACAGGAGGTCAATAATATATCATACACAAGCAACCAGAATGACACACAGACAAACAAAGAGGCTGACATGATATATACACCAAATGTGGAAGCGAAAGACTGAATCTGTAAATAAAACATACTACAGACTCGATACTCAATCATCTGTCCTGTGAGAGCCAATATACACAAATACACTGAATATATACAACCGCGTGCCAAGCACGGAAATAAAATACATACAGTCAAGAAGGGATGCTGATAGCCTCTGGCACTCGCGGAACGTAGCGCTGCTCCGCTACTGAAGAAATCCCTCGGACGGCTCCAACTGCTCCTTCGGCTCCGGCTCAGTGGCAACTGGGGAAAAATATGCGAGGGGTGAGCCACACGCTCAGTGAACAGCACAACCCATGCATCACAGACAATATTGACCACAATTCCATCTTCATAATTCACAATCTCTTATTAACAACCACAAAGTGGTAACAAATACTCAAACCAGTGGGTCGCTTAATCGCCAACCCACTACACCCTCACCCTCACCCTCACCCTTCAATGGGTGACATAGGATTTTGGGACTGATAATCATCCAATCACAACTCCAGTGGGTCGCTCATCGCCAACCCACTACACCCTCACCCTCACCCTTCAATGGGTGACATAGGATTTTGGGACTGACTAGGCTGTTGGTCACCCTTGGTCCACCGGTAGTCTCTCCTCCACTCCGTAGGACGCCTGGTCTACTCCCACCTTCAGCACAGTCCGAAACCAAATCAGGAGGTGCCTACTGATGGGAGCCCTCTGTCAGGAAGGCCTGTCTAACGCTGGGGTAGTCTCTACCGGATCCAACGAAGGGAAACAGAACAGCCTATCCATACGCATATGATCCACTCGGATCCGCCGACTACGCATCTCTACAATTCTAATGTCCTGATTTCCTCAGAATTCCTCCGGGGCGCATAACCAGGATGCGGGGAAACGTATAATAATGGCAAGGTTGGAATATTATTGGGGGAAAGAAACTTGGGAGGGCAGCGTGAGTTCCCGATATAGGACACCCCGACAACCAAATAAGGAACACGGAGTACCCTAGCCCGGGTCTCACCGCTGTCCTCGCGAGGCCCCTCCCCTATAATATTCACTAATTATGCTAATAATCATACCAGTTATATAACATTACTTATAATATTAATGGGACTAGAAACCTTGGGAGGGCAGCATGAGGTCCCGATACAGGACATCCCGACAACCAAACAAGGAACACGGAGTACCCTAACACGGGTCTCAATGTTGACCTCGCAAGGCTCCTCCCTATAATATTATCTAAGGCATGCGATTTAACATACACTAGCATTTAATTTAATAAATAAACTAGTAGGACGCATGCATAGGCCGAGGTTTCCTAGCATGAAAACAGGGGCATGGTGCATGGCTCTTACACCTATCCTATGGGTGCAAGTCCCTAACATACAAAGACTAGGGTAGCATGCATTCTACATTTAAATCATGCAAGCATGGATTACATATTACTTCCGGTTAATATACATCCATGGTGCCCCAGGAGAGGTCGGTATACGCCCAAGTGCGTATAACACCTCTCTACTGGGTTGGATTGTCCCACTCACCGGAATCCGGGTCGTCGCGCGACCGTCTGTCAAGATCTGCAAGACAGGCATTTATACGGTGAGTAAGCTACATATATACATAAAAAATATTCTAAAATACTCAACACTCGGACAAATGTACATACGGCCCGTACGCACGCGTATCCGAGCATCCCGACTCACTCCCGAACCCACCGGGCAACCGCACGCACGGCCACCCGCCTCGGGTGCACAGCCGAGCCCCGGCCCGCGCCCCAAGGCGCACTGCCGAGCCCAGCCCGCACACCCGGACACCACCGGCGCACTGTCGCGCGCCTGCCCGCGCGCCCGGACGCACTGCCGCACGCACGCGCACGCTCGCGCGCGCCCTCGCGCACCGCGCGTCCAGCCCAGCGCGCCCCCGCGCGCACTGCACGCACGCCCCAGCACGCGCACGCACTGATCCCCAGCACCGCGCGCACTGGTCCCCAGCACTGTGCCCAGGCGCATGCCCAGGCGCCCTGCCCAGCACCCAGGCACAGTGCCCAGGCGCCCTGCCCGCGCGCGCGCACGCTTGCGCGCACTCCCGCGCGCGCCCGCGCACACCCCCGCTCGCGCCAGCACCCGCGCGCACTCGCGCGACCACTCCGCGCGCACCCGCGCGCGACTGCGCGCCCGACTGCGCCCGCCAGCGCCCAGCGCCCAGCACCTGCGCCCAGCGCCACCCGCGCGCACACCCGCGCGCACGCCCGCGCGCACGCCCGCGCGCACGCTCGCGCGCACGCGTGCGCGCCCCTGCCAGCTGCTGCGCCTGTGCTGCCTGTGCTGCTGCCACCAGCCACCCTGCCCGAGCACCTCCACCACCACCCACCGACCTCTGACCACCACCCACAGCCCTCCGACGGCCACCCACAGCCGCCGACCACCACCCAACCCCAAAACCCCCCCTATCAAGCATCTAAGCATGAAAAAGAGGGAAAGAAGGCTTACCGAGGGGAGGAAAGGAAGTCCGGTTGCTCTCCGCGCACCGAAACCTCTCCCAAAAGGCTTCCACCGCCCGGATCTATCTTGGCCCTCGAAACAGCCCAAAACAGAGAAGAAGAGAGGGGGGACGGAGGGGCTAAACTCGCCGGAATCGGGATTTGAAAGCACCGGGGTGTAGATCGGGACCCGATCTACACTTCCTATGCTTTAGGTTTTTGGGTTTGAGGGCTCTAGGGGGCTCAAAAGCTTGAAATGGAGAGAGGGGAGAGAGAAAATCCAAATGGTAGGGATGATGAATAGTGCCCAAGATATTTTCTCACCCACCTTATATAGCCGGGTCACTTAAAAACCCAGATACGCCCCGAAACTGCGAAATTTCAGAAACGTTACCGGAATTCGATGAAATTTTCGTGAGAGGCTTAAAATGGCACCAGGACACCAAATATGCAGTTAGATTTTTAATCGGAGTCCTCTAACTCAGGACGATAGCTAACAGTCCAAAAATTAGCGGTTTCGATCGAAAACCGAAAAAAAATGAAAAACTGCCAGAACGCTCCAACGGTTACCAGCAGGCTAAAAAGTGACACATATATAACATCAACTGATCATCTCCTATCTCTGTTTGCTGTCTTTTCCCCCCTATTAATTGGGTCTGTTAGCCCTTGAGCTTTGTAACTGTTGTGTGGTGGACCAGTTTTTGTGGAAACCGCTAAGTCTTCACGCCATTGATTGTGTTCTTGATTATCCAGGTTCAACAGATAATGGGTCTTAATGACAGTTTGACCGTTACAAATTGAGTGAATATTTGACCGTTACTAAGGTCCTGCTCCGTAATCCTAGTCTGGTCAAGTCTCAGGGTTCTGATTGGGACGCAGCATGACATTCCCCCTTGAGGTGTAAAGTTCTTCCGACTAGATCTAAGTCACCTCGCTTGGAGAGAGCTAGTCAGGCCTCACCTATTTAGGAGTGTCTAATTGCTATTTGTCTGCTCTGCTCTTATCGGGTCATCAGTCATCAAACTCAGTAATTTACATTTGTTTATCCTCCGACATGTGTCATCTTTTCATAGGACGCGAGTCCCTGTACACTTGTGATTTTATTTTTATTTTTATTTTTTTATGGGTACATATTAAATAATATATATATAATAAATAAAATAAAACATGTGAAGAGTACAAAAGAGACTGCATCTAACATTATTCGATCGGTATTAATCAAATGAATATAAACATTTATGATTAATTACGCATCGACACAGTTGGTGGTGATCTTTATTATACTAGTGACTGGACTTATGAAAGAATTGAAGTGTTCCACTGCCCCTTGTGGAAATTTGGATTCACACCTTGATATATACCTATGATTCTGAATGCAAATGATGGTATTCAAAATTCCAGCATGGAAAATTATACTTTAGAGGTAAAAATCCTCACCACGACACGTGTCATATAAGGGGTAACGTGTCACACCAGGACGGATGTGGGCCTATTGTGGGACCCGCAAATCTGAGTTCCGATCCTTGGCCATGATGACTCTCCCAAATGTACTGACACGACTAGATCCAGTGTCTAGTTGGGCGGTTGGGCACCTGGAGAGCAAGTAGTCTAAGGCACGACCAGACATAAGGTCTGGTTGGTCGACCTTACTCCTCGAAAGCGAGTAGTCTAAGACACGACTAGACATGAGGTCTGGTCGGTCGACCCTATTCCTCGAAGGCGAGTAGTCTAAGGCACGACCAGACATGAGGTCTGATCGATCGACCTTACTTCTCGAAGGCGAGTAGTCTAAGGCACGACCAGACATGAGGTTTGGTCGGTCGGCTGACCAGACATGATGAAGAAACGGTCAAAAGACCACTAAGGCCTGTAACTGCCAAGGTAGCATTTAAGGCCCATTACCAACAGAACGTGGGTAATCAAGGACCGACGTGGAGCATAAATAACAGGGACGTTTCCCTGGAAAAAGGTCCACTAAACACTTAGTGGCAAGACGGTTACAAGGGTAATTGCATGTGACTTGATCCCTAAGGGGTACCTAGGCAGCCTATAAAGAGGTTGCACGCTCAGCACTCTAGAGGCACAGTCAAGCAAGGTAAAAAAAAGTTATCCATTGAGTCAAGCACAATCATTGTACGTCTTTTGTGTTATTTCCTAGACAGTCATTGAGAGAATTAAAGCATAGCTACAAGAATTCATACTGCTTGAGTTCTTTTTTTTCAAAGAAATTTACAAATTTAACTGAAGGGGGAAAATATCCACCTCAATACTCATTGAAAAGGATTAGTTAGTTTTGAATGTCCCAATCAATAAGTCAACTTATAAAAAAAATAAAAATAATAATAGTTCAACTTGATTAAATTAATTCAATTATTGGTTGAGACAACCAGTTGTTTTTCAAACTAACCACAAAATAATAATAATAATAATAATAATAATAAAACAATAGTTAGTTTAAATTATCAATCAGTAGGTGATCACTGAAAAATATGTTTCTGTTCCTTTGCTCATTAAACATCTATATTTGTATAAATCAATCTGTCGATTGAAAGTGTGTATATGGATAACAGAGGATCTCATGTGACATTAATTTGGATGTCACTAACTGATGTAGCGGGCATGGTGAAAAAACACAGAGGCAGAGAGAGAGAGAGAGAGAGATATTTTTCACACCACCAAAAGACATAATTCTAAAAAAAAAAAAACTGATTCACAGGTCTCTGGACAATACAAAGTTTATTGAGATCTAAATAGGATCTGATTTGAAGAATATGAAATTTTCAATCATATATGGTTGATGATGGAAGTCTACATCATAACATCATAATTCTGTGGATTAGTGATGGATTTCCATGAGCATCATAAGATCGCGTGCATGATAATAATCTGTATTATGAGTTATGACTACGAGGATTATTAGCGACGATCAGGATGTTTAGAAGATCCGCGGTTTCAAGTATGTTGACTAGCTAGTATCCTGTCAAATCGATTTGAACAATCCAATATCATTTTATTCTTTCTATGCTAATCTTATAAAATAATAAACTTACTATCTAATTATCTAGATGAAATAAATTAAATCAAAACAATTATATGCATATCACTCACAATAAAAGTTAAAAAAGATCATAATGAATTTCCGTTATTTCATAAATCTAATTGAGTAACTAGACTTTGTTGATTTTGTGAAATATGTTAGGGTGCGTTTGATTGTGCGATTGCAAAACTGATTTTGCAGGAATCTGAGTTCTAAAACTGATTTTGCAGGAAGCTCACCTCTCTAATTTTTGGACACTATTTGTCTGAAATCTATCTGTAGGAAGCTGTTACAGTAAAATTGTTTGGTTATACAATTACAGATGCAACTTTCTACAAACGCAAAAGCTGTCTAATTGTATAACTAAACGCTGTCTTAGAGTGATTTTGAAATTTTTTTATGTGCGCTGTTGCCACAACTTAAGCATGCACTACCAAATAAGCAACCACACAAAAAGCCCTTCCTTCCACCATTACATCCAATCTATACATGTAAAGTCCATGGTCTTCCAGAAAATACTAATGAGAGCCAGCTTTAAAAATGTACTAATAATGCATTAATCACAGCCCACCAAAATTTTCATATGGATTCAGTCACACTAGCCCTGATTCTCACCCTGCTAGTCACCTGCATCTCGATCCGCTTTGCTCGCAAACCCCGCGGACCTCCCCCGAGACTCCCTCCAGGCCCGCCGAGGCTGCCGATATTCGGAAACCTCCTCCAACTCGGCCCGCTCCCTCACCGGAACTTCGCGTCCTTCTGCGCCGAGTACGGCCCCCTCGTCTACCTCCGCCTGGGCAACGTGGACGCCATCACCACCGACGATCCCGAAGTGATCCGCGAGATCCTTGTAAACCAGGACGATGTCTTTGCCTCGAGGCCCCGCACCCTCGCCGCTGTCCACCTCGCCTACAACTGTGGCGACATTGCGCTCGCGCCGCTGGGCGCGCGTTGGAAGCGCATGCGCAGGATCTGCATGGAGCAACTGTTGACCACGCGGAGGCTCGAGTCCTTCGCCGCGCACCGCGCGCGCGAGGCGGACCACCTCGTGCGCGAGGTTCTGGGGACTGGCGCGCTCGTGGATCTGAGGCGGGTCCTATGCGCGTTCTCGATGAACAATGTGACGCGCATGCTTTTGGGGAAGCAGTACTTCGGGGGCGGGGACGGGTCCCCGGGCGAGGCAGAGGAGTTCTTGCGCATCACGCACGAGCTGTTCTGGCTTCTCGGGGTGATCTACCTTGGGGACTACTTGCCTGTCTGGAGGTGGTTCGACCCGTTCGGGTGCGAGAAGAAGATGCGCGAGGTCGAGACGAAGGTCGATCGGTTTCATGAGAGGATCATCGACGAGCATCGGAAGGCGAGTGGTGCCGACAAGGGAGAGATGGACTTCGTCGACGTCTTGTTGTCGTTGCCCGGCGAAGAGGGCAAGGAACATATGGATGATGAGGAGATCAAAGCTCTCATTCAGGTGGAAAAGTACAACTTCACTTACATTCTTAAGTTTGGCAATATATTTCTGTTTTTGTCAAAATCATAATATTTATGGTTGTCTCCTCTTTTGATGCAAACAAAAAACACTTTTAATTATAAAAATCAGCTTTTCGAAAATCTAGTAAAAAATATATTTTAGACATTTTATTTTTTAAAAGCTGCCTTAAATAAAATGTCATTTTCTATGGCTTTAGAAAACATCATTGTGTCCACCTGTCATTCCACGGCTTGTTTTCTATTTTTTCTTCCTTTACAAAGCTTTCTTTCCCTCCTCGTTTGAGAACTTATTTAGACCTTTTTACGCTTTGATTATCAATATATTTGAGATAGAAATTATCCATCATCTCTAAAAAAAACCATCATTGTGTTCATGTAATACTTATAGTAATGATGATGCAATGATAATGGTTGATTTGATAGGACATGATCGCAGCAGCGACCGACACGTCATCCGTCACGAACGAGTGGGCCATGGCGGAGGTGATCAAGCACCCGCACGTGCTATGTAAGGTCCAGGAAGAGCTGGACTCGGTAGTGGGCCGGGACCGAATGGTCGCCGAATCGGACCTGGTCCATCTCAATTACCTCCGTTGTGTGGTCCGAGAAACTTTTCGGATGCACCCAGCCGGCCCGTTCCTCATCCCCCACGAGTCAGTTCGGCCCACGACTCTCATGGGCTACCACATCCCAGCCCATACCCGTGTCTTCATCAACACACATGGGTTGGGTCGAAACCCGCATGTGTGGGCCGATGTGGAAGAATTTAGGCCCGAGAGGCACCTGCCAGTCAACGGGCCGGGCCGGGTAGAGATCAGCCACGGTGCTGACTTCAAGATCCTGCCGTTCTCCGCTGGGAAGAGGAGGTGCCCCGGTGCGCCGCTTGGGGTCGTGTTCGTCTTGATGGGCCTGGCCCGTCTTTTCCATTGCTTTGACTGGGCCCCCGCGGATGGCACTGGACCCGAAGACATCGACAGGGCGGAGGTCTATGGCATGACCATGCCCAAGGCCGTGCCGCTGGTAGCTGTTGCTAGGCCGCGGTTGCCGTGGCACGTCTATAATAACATAGGAGTGGCCCATAAGGAGGTCATGTAAAATCATGAATTGGGGAATAAATCATTGAGATTTTTATATTTCCGTTGCTTTGAATAGTTTTTTTTTCATAATTAATTTTCAAAATAGATTTGGTCTAAATTGTCTAAAATAATTGATTGAAATAATCAATTGTTCATAAAAATGTTTACTTAATAGCTTTTAACATAAAACAGAGGGGTACATATACCCGCACTAACCATTTTTTTTTTTTTATCTCACCACCTTATGAATCTCATTATCCATATTTTATAAAAATCCTAAACCCACCTACATAATTTTTTAAACTTCTAATCCCACCACCCTATCTCATTTTCTCTCCTCTCCTCTAGCCCCCTCCACACCCCACCACCACCACCACTGCGACGTCACCACCGTATCCACCTCAACTAAGAGCTTTATTAGGTGTCAAAAGTATTGAATGTAACAATTAAAAAGCTCTATTACACTCGGTCTTTTTTAAAGCCCCTTTTTAATCACTGTATTGTGATATATACTTCGTTATAAATTTTTCAGATTTTTTTTTTTATAAAAGATACCATTCAATTAATTGGATTTTATATTTCATCTTTTATAAAAGTACACTATGAGGTATATGCTTTTTAAAAATACGAAAACAGATATGGTTTGCAATTTGGACGGTAACATTAGACTTCGTGTAACATCTTTCAACAATTAATGCTCTTATAAAAATGACTATCCCTGAACCTAAAAAATAAGCCAATTAGAACTTTAAGAGGGGTCTTTATTTTCACCCCATTTGGTATTCAACCTGCCCCCAAAATCGCCACCGCCGCGTCAGTCCACACCGTCCTTCCATCTGTGGCCAACATCGATGCCCACACCGCCCTTCCCTCTATGGTCGATGTCAACACGAACACCTTCATGATCTACGTCGATAGAGGCCACACCACTGGGTTGACCTTTGTGGCCGGTAAGAAAGCGGGATCCTCATGGACTCCGCCATTGCTGATGCTGACGTTAATCCCGCCATGTCTGACATCCACCCAAACTCCGCCATGACCAGAGGATCAGAGGAGAGGAGGTTGGGGTGGTGTTTGATGAGGAGGGAGTGGTCAGGGAGGACCAGGTGGACAGAAAGGAGAGTGAGCTTTGGAGAAGAATCTGGCTAGTATAGCTCTATTAAAAAGAATGAAATTTTTAATTTTTTTGGGGGTGAGTTGAATATCCGGAAATAAAGCCCCCCAAATTTAGAATGTCCAAACTGCAACGTGTAAAAAACCTCCCAACAACTGCTCTCACACACACTAAGAAGGGGACAAAGTTGGCAACTGTACTAATATTGAAGAAGATGGCAAGGTGGGTAGAGCGGGCGACGTGCGTGGATGGGTGGTACAGGAGGAGCAGAAGAACCAGTGGGAGCGACGGAGGTGGGAGGATGGTGAGTGGGAGAGCGGGAAGGTATGGAAGCCAAGGGCGTCGAAGAGCAGCGTGGGATAGGGTGGCGGAGCACCGCGCGACGCAGTGCTTCCACTGCCTTGACGTCGGTCATTGGAGGAGAGGGTGTAGGGAACCTCTCATTTGTCAGCGATGTAGGGGGACTGGTCACAAGGCTTCGCAGTGCTTCCTGCCTCGGGTGGAGGTGGTACTGAGGCAAACGACGGAAGCGGGGAATGCAATCACGATCCAACTCGGAGATGATTTCAACCCAGGAGAGGAGGAGAGGAAACTAAGGTGTTGCGTGGTGTTCAAAGCCCTGGGATGGTCCCCATCAGTAGAGGAGGTGGTGCAGACCGTCAAGGATAACTGGGGCACGCATGCATGGAGGATGGAGAGGGAGTTGGGTGGGGGCTATTTTCTGGTCAACGTCCAATGTCCTCAGCTATGGGGGTGGATGATCAGGAAGGGGGACGTGCAAAGGCAGACCAGGACCATGAAAGTGTCAGCGTGGGCGGCGGTCATGGGGTCCGTACCGGCGGAGACTTTCCGCTGGACTATGCGCGTCGGTGGTCTGTCACTCCATTGGCAGACAGTGGAATGCATGAGGAGCTTGATGCACGGGTACGGAAAGGTCATAGAATTCGGTCGGAACGGATGGGACTCCTCGGGCGTGTCCTTTACAGAATTCACACTGGTGACCGAGGTGGCTCATGAACGGCCGGACTCCATGCTTGTGGCCTACAGAAGAGAAGCTCATAGAGTATCTCTGGAGGCTACCAAGACGAACATGGCTTCGAAGCGACCTTGGGCAGAACTTGTCAAAGAGGCGTCCAAGGCGACGAAGGAAGCTTCAAAAAAGAAGGGTGAAGAGGATGAGCAGCGTCGACGGGGAAGAAAGCGAGTTAGTCACCCGAATCGGCGAAGGAATTGACAAAAGCGGGTTGGTCAAAAAAGTAAACCTGGTACGTTTGAGAGTGACACGTCCTGGCGCATTTTGGAGTGCTAGGCAAGCTACCTCTGGCATACACCTCAGGCCCCAAAATGAAATAAAAAATACATGTTGTTGGTTCCAGTGTGAAAAAGCAAAGATACTCCCCCTGTCAGGAAGGATGGCCTGCTAAGGCATCTGTCAGGACCTTCGATGAAGATGGACAAAGTGGGGGACGAGTTGACCCCGGTTTCGAATCCGGCCCTCGAAGGACAAGTGGGCGGGAGCTGGGACCCCCAAGGATCCGACTGCCCATCTCAACAAAAGTGGGTGTGGATCCGTTGAAACTCGGAGGGCATTTCGGAGGCCCAGCCTCTTTATTCTGTTAGAATATGAAAAGAATGAATCAAAATATTATTAGGGTTTGTATCCAATATTTATAGTACAAAAAGGGAAAAAAGGAAAATACTAATCTACCCTTAACCCTAACATATATATACATTTAACACCCCCCCTCAAACTCATGGTGGATCATACACCGAGAGTTTGCTCAACAAGAAACCATGCCGCTGAAGTGTATGAGACTTTGTGAAAAAGTCTGATAACTGAAGAGAAGAGGAAATATATGGGAGTGATATAGTGCCTGCAATAAAATGATGACGGACGAAGTGACAATCGATCTCGATGTGCTTCGTACGTTCATGAAATACTGGATTGCTAGCAATCTGAATGGCGCTCTTGTTGTCACAATATAGAGGAGTAGACACAGATAGAATGACACCCATGTCAGAGAGGAGGCGCCGAAGCCAAACAACCTCAGCAGTAGCAGATGCCATAGCACGATATTCGGCCTCAGCACTCGAACGAGAAACAATGTCTTGTTTCTTGGCCTTCCAAGATATAAGAGAGTCCCCAAGAAAGACACATATACCAGTTGTGGATTTTCGATCTGTGACATCTCCTGCCCAATCAGCATCAGTATAAGCGCGAAGTTCAAGAGTAGAAGAAGACGGTAACAGCAGAGCACGAGATATAGTGCCACGTAGATAGCGTATAATCCGAAGAACTGCTGCATAATGAACAGTACGAGGGGCAGCGACAAACTGACTGACAATATGCACAGCATAGGCAATGTCAGGACGAGTGACAGTGAGATAGACGAGGCTTCCAACAAGTTGTCTATAACGAGTAACATCAGAAAGTGGTTCTCCATCGTCAGGCCGGAGCTTAGCATGAAGCTCAATAGGAGTGGGAGAAATGCGATCATCAGTCAGACAGGCACGGTCGATCAAGTCAGCAGTATACTTGCGTTACCACGCGGAGCAGAAGCAACTTCCAAGCCTAGAAAATAGCGAAGTTTGCCAAGATCTTTCATCTCAAATTGACGCTGAAGATGTTGCTTGACCGACTGTATATGAGACGAATCATCGCCGGTGATGATCATGTCATCAACATAAAGCAGCAGGATAGTACGATGAGGACCAGAGGTGTGAACAAATAAAGCTGGATCAGAGGAACTCGGAACAAACCCAGCAGCACAGATAGCATCAGTGAATCGAGCGAACCAAGCACGAGGAGCCTGCTTGAGACCATAGAGAGCGCGGTGAAGATGGCATACATGACCAGATGAATGAGGAAGACCCGGAGGAGGAGTCATGTAAACCTCCTCTGATAAATCACCATGAAGAAAAGCGTTCTTGACATCAAGCTGATAAATGGGCCATTGACGAACAGAAGCAACAGAAATCAAAGTACGAACAGTCGTCATCTTTGCTACAGGAGCAAATGTCTCATCATAATCAATACCATGCTGCTGAGTGAAACCACGGGCAACCAACCGAGCCTTGTGACGCTCAATCGAACCATCAGAGTTGGTCTTGATCTTATAAACCCACTTACAGCTGATAGGAGTCTTCCCTGGAGGAAGTGGTACAATTTTCCACGTATGAGTGCGTTGTAATGCACTAAGCTCCTCTGCCATAGCACCTTCCCATTCTGGAATGCCGACAGCCTCACGATATGATTGGGGCTCCCAGTGAGTGGAAACAGCTGAAAGAAAACACTGAAAACTAGGAGAAAAAGAATCAGAGGCAACCAAGCTAAGTCGTTGAGGAGGTCGACGAGCGCGAGGCGGATTGCGACGAGGAGCAACTGGTGCGGGATCGACTACCGGTGCGGGGTCGACTGCTGGTGTATGGTCGACTGCTGATGCGGGGTCGACTGCGGGGCATGGTCGACTACTGGTTGAACAACATCAGGCGCAGGAGCAACAACAGGGGGACTCGGCTCACATGAATCATCCGAAGAAGGAGATATAGGGGATGGCAAGGTCGTAGATGGGACAGATGAAGGAATAGAAGCCGGTGGGATAGACGATGGGGATGACTCAGGAGTCAAGAAATCCAGAAAAATAAGGTCATCAACAGTAGACGGAGGAAGTGGAGCCGGAGGTGAGCGAAGAGCATAATAAGGATGATGCTCCCAAAATGTGACATGACAAGAAATGCGAAGACGTCGTGCAATAGGATCATAACACTTGTAACCCTTATGTTGAATACTGTATCCAAGAAAAACACACATAGCAGAACGAGGAGAAAGCTTGGTACGTTCAGTGGGAGGAAGAAGAACAAAACATGTGCAACCAAAAACACGAAGACGAGAATAATCAGGTGGCTGATTGTGAAGCCGCTCAGATGGTGAGATACCACCAGTAATAGATGACGGAGTGCGATTGATGAGATACACACTTGTGAGAACTGCCTCACCCCAAAACTCAACAGGGACGGATGCAGAAAGAAGTAAAGATCGAGTCATCTCAAGGATGTGACGGTGTTTACGCTCAGCAACGCCATTTTGTTGATGAGCATAAGGAGTGGAAAACTGAGGAAGGGTGCCTTGGGATGTCAAATATTCACTAAAAGCCTTAGAACAATATTCACCACCACAATCAGAGCGTAACACCTTAATACGACGAGAAAATTGAGTCTCAACCATGGTAGCAAAAGAAGTATAAATACGCAATAAATCTGAACGACTAGAGAGAAGGTAAATCCAAGTGAAACGAGAATAGTCGTCGATAAAAATGACATAATATCGATTTCCCCCTTTTGAAAAAATAGGAGACGGACCCCAAATATCAGAATGAACTAAATCAAAGGGAGAATCTGAAATATGCGAACTGGAAGGGAAAGGAAGAGCCACTGTCTTACCCAATTTACAGCCCACGCATGGTTGAAGATCCGTGCGAGAAAATGATCCTAATGCACCGGTGCTAACAAGATATCGGAGTCTAGGCTGAGACAAATGACCAAGACGACGATGCCAAAGATCGAAAGGGGAAGGGGAATTTGTATCTAACTGCACAGAAGCAGCGGAAGGCAGAGGAACATGAAGCTGATCCATGTAATAGAGTCCACCTTGTCGTCGCCCAGTCCCAATCCGTCTCCCAGTAAGTCGATCCTGAACAGAACAAGATGATGAATCAAATGTGATCGTATAACCAAGGTCAGCAAGTTGACTGACAGAAAACAAACTCATGGAAAGTTTAGGAACATGCAAAACATTTGGCACATTAAATCGATGAGAATGATCAGAAAGAATGCCAGAGCTCGAGACAGACATAGGAGAACCATCAGCAGTGCGAATAAGTGAAGGAGAACGGAGTGGTGTACAATTAACAAGAATCGATGCATCCGATGTCATGTGATGGGAAGCCCCAGAATCAAGAACCCATGAGGTAATCGGTATACCTGGTACGGGAGTAGAAGCAGACTGAACAGAACCAGAAAGATCTATACCAGTCAATGATCGTAACATAACATAAAGCTGTTGATATTGATCTTGTAGCCCCTTTAAATGTGCAATAAGGTGAGCTGTGGTAAACTGTGACTGAGCAGAAGCAACGCGAGGTGCAATTGATGTACATATCTGATCCTGACAAAGAGAAGATTGAGTAGACGACTGGATTGATAAAGAGAAAGCGGCATCTCGAGCACGTTTTCTAGCCAACTTGCGGCAATCGAGGGTCACATGACCAAAGGAGTGACAAT
The DNA here is from genome assembly GCA_030737835.1 of Acorus gramineus. Lineage (NCBI taxonomy): Eukaryota > Viridiplantae > Streptophyta > Magnoliopsida > Acorales > Acoraceae > Acorus > Acorus gramineus. Next base: position 2,532,961 of record JAUJYN010000024.1, on the reverse strand, counting down.
ATCTGCAATCCATAGTACTTGCACAGCAATAGATCAAAATAAACAGTATCTGATAGATCCAAAACAGTCACAGATGCGTAGATCACGAAAAGCTGATCAAAATGAGTACCAATATGACTATATTTGGAGTCCGAATGAGCCCGTAGCGGCCGGATAAAGAAAATACCGAAAGATCGATGACGGAGCGACAAACGGGTCGGGCCGCGGATCCGGGTCGGGCGCTGGAACCGGGTCGGGTCACGGAACCGGGTCGAGTCACGGAACCGGGTCGGGCAGCTGGCGCTGGAACCGGGTCGGGTCGGGCGCTGGAGCTGGGTCGGGCAGCTGGAGCCGGGTCGCTGGGCAGGGTCCGGGTCGGGTCGCTGGGCAGCGCCCGGGTCGGGCTGGGTCCGCTGGGCAGTGTCCGGGTTCGGTTGCTGGGCAGTGTCCGGGTCGGGTTGCCGGGTCGGGCGCTCGAGACGATCCGGAACGCTCGAGACAGGCTGGCACGAACTGTCCCAGAATATCCTGGGAAATCTAGGCAGAATCTGCGGATTGGGGCTCAGGCAGATTTCTCGGGCGCGACAGATCCTGGGTAATCCGGGCAGGATCAGACGCTCGGCAGGGCAGGGCGCGGCAGGGCGCGCGGCAGGGCAGGGCACGCGGCAGGGCTGCTGGGCGTGGTAGGGCAGATCTGCTGGGCGCTGCAGGGCAGGGCTGCTGGGCGCGGCAGGGCAGATCTGCTGGGCGCGGCAGGGCAGGGCGGCTGGGCGCGGCAGGGCAGGGCTGCTGGTCGCGGCAGGGCATGGCGCGGCAGGGCAGGGCAGGGCACGCGGCAGGGCGCGGCTGCTGGGCGCGGCAGGGCAGGGGCAGGGCGCGGGCACGGGCGGCACGCGCACGGCAGGGCACGCGGATCTGCACGGGGCAGCGGCGGGGCTGCGCGGGTCTGCGGCAGGGGCAGCGGATCAGCGCGGGGCAGCAGTGGGGCTATGGCAGGGGCAGTGGATAAGTGCAGGGCAGCGGCGGGGCTGTGCGTGGGTGACACGAACAGAACGACGGACAGCGGAGCGTGGACGATCTCCGAAGGGAGAGTATCGCCAACAAAAAATCAAGAAAAAAAATTGGATTCAAGCTGTGATACCATGTTAGAATATGAAAAAAATGAATCAATCATCTTATTAGGGTTTGTATCCAATATTTATAGTACAAAAGGAAAATAAGAAAAAAACTAATCTACCCTTAATCCTAACGTATATATACATTTAACATATTCTTCTCCTTCCACCCCCGTCTCTATTGTTTTTGGTTCTCTAACGCCAAGGTGCATCGATAAAACGATGGAGAAGGGGAGTGGGTCGGAGACGGGGCTGAGGGTGAGGGGGACAGACGAGGCGTAGCGTGAGCGCACGCTCGATACAATCCAAACCGAAGGGGGAAATGGAGAGGCGCTCCCACGCGCGCTAGAACTCGGTTTTTTGGTGGAGGAAGACGGACCACAACAAAGTTTCGTCAACAAGGTGCGCGGGGAGTTCGGGGCGTGTGGACCTTTCTCGCAGATGGGGGAGGAGGAGCAAGGGTCGGAGGAGAAAGCCACGTATTCGGGTGGGACCTGGACGGAGAATGCCGATCTCTCCTGATCTCTGTAAAGGGGTGTGGTGGGTGAGGTTTAAACTGAACGTTATGTTTAATACACTCATATGGAACATCAGGGGTCTCAACGACCCAGCCAAACGACGCGCGATCAGGGAGTTGGTGGTGGAGAATAGGGTGCAAGTGTGCTGCATACAAGAAACCAAGATGGAAGGCATGGTTCAAAGTATTGTTAGGGAGTTGGGGGCGGGCTTGTTGGACGGATGGGCATGCAAAAATGCGTGTGGAGCTTCCGGCGGCATCTTTATATGTTGGAATTCAGCCTTCTCGAGGCAGGTGGACATATCGGTGGGGCTCTTCTCTGTGTCTGTGCTATTGGAGGATAGCTCCTCTGGTTTCAAGTGGTGCTCGGGGATTTACGGACCAACGGTTTCGGGGATTTACGGACGAGGAGAGAGGTGTGCTTTGGGAGGAGCTTTCCGAGATTAAGGCGTGTTGGAACGCACCAACGGTTTACATGGGTGATTTCAACATTGTCAGGAGGGCCGATGAGAGAAACCACCCAGCACCAACATCTCCAGCCATGGTCGTCTTCTCCGACTGGATTGAGGAGGAGGGACTCCTTGACCTGCCGATTCCAAACCACAAGTTCACGTGGAGTAATTTTTAGGATAGCCCGTCTATGTCAAGACTTGATCGGGTTCTTATTTCCAACGAATGGGAGGCAGCGTTCCCGGGTTGTCACGTACGGGGCTTGCCGCGGTCGGTTTCAAACCACATTTCGCTGCTTCTTCAAGCCGGAACGGATAGGAGAAAACGGTCGCAGTTTCGTTTCGAATCCTGGTGATGCGAAATCGAAGGGGTGGAAAACTTGATCAGCAATTCATGGAACAGAAGCCCGAGTGGTTTGAAAGGGGCCCGTTGAGTGGCTTTTAAACTGAGACGGCTAAAGTGAGTGCTGCGGGATTGGAGCGCGGCGATGCGGACCCTTAGAAAGAAGAGACAACATGAGCTCCAAGCACTGATCCAGGAGCTTGATCAAGCCGAGGAAGAGGGTCCGATTTCAGAGGAGGATAGAGGTCGGCGTGGCATGGCAAAGGGACAGTTAGTGGAGCATCAAAAGACCGAGGAATTGGCTTGGAGGCAAAAGTCAAAAGCTCTTTGGTTGAAGGCGGGGGACAATAACACAAAGTTCTTCCACAAAGTGGAAAGCTAGCGACGTCGTATCAATCAGATCTCAGCGATAGAGATTGAGGGGATCCTAAGCGAGGAACAGGAGGAGATGAAACTCGGGCTGGCTGACTACTTCAAGAGGAATTTTAGAAAAAGGAGAGGCTGGATGCTGTATTGGCGGGATGACGAGCTCCCGAGGATTACCTCTGACTTGGTCGCGATGCTAGAACAACCCTTTGGAGAAGCAGAGATCGTACGGGAGCTTAAAGGGGCAGAAGAAGATAAGTCGCCCACACCAGATGGTTTCAGTATGGTATTCTACAAAAAATATTGGAATATCGTGAAGGAAGACGTGGTGGCTATGTTTACAGAATTCTTTGAGGGGTCGCAGGGAGTTGGCTGCCTCAACTCGTCGCTCTTTGTCCTTATCCCCAAGAAGGAAGGAGCGCGGGCGGTGGAGGAGTTCCGTCCTATATGCCTTGTCAACGGGGCATACATGATCATAGCGAAAGTAATGGCAAATCGAATGAAACAGGTATGTGGGGGGGGGGGGGGCTGGTCGAGGTCTCGTAATCCGCGTTTCTGCTAGGGCGCAACCTAAGTGGTGTCAACATGCACCAAGGAGCGAAAACGGGGCCTTGTATTCAAACTAGACTTCGCTAAAGCCTATGACAGCGTGGATTGGGAGTTCCTCCTCCAACTGTTGGAGATGCATGGGTTCCCGAGTCGCTAGGTCAGGATGGTGAGGTAGTGTATAGACACAGTGGATGCATCTGTGGTCTTAAACGGTGAGGTTGTAGGTTTCTTCCCCATGAATAGAGGTCTACGCTAGGGGGTCCCGATGTCTCCCATTCTCTTTGTTCTAGTGGCCAACATACTTAGCCAATTTTTTGAGAAGGCAGTGAGTGGAGGATGGATTCAGGGGCTACAATGCAAGCAAGGGGGGCGACCCATCTCAATCATCCAGTTCACCGACGATACCCTACTCCTGAGTGAGGCGTCTGAATTGAGCGTGCAGGGTTTAAGGTTCATCGTGTGGTGTTTCGGCATGCTCTCTGGATTGTCCATCAACCTGAATAAAAGCACAACGTTCGGTTTGAATTTGGAGGAGGGGGACGAAAGGAGAATGGCTGCATGCATGGGTTGTCTAGTTGGGTTCTTCCCAACTAGGCACCTAGGCCTACCACTTGTCAAAGGACGCATGACTAAAGAGAATTGGGGGCCTCTGGTGGATCGCTTCGAGAGAAGACTGGCCGGTTGGAAGGGAAGACTACTCAGCTGGGGAGGGCGGCTGACCATGCTACAGGCTGTCCTAACAAACCTTCCTCTGTTTTACCTTTCCGTGTTCAGAATACCGGCGGGCATTCTTGAAAAGTTGGAATCAATTCAGCGGTGCTTCCTCTGGAGGGGCGTGAAGGGCGACAGAAGGGCTCCTCATTTCGTCGACTGGGCTACGGTATGCAAAAACAAGAGAGAGGGAGGCCTTGGTGTCACGACCTAGGGCGGCCATCCCCGAGACGTGGCAAATATATAATATTAGCTATCCACATATGAGATCAATAAAGACTCTAACACAACATCTAAGGCAACAAAGCAATTAAAAGGCGATAATTGACATAATATATGTATACATATAGCAGAAGCCAAACAACTAAGTCTATAATCCAAAAACACATTATAGACTAGAATACATAATCAATTGTTCTGTGAGAGCCAACATAAACCAAAAGACATCAATACACACATACTGTGCACAAGCACGAGTATCAAATACATACAAGAGAAGGGGGGGGGGATGCTGATGGCCTCTCACTCGCAAGATCCAAAACACGAACGCTGCACTGCTGTGGTGATGTGCCTAAGGGAGCTCCTCCTTCGGATCCGACTCGACGCCAACCGGAGGAAACAAATGCGAGGGGTGAGCCACATGCTCAGTGAATGGTACAATCCATGCATCACAACTCATATTAACATTTCAAGCAATAAAAATTCCAACAAAATGGGAGTAACCACACGAACCGGTGGGTTGTATAACGATGTCGACCCACCACACCCTCACCCTCACCCTCACCCTCACCCTCCAAGAGTGACATGGGACTGTCGGGAGAGATCCGACTGCTCTACACCCTTGGTCCACCGGTAGCTCTCTCTCGGGTAGCATCTACCTAGGGCCTCCCATGATAAGTACATTTGTCGCACATCGATTAGTACCTATAGATGGGGGCCCGCCCAGGACGGCTTCACCGCCGGGCGGCTTCAACACGGATTGGACGAAGGGGGAGAAAACAATCTACACTCGCGAATACGATCCTCTTGGATCCGTCATCACCGGTTACTAAACACTGATAAGTAACAAATTCTCACGAATTCGTTCAGGGCGCATAACTCGGATGCGGGGAAGACATATGGTTCGCAATGCTTGGTAAGAGGTCCTACACTTGCTTAACCTCATTAGGTAAGGTTCATGGCTTTGATTACATGTATATAACAACATACAACCCTATCTAATAAATATACATGGAATTTGTCATTGAATTAATACCAACATGATAGAAAATTACAGGAAATTATCCTAGTCATGCTTTATATTTGTCACGCCCCAGGGCGGCCGTCCCCAGGACGCGGCAAGTGTATATATGATATCAGTCTAAACAGGAGTTCAATAACATACTCACACAACAGCTAAAATGACAATACAGACAAAAGCAGGGGCTGACAAGATATATACACAAAAATAGCGGAAGCTAAAGACTGAATCTGTAACTCAAAAACATATTACAGACTCGATACATAATCAACTGTCCTGTGAGAGCCAATATATACAAGACATCCAAATAATATACAGACACGTGCCCAAGCACGGAATATAACACATACAATCAAAAAGGGATGCTGATAGCCTCTGATACTCGCGGGACGTGGCGCTACTCCGCTACTGATGAAGTCCCTCGGGGAGCTCCTCCTCCGGATCCGACTCAGATGACTCTGGAGAAAAATATTATGCGAGGGGTGAGCCACACGCTCAGTGAACAGCACAACCCATACATCACAGCTTATATTAACCACGACCAGATCTTAATAATCCACAATCTCATTATTAAAAGCCACAAAATGGCAGGAACTACACAAATCCAATGGGTCGCTATCGCCAACCCACTACACCCTCACCCTCACCCCTCAATAGGTGACAAAGGATATTGGGACTTACAATCCAGTGGGTCGCTACATCACCGACCCACCACACCCTCACCCTCACCCTCACCCCTCAATATGGTGACATAGGATATTGGGACTGACTAGGCTGATGGTCACCCTTGGTCCACCGATAGTCTCTCCCCACTCCGTAGGCCGTTTGGCCACCCCCACATTCAGCACAGTCCATCCCAAATCAGGAGGTGCCTACTGATGGGAGCCCCTACACGGGACAGCCTTTCCAACGCCGGGGTAGTCTCTACACGGATCCAACGAAGGGAACAGAACAGCCTATCCATCGCATATGATCCACTCGGATCCGTAGACAACACATCATAACAACTCTAATGCCATGAATTCTTCATAATTCCTCCAGGGCACATAACCAGGATGCGGGGAACATATATAATAATAATAATTTACAAGGGTTATAATATTATTGGGAAAGAAACCTTGGGAGGGCAGCGTGAGGTCCCGATATAGGACATCCCGACAGCCAAACAAGGAACACAGAGTACCCTAGCCCGGGTCTCAATGTTGTCTTCGCAAGGCCCCTCCCTATAATATTATACAAGGTATGCAATTAAACATATGCTAGCAATCAATTTAATGAATTAAACTAGTAGGACGCATGCATAGGCCGAGGCTTCCTAGCACGAGAACAGGCTGACAGGATGCGTGGCTCTTACACATATCCTAAGGGTGCAAGTCCCTAACATACAAAGTCTAGGGTAGCATGCATACTACATTTTTATCATGATCGCATGGATTACACATTACAACAAGTTAATATAAATCCATGGTGCCCCAGGGGAGGACGGTACACGCCCAAGTGCGTATAACGCCTCCCTACTGGGTTGGATTGTCCCACTCACAGATAGTCGGGTCGTCGCGCGACCGTCCGTCAAGATCTGCAAAATAGGGTAATCAATTCGGTGAGTAAAATACACAAATAAACCCAAAATACATTAAAATACACAACACTCGGACAAGCGTACATACGGCCTGTACGCACGCGAGTCCGAGCACCCCAACTCATTCCTGAACCCCCGGGCAGCCGCACGCACGGCCACCCGCCCCGGGCGCACAGCCGAGCCCCGGCCCGCGCCCCCAGACGCCCTGTCGAGCCCAGCCCGCACGCCCGGACACCCCGTCGAGACCTCCCGGGTGCACCGCACGCCCACTACGCCCCAGCGCAGCAACCCGCGCGCACACCCGCACGCCCTGCGCTCCATCGCGTCGCCCCGCGCGCACCCCGCGCGCACCACCGCTCGCCTAATCGCGCCATCGCCTCGCTCCGCGCGCACCCCGCGCGTACCACCGGCTCGACCAGCCCCGAGTGCACCCGCGCGTACTGCGCCCTAGCGCAGCGCCCCGCACGTGCACCCGACCGCACTGCGCCCCAGCGCAGCGCCCGCACACCTGCCCGCGCACACTCCCCGCTCGCACCGACTGCTCGCCCTGCGCGCACTACGCCTCCTTCGCAGCACCCGCACACCACCCGCTCGTCCACACGCCCCTGCGCAGCGCTCCGCGCGCACGCCGCGCACTCCGCCCAGTGCGCCCGACAGCGCCCAGCGAGCCCGTCAGCACGCGCCTAGCGCACCTGCCCGCAGCTCGCCCGCCTGCGCCTGCCTGCCTGCGCGCGCCGCTGCCCGCCTGCCTGCGCGCGCCGCTGCCTGCATGCGCCCGAACCGAGCTCCACCCGCGTGCACGCCCACGCTGCCCTGCCTCGCCCGACAGCGCCCAGCCCTGCGCCTGCCTGTGCTGACCTGTCTGCCTGCCAGCCTACCCGGGACAACCCGCCTGCCCTGCCTGCCTGCCCGAGCCACCCAAACACCTTCCACCAACAGCCACCAACAGCCACCAACCACCTCCCACAGCCACCAACACTCATAACCACCCTCCTAAGAAGCATCTAAGCAAGAAAAGGAAGGAAAGAGAGCTTACCCTTGGAGAGGAAAGGAAGGGAAGGGAACCGGGAGCTCCTCGTGCACCGAAACACCTCCCCAAAGACGTCCACCACCAAGATCTCTACCTAGCTCAAGGGGGGCTGAAATCAGAGAAGAAAAGGGGGCGTGAGAAGGGGCTAAACACGTCGGAACTTGAATCCGAGACCACCGGTAGATAGATCGGGATGAGATCTAACCTTTCTATTCTTTGTGTTTTGAGTTTCAAGCACTCTAGGTAGCTCAAACCCAAGAAAAAGAGAGAGGGGGAGAGAGAAAACCAAATGGAGAAGAAGATGAATAGTGGGGGGCTAATTTTAGATTCACTTATATATAATCCCTCACTTAGATTAGGGTTAAGAGAGGATTAATTAGGTTTAAGTGAGGATTTGTGAGTTAAAGTGGGTTTTGACTTGGGTCAACCCAACCACAAATAAAAACAAAAGGGGTTGACCAAGTCATGGGCCCACTTTGACCGAGTCAACTCTCCCAATGACTTCTCGCTCGGTCAAAACCCGGATACGCCCCGGAACTGTGAAATTCTGAAACGTTACCGGAATTCGATGAAATTTTTGTGAGCGGCTTGGAATGGCACCAGGACACATAATATGCAGTTAGATTCTCGATCGGAGTCCTCAAACTCAGGACGATAGCTAACAGTCCAAGACTTTAGCGGTTCTGATCGAAAAACGAAAAAAATCGAAAAACTGCCAGAATGTCCCAACGGTGACCGGAAGGTTAAAAGTGACACATGTATAACAATATTCAATGCACACATGTAAGAAATAGATACATGATTAACTGGGTAAAAGCATTGCATGGAATAAAGCTATCCTAGCATGAGATATGATGTATTGGTGAGCAGGGTTCCTAGGCATGACATAACAATGCATAATCCTAGCATAAAAGTCACCTATCATGGCATGGATGCAATATAGTTAATATGCAGTTATGGCACCCCACAGAGGTGGAATGCACAACTATGTGCATCCAACGCCTCCCAAATGAGTTGGATTGATCCACTCACAGATACTTGGATCGTCGCGCGTCCGATCTAAGGGATTTGTAAGACACAACACAATAGAGATAAACAACGTGACAAACTTAACTAAAAAAAACAGAGCTATAACTTGAAAGCCCTACAACCAATGATGCTCCAATCAAACAAGAAGCTTTCTAACACAAATATAAGCATACTTCATGAAGATATCTGTTATATATGTGTCACTTTTTGGCCTGTTGGTAACCATTGGAGCATTTTAGCAGTTTTTAAAATTTTTGCATTTTTCGATCGGAACCGCAAAATTTTGGACTGTTAGCTATCGTCCTGAGCTAGAGGACTCCGATTGAAAATCTAACTGCATATTATGTGTCCTGGTGCCATTTTAAGCCACTCATGAAAATTTCATCGAATTCCGGCAACGTTTCTGAAATTTCACAGTTCCGGGGCGTATCTGGGTTTTTAAGTCGCTCACTATATAAAGGTGGGATCTAATTTTTGAAATCACTATTCATCATCCCTACCAACCCTTCCCCTCTCTCCTCTCTCTCATTTTTCTCCCTTTTGAGGCCCTTAGACCCCTCAAAACCAAAAACCTAAAACCTAGGAAGTGTAGATCGGGTCCCGATCTACACCCCGGTGCCTTCAAATCCCATTTCCGACGAGTTTAGCCCTCCCATCCTCCCTCCTTTCTCCTCTGTTTTGGGCCGTTTCGAAGGCCGAGCAAGATCCGGGCGTTGGAGGGCTTTGGGGAAGGGTTTCGGTGCGCGGAGAGCACCCGGACACCCCTTCCTCCCCCTTGGTAAGCTTTCTTTCCCTCTTTTTCATGCTTAGATGCTTGATAGGAGGGGGTTTTTGAGTTTGGGAGGTGGTCGGCGGCTGTGGGAGGCCGTCGGGGGTGGTTGGGGGCGGTCGGAGGCCGTCGGAGGCCATTGGGTGGAGGTGGAGGTGCTCGGGCAGTGGGGGGTTCCTGTTTCGGGCAGCAAGCAGCAGCGGCAGCAGTGAAGGCAGCGTGTGGGCTGGACGCGTGCGGGCGTGCGCTCGGGGGAGCTGATGGCCAGCAGAGCGGGCGTGCAGGGCATGCGTGCTGGTCGTGCTGGTCGCGCGGGTGCCATGTGCGAGGAGCTGGTCGCGCGGGTCTGTGTGCGAGGAGCTGGTTGGCGGGTGCTGGGGGTGATGACCGAGGGGAATTCGTGCGGGAGGCAGTGTAGGGTGCGCGCGCGAGGCGCGGCGAGGCGGCAGTGGTGCGCGCGAGGCGCGGCGAGGTGGCGGAGGTGCGCGCGGGGTGTGCGCGGGGCGAGACGCTGCGCGCGGGGCCTGCGAGGTGCCCGCGGGCCGGCGCAAGGCGTGCGGGGTGTGCGCGGGCGGCTGCGCTGGGGCGCAGGGGGCGCGCGGTGCACCCGGGAGGTTCGGCGGCGTGTCCAGGCGGCGGGCAGGGGCCCGGCGGTGCGCGGGGTGCGTGGGCTGAGGCGCGGCGGTGCGCCCGGGCGGTCGGGTGGCCGTGCGGGTGGCTGCCGGGGGTGCGGGTAGTTGCCGGGTGCTCGGGCTAGCGTGCGTGCGGGTCGTATGCACGTTTGCCCGAGTGTTGGGTGTTTGTTGTGGGTTTTGGGTATTTAATTGTGTATTTTGGGTACTTGTGGATTTATACTCACCAGTTAATACCCTGTCTTGCAGATCTCGACGGACGGTCGCGCGTCGACCCGACTTCCGGTGAGTGGGACAACCCTACCCAGTTTGGGAGGCGCTACATGCCTTGAGCGTGTACCGTCCTCCCCTGGGGCACATAGTTAGTATTAACTGTTGTTTTGAAATCCATGTGAGCATGATGTGTGTGTGTAGAATGCATGCCACCCTAGACTTGTATGTTAGGGACTTGCACCCTTAGGTTTTGTGCATGAGCCGTGTATCATGTCACCCCGTTATCATGCTAGGAAAGCCCTGACCTGTGCATGCGTCCTATTAGTTTGATTTATTTAATTAAATGCAAGCTTTAATATTGATAGCATGCTTAGGGAATATAAGGGGGCCTTGCGAGGTTAACATTGAGACCCGGGTTAGGGTACTCCGTGTTCCTCGTTTGGTTGTCGGATGTCCTACATCGGGACCTCAGGTTACCCTCCCAAGGTCTCTTTTCCCCATTTATGTTCTATTTATTTTCCCCGCATCCTGGTTATGCGCGCTGGTGGAATTCTGAGGAATTCAAGACATTAGAGTTGTAGAGATGTGCTGTCAGCGGATCCGAGTGGATCATATGCGATGGATAGGCTGTTCTGTTCCCTTCGTCGGATCCGTGTAGAGACTACCTCGGCGTTGGAAAGGTTGTCCCGTGCAGGGGCTCCCATTAGTAGGCGCCTCCTGATTTGGTAGAAGGACTGTGCTGAACATGGGAGTGGCCAAACGACCTACGGAGTGAGGAGAGACTATCGGTGGACCAAGGGTGACCAACAGCCTAGTCAGTCCCAAGAGCCTAGGTCACCTGTTGAGAGGTGAGGGTATGGTGGGCCGGCGATGCGACGACCCACAGGATTGTGTATGGATGATTATCAGCCCTGTTAAGTCCCAACATCCTTGGTCACCTGTTGAGGGTGAGGGTGAGGGTATGGCGGTTCGGCGATGTGACGAACCCCCGGATTGTGTTGTTTATGCCGCTTGGGGCTTATGACTTGATTAAATATGGTTAATATGAACTGTATGCATGGGTTGTGCTATTCACTGAGCGTGTGGCTCACCCCTCGCATATTATCTTTTTCAGTGATCTCTGAGGGAGGAGCTTCCCGAGCGACTACACCAGTAGAGGAGTAGCGCCACGTCCCTCGAGTTTTGAGGCCATCAGCACCCTTCTCTTGTTGTATGTATATATCTCTGTGCTTGGGCACCTAGTTTGGATTATGTATGGATTTTATTTGTGTATATTTGGACATGTTGGCTCTCACAGGACTTATGATTATGTATCGAGTCTGTAGTATGTTTTGATTACAGATTCAGTCTTTTAGCTTCCGCATTTGGTGTATATATTATGTCAGCCCTGCTTTATCTGTGTTGTCATTTTTAGCTGTTGTGTGAGTATATTATTGAACTCCTGTATACTGATATCTTATATACACTTGCCGCGTCCCGGGGACGGCCGCCCTGGGGCGTGACAATATCATCTCTTAGTATTGCCTACAACATGCATAAACAACTCATTGACACAGCTATGTAAAACTGGTGCATCTGCAGCAAACACCCCCTAATCATTGCTCTCCACAGCATCCAATATACATCAAAAAATTCTGCAATAAATCATACACGTTCTTTGACATGCTGGGATCATAATACATGAGGACATCATAACCAGATTTAGCCTCTACAGGCCTAGAATAAAATAGTTTAAGAAACAGGTCATTTTCCCTGTGAATCTGGACAGTCCCTGCAAAATGGGTTATAACTTACAACACAGATAACAAAATGACACCAAATTTCATATATAGCATCTAGACACACGGATAAGTATATCACATGAAGAGATAATGCTCAGAATATGCCTCTAGTACCAAATTTATGAGAATCTTCACAACACAGAAATCTGCCTTACCTCTCTAAGCACCACCCAAGCCTCCCAACACTACCATCACTTCTTCTTCAACCCAACCACTACTGGTTCACACAAATGGGAGCAAAAACAGAGGGGGAGGGGTTGGAAAGGGTAAGCAACATAAAACAAAACATATGCAAGTCACCCTACATACATAAACAAATCCTCTCACCAATCTTCCAACAAAGATCTACCAAGATCCCACAAACACACCATGGTTGATTAACTAGAAATCAATTCTAAAATATTATGAGAGAAAGAGAGAGCAACAGCAACAACAAGTGAAAGAGAAGAAAATACATTAATATGGATTCCCTCATCTTTAACAATCAAAGGTTTCTTTTCTTTTTTTTCAATCTCTTCCTCTTCTCCTCCTCTCTCTCTTAGATTACTCTGCTGAACCCCCAAAATACCAGCAAAAATCCACGCCCCCCCCGATGCCTTAAATACACCATTGATTTGGTGGAGGGGGAGGGGAATGACCAAGCTGTCCCTGACTAGAAAATTCTGGACATGCTTCACTAAAACAGCCATAATTTTCACAATTTAACTCTGAATTGCCCAATTAAAAATTCATTGGAAAGCCAAGAAGATTATCTACAACTTTCATGTTTATACCAATATCCAATGACCCCTTCAGCTGTTCCAAAATATGAGCTAAACATCAAACAGGGCTGCTGCCAGGCTTTTCTTATCCCCATCGTATAATTGAAAAAATACCAATAACTTTTGCTACATGAATCCAGATGATCTAATTCCACTTTTGTATGAAAGCTAACTCAAAACTGAATATTCCATGATAAAATCAATTTTAAACTACTTCATCTGCGACATTAACAAAATTAAATCCGAATACATTTTAAGCTTGAAAGGCACAAACACAACCAAAAAGCTCCAAATGGCACAAACATAACACTTGGAGTTTTGGACCTCAGGGCAATGAACTCTGCGCTCCTAACAAAATGGGTATGGAGATGGGTTGCGGGTCACAACGAGACGTGGATCGGGGTCATGAAGGACAGATATGGGGGCAATGGCGTGGGAGAGAAGAGATGACCATCAATCAATGCGAGAAAGTCGAGCATTTGTAAGGGAATTTTCGCGGATCAACAGGTAGTGGGCAGGGTAATCGGTTGGGAGTTGGGTAGTGGAACCTCCACCCACTTCTGGCTCGATCGTTGGTGCGGGGAGGAGAGGTTGGGGGATATAGCACCCGTTATCATGAGGATCGCCACCAACAAAGGGGGCACGGTGGATGAGTTCTTCATCAGAGAGGAGGGCGCCGGAGTGTGGAATGTACCCCTCATGCGGCGCGTTTAAGCGAGGAGGAAGCTGGGCAGTTCGTGGACGTGATGGAATAGGAGGAGTGTTTTGTGGTGTGCCTTGAACGCACAGACATAATCGTCTGGAGACCGACATCATCGGGGGAGTATGTGGTGAAGTGCGGATACAGATGGTGGCGCGAGCGGTGTACGGGCATAATTCCAAGATTCACAAAGTTCAAACAAGTGTGGAAGTCAAAGATGCCTTTGAAGATAAAGGTCTCCTAACAAAGGTGTATCAGGCAAAGTGGGCTGTCAATGAGCCAACTACGTGCGCATTGTGTGAGGCGGCTCCGGAGACCGTCAACCATCTTTTTTGCGAGTGCGAGTTTGTGAGGGACTTCTGAACAGAGGTCGTGCGGAGGACCGGACTGTCATTACACTTCCACAACACCGAGGAACTATGGTTGGCGGGGAGGAACTTGAAGAGTGTCATGCAAAACGGAAGGGCATCAACGAACTCGCATGCCATTGTGCCGGCGGTTGCTTGGACGATTTGGCGAACAAGAAATGAGGTGATTTGCCGAGGTGCGAGGGCCTACCTTGAGAACATGGGAGACATGTTCGGGCTACTTGTACGAGATTGGGAGAGATGCATAGCGGGGGGGATCCCACTCCCACAATCTCAGGAGTAGAAGGATGCGCGTCTCGTTGAGGGCGGCGGGCTTTGGAGTAGATACCTCTTCTAACCGGGCCTTCGGATCCCTCTGATCTTGGTTCTTTCTTTACGTGTTTTGTTTATTTTTTCTCTTTATTATCCTCCCTTTTACCCCCACCATCCCATTTAGAGTTTGTAAGTCGGGATTTAAAAATGAAATCGGATAGTAAATATCTACGTTTTCTTAAAAAAAAAACCAACTATCCTCACATGAAAGCCAGGTGTTCCTCTAATTCTAAAAACTGAAACAAAGCCAGTTTCAGATACACAACCTACAAAATCCTTGAAAATGCACTCCAACACATATAGACTATAGACTACTGCATGGTCTCAAAAGTGTCACAAGATCCACTAATTCTGCCCCCATGTCATATAACGTAAGCCCCTCAAAACAAACTATAAATACAACCCCCCTCAAAGCACAGAAACTCATTAATACAACAGTTGTAGTTTAAGCTAAGCAAATTAAATAAGTTAGAAATGGAGATGACTAAGAGGGGGGCTGCGTTGCGTGCTCCTGTTGGTGGCCGTGGCCTGCGCGATCATCGGGCCGGGCCGGGTGGCGCAAGTGAGCTGCTCGGCGGTGGACTCGGCGATGGGCCCATGCGCACATTACCTGACCAGGCAGGCGACCGCCCTGTCGGCCGACTGCTGCAACGGGGTTAGGTCATTGCACAGTGCGGCCAGCAGCACCCAGGTGCGCAGGGATATGCGCGAGTGCCTCCGACAGGTCGCCGTCTGGTACAACAACCTGAGGGATGAGGCGGCGCAGGAGCTCCCGGGACAGTGCGGTGTCTCCATCGGCATCCCCATCTCTCGCAACACTGACTGCAGCCGGTGAGATACCCCTCTTTTGATGGATTGTGGACCATGGGTGCAACTCGGGTCGGTTGAACCCGAGATTGAAGAAAGGCAACTCAACTCAATCAAACCCGATCTCGGGGTTGAGAAACTCAACCCGAACCCAACCTGTCGGGTTTTATTCGTGTTTGGGTTGGACTTTGATTGGGTTTAAGTTTGACTTGAAAAATATATTATTTTAAATAATAAAAATCTTACAAGAGCTAATTCCGCAAAAAAAAAAAAAAAAAAAAATGAAAATGGAGATCATTTTTATTTAGAGAATAAAGATATGGATACCATAAAAATGAAATATTCTAAATAAAAATAAATTGTACAATTCAAATTTTATTATACAAATTAAAAAATTATAATTTTACATAAAATATTTTACTTAAATATGAAAACTTTGGGTTCAAATTGATTCGTTGTATCTAAACCATCAACCAAAATCAAGCCCAAATTATGTACAGATTGCTCGGGTTTGAGGTTAGGTTTAACCCGAACACTAAAACCCCAACCCAAACCTATCCAAATTTTCGGCTAGATCGGGTTGGGTCGGATTCAACCCATTTAAATTGCAACCCTAATTGTGGTGCCAATAGGATGAATAAGCCTCAAAACACATTTGTTTATAAGGAATATGTGGTTACAATGATACAACTGAAAATAAGCTGAATTGATATTTTAGTTCTCTATGGAATTATGTTATTTCATTCACTCTATTGCACTGATATAAGTAAAGGGTCATTTGCCAAATCATATGTTATTACTTCTTTTAAATAAAGGAAACCACATGTCAAATAATTTTTTTTACTTTTTATAAATTTTTATCCACATTTTATCCATAATTTATCTTTCATCAATTAAACAATACAAACCTTTTTATTCCGCTCTCCAGTGAAAATAATTAAAACAGTATGTGTTCTACTTTACGAAGATTAATAGTGTCATCGTGTGTCTGCGGCTCTTTTGTTTAACTAAAACACTTAGCCCTAGTTTGATAAAGGGATAAGTTTTTAGGATAAGTTAGCATAATTTATGAGGATAAAAAATTCACTATTTTTATTCAGATTTGCATTTGTTAATGCTTTTTATTATCTTTATTTTTTGTGTACTTATCCTCAATCTTACATTTGGATCAAATATGTGATAACTTCAATTTTTTTTATAAAAAATACCAAATCTATCATTCCTATTAATGGGGGTATTAATGTTGTTTAGCGGAACACATTCTTTTATTTTTTTGGTTTTGGTTTTTTTTTTTTTTGGAAAAGTAGTCATCAATGCTATTCCAATTTTACAAATAGAGATAAAAAATTGGGACAAAGTCTGTTCCACCTTTTACTAAGAACAAGCTATCCCCATATTTTATATCAAAATGTGGACAATTTGTCCATACTTTATCCATTTTTTTATGTCATATGGGATAACAAGTGATTTAACCTAATTTTTTCCTTATTCCAGCCTCTTATCCCCATGCCAAATTAGGCCTTATGTTTTTATTGTTCTAATGAGTATATTATTTTGTGTTGATGAAGGGTATCTTGAATTTTAAAAGTGGTGGAATGAATAAACAGAGGAGCAATGGTTTACGGGGCCCCCTCAACTGCTTTAGTGTAATGTGACAAATGAGAGTCATGGCTCTCTTGTTGTATGAATGAAAAAGTTCTTGAATAAAATAAATATATTATGAAAATTTTTTTGCATAATCAAACTTAACATTCCACTAATTTTTTTTTAAGATACAAGTTCATAATATTCAACCTCCATTTAATGCTATCACGTGAAAAGAGTTATACAAAACAACCGATCTGACTATCTGATCGATCAATCACAGTGGCGATATTTCGATCTTAATAATTGATCTGAGCAATTGATTGATCGATCGTTTGATCATAGCAGTCGATCTTACCTTCCAATGGATCAATCGCCCAGTCATAGATTCGTTATAGTTGTCCATATTCAATGGAGGTCCCAAAAATGGTGGGGTAATTTGAGGGATTATTAAAATAAAAACTACAAAATAAAGGAAGTAGTGAACATATTAATCATGTAGTCAATAAGAAGACTCAAAATCAATGATACATTTTCATCACTCATTATGAGATCCCAAAATCAATGATATATTGTCATCATCAATGAGAATATCACAGTCGGGCCTTAGGGCAAGATCACCAAGGCAATTGCTTAGGCTCCCACCCAAGAAGGGTTCCTAAGAACCATTTATTCAGTGTACTCAATAAAATGTACGATAAGATGTGTTACTTTAATTAATCTCTCTCAACAAATTTTATCTGTTTGATATTCTCAAATCAAGTCTAATTTTTTTTTTTAAAATATCCCCAACCATAATCCAATAGATATTTCAATTTTTTTATTTTTTTTATTAAGTGCACATGATATT
Organism: Acorus gramineus; assembly: GCA_030737835.1. Lineage (NCBI taxonomy): Eukaryota > Viridiplantae > Streptophyta > Magnoliopsida > Acorales > Acoraceae > Acorus > Acorus gramineus. The sequence continues at coordinate 2,515,277 of JAUJYN010000024.1, read as the reverse complement.
GTATAATATTTTAATTTAAATGATTATATAATATTGTGCATTTATTTAATAATAATGTTATTGTGCAAGATTAAAACAATATAGATTTTTTTTTTATATAATAATGTATGAGATTCAAAATTTCGCCTAGGGCCTATTAAAAAAATTCAATTATCAAGACCGGCCCTAGAGAATATCCAACATCAAAGAGAAAATATCTCTTTTAATGGTGACAATCATTTTAAACAAAAGCAAGAAAAGAGGTAGATATACAAGAAAATAGACAAGACCCACACACAACCAATGAGGGGGTTATTGAGTTGAAAAGTGGAGGAGGTTGCTAAATCAGTGTTATGATAAAAAAACACTTATGTGACAACTAATGAGAAAACACTTACGTTATAAATAAAGGACCCAGCAAAAATTTGATTGTTTTATTTGATTTTTACAAAAGAACCGTGCATGCACATGTTATTGAATTTAAACTGTGAGATTTTTCTTTCACTTGAGTCCTTGTTAAATTATACATATCTTTTGTGATGTGCCAAAGCTAATTCTTCCATCAAATTAACTTCTTAATGTCACGAGAAACTTTTGTCATCTTTCCTACACTTTCTATCATGCACAAACACAGACTTTAAGAGAAATTGATGGATAATGATTAATTTTCCATCACATACACCATGAATATTGATCAAAGAAAAAAAAAATTACTTCCCACAATATCACTTTCCCTTTTGTCAAATTCTCACTTTCTTTTATTTTTCCTCCACAATCACACCCTCAATTTCCTAAGATTACAAATTCACTAGACCTTTATGATATCTATTGGCTCACATAATATTTTCTAGTTTCCCCCTCTCCAAGTGAAAGACAGGCGTTCCTCTAGACGAGTAAAAACTGAAAGAAATGTCACAAGTTTCAGTCCACTTGTGAAGCCTAAAAAACAAAAATACAAAAAAGAACAAAGAGAAACGCATCACAGTCTCACCAAACACTGAGACTACATGTCCACAATGTGTCACAGCATCCACTCATTCTGTCCTAAAGTTCTAAAGCCTCATGTCATGCAATGCAACACCCCCCCCCCCCCCCCCCCCCCAACACCACTCAATCCCAACCATAAATAATACAACCCCCCTTTCAATCACACAGACTCATCAATACAACAGTACTTTAAGTTAGGCAAAAGAAGTGGGAAATGGAGATGACTAAGAGGGGTGTTGCATGTGTGCTTATGTTGGTGGCCGTGGCCTGTGCGGTTATCGGGCCGGGCCGGGTCGGGCCTAGGTGAGCTGTTCCAATGTGGACTCGGTGATGGGCCGTGCGTGCAGTACTTGATGAGCCAGGCCAATGCCCTGTCGGCCCAGTGCTGCAGCGGGGTCAAGTCGATCCACCAGGCGGCCGGCAACACCCAAGCGCGCAGGGACACGTGTGAGTGCCTCCGACAGATCTCTGTCCGATACAGTAACCTCTGGGATGAGGCCGCACAGACGCTCCCCGGACAGTGTGGCATTTCGGTTGGCATTCCCATCTCCTGCAGCACCGACTGCAGCCGGTGAGAACTGGAGTACGCATGTGAGGTTTTGAGATAATTAATGTGAGTTGACAGCATGTCAGCCTCTGCTGATAGGATCAAACACTACCTCAAAAGGAAGGGGACATGGAAGGATGCCAGTTGAATGCCTTTATGAAATAATTTAATTTAGAAATTAATCTTAATATGATTGATAGTTTACGTATCATTGTAGTATATCAAATTTTTATACATGATAAATGCTGTATTTTTATGAAATATTATCATAATATTGTTAGACTAAATTCACAGGATCAAAGAGATCGACATATTTAATCTGAATGATTGGAGGTCGATCACGATCTGTCTCTACTATTCTTCTTCTGTCTTTTAGAGCCTGAAAAAATAAAAGGGTTAAAGAAAAGATTTGACTTCCTCTCTTTAGCTTTTCTGGACTTGGGATATCTAATGGGATCCAATCCCTTTTATATGCTAAGAGGGGCCCAAATCTCAGTAATGAGATCTTTATAGAATCACACCCATTATGGATTTCTTCCACTTAATCCCAGGATGTGGGTAGTTACTGTAACAGAATTAGAATCACAATCAATCCAGTACTTCTCAACCGTGTGATGTGTGGGCCACTTTAAGTGAGAGATTAGGATGAATAGAAAATGTGTCTCACTCCGTAACAAATAGTCAAAGTAACTTTAATCACAATAACTACTTTTCAAAATAGTGGGATACAATCCTTATCTTTAATTAACTCATCCATATCTCTAACATTCTCCCACTTGGCCCATATAACACACGTCCTCTTTGAAAAGAATATTTTATAAAAAATATATAATATAATAATAAACTTGATGTACTGAATTGATCAAATTTGAAAAACAAGAATGCGCGCGCTTTGAAAATTGATTCCAATAATTCTGTATCTTTAACTCAATTCAAGGGAATCAATGACAAGAACTATGACGGTTCTACTGCATTATAGTAGAGTAGTCCTGTCACGCCCCAGGGCCGGCCGACCCCGGGACGCGGCAAATGTATATATGATATCAGTAACAGGAGTTCAATAATATACTCACACAACAGCTAAAATGACAACAAAGACAACAAAAGCAGGGCTGACATGATATATACACCAATAGCGGAAGCTAAAAGACTGAATCTGTAATCCAAAACATATTACAGACTCGATACATAATCAACTGTCCTGTGAGAGCCAATATATACAAAGACATCCAAATACAATACAAACGCGTGCCCAAGCACGGAATATAATACATACAAGCAAAAGGGATGCTGATAGCCTCTGATACTCGTGGGACGTGGCGCTACTCCGCTACTGATGAAGTCCCTCGGGGAGCTCTTCCTCCAGATCCGACTCAGATGACACTGGAGAAAAATATTATGCGAGGGGTGAGCCACACGCTCAGTGAACAGCACAACCCATGCCCCACAATTTATATTAACCACCAGATCTTATTTATCGCAAACCCACAATCACATTATTAAAAGCCACAAAATGGCAACAGCTATACAGGCCAGTGGGTCGCTATCGCCAACCCACTACACCCTCACCCTCACCCCTCAATAGGTGACATAGGATATTGGGACTGATATTCATCCATACACAATCATACACCCTCACCCTCACCCCTCAATAGGTGACATAGGATATTGGGACTAACAATCCAGTGGGTCGCTACATCGCCAACCCACTACACCCTCACCCTCACCCCTCAATGGGTGACATAGGATATTGGGACTGACTAGGCTGATGGTCGCCCTTGGTCCACCGATAGTCTCTCCCCACTCCGTAGGCTGTTTGGCCACTCCCACATTCAGCACAGTCCGTCCCAAATCAGGAGGTGCCTACTGATGGGAGCCCTTACACGGGATAGTCTCTCTACGTCGGGCAGTCTCTAAAGGATCCAACGAAAGGAACAGATCAGCCTATCCATCGCATATGATCCACTCGGATCCGCTGACAAACACATCTCAACAACTCTAATGTCATGAATTCCTCAGAATTCCTCCAGGGCGCATAACCAGGATGCGGGGAACATGCATAATAATTATAATAACAAGGGTATAATATTATTGGGAAAGAAACCTTGGGAGGGCAGCGTGAGGTCCCGATAGAGGACATCCCGACAACCAAACAAGGAACACGGAGTACCCTAGCACGGGTCTCAATGTTGACCTCGCAAGGCCCCTCCCTATAATATTATCTAAGGCATGCAATTAAACATATTCTAGCATTTAATTTAACAAATTAAACTAGTAGGACACATGCATAGGCCGAGGCTTCCTAGCATGATAACAAGGTGACAGGATGCACGGCTCTTACACAACCTAAGGGTGCAAGTCCCTAACATACAAGTCTAGGGTGGCATGCATTCTACATTTTTCATGCTTGCATAGATTTCACATTACAACAAGTTAATATAATCCATGGTGCCCCAGGGGAGGACGGTACACGCCCAAGTGCGTATACGCCTCCCTACTGGGTTGGATTGTCCCACTCACCGATAGTCGGGTCGTCGCGCGACTGTCCGTCAAGATCTGCAAAATAGGGTAATCAATTCGGTGAGTATAACACCCAAATAAATCCAAAAATACTTAAAAATACATAACACTCAGACAAGTGTACATACGGCCTGTACGCACGCGAGCCCGAGCACCCCAACTCACTCTCGAACTCTCGGGCAGCCGCACGCACGGCCACCCGCCCCGGGCGCACAGTCGAGCCCCGGCCCGCGCCCCCAGACGCCCTGCCGAGCCCAGCCCGCACGCCCGGACACCCTGCCGAGACCTCCCGGGTGCACCGCGCGCTCACTGCGCCCGAGCGCAGCAACCCGCGCGCACCACCCGCTCGCATCACCCGCTCGCACCACCCGCTCGTCCAGCCCCGGGTGCACCCGTGCGCACTGCACCCCAGCTCAGCGCCCCGCACGCGCACCCGCCCGCACTGCGCCCCAGCGCAGCGCCCGCACACCTGCCCGCTCACACACGCGCCCCTGCGCAGCGCTCCGCGCGCACGCCGCGCACTGCGCCCAGCGCGCCCGACCGCACGCGCCCAGCGAGCTCGTCAGCACGCGCCCAGCGCGCCTGCCCGCAGCTCGCCCACCTGCGCCTGCCTGCCTGCGCCTGATCGCCTTCGCCGGCCTGCCTGCGCGCACCGCTGCCCGCATGCGCCCGAACCGAGCTCCACCCACGCGTGCGCCCACGTGCACGCCCCTGCTGCCCTGCCAGCACTGCCTGCGCTGCCCCCTGCCTGCCTGCCAGCCTACCCGAGCCATCCCTCCACCACTCCCACGGCCACCAACGGCCTCCAACCACCTCCAACCGCCACCTACGGCCACCCACAGCCACCCACAGCCACCCCAACTCAAAAACATCATCCTAACAAGCATCTAAACAAGAAAGGAAGGAAAGAAAGCCTTACCCAAGGAAGGAAAGGAAGGGAAGGGGAGTTCGGTTGCTCTCCGCGCACCGAAACGCTTCTCCAAAGGCCTCCACCACCAAGCACTCCTTCCACCCTCAAAGGGGCTGAAATCAGAGGAGAAAAGAGGGGATTAGAGGGGGTCAAACTCATCGGAACTCGAATCCGAGACCACCCATGGATAGATCGGGATGAGATCTAACCATTCTCATCTTTGTGATTTTGATTTCAAGCACCCTAGGTGGCTCAAACTCAAGAAAAAGAGAGGGGGAGAGAGAAATCAAGTGGAGAAGAAGATGAATAGTGGGGGGAGATATTTTTATCTCACTTATATATAATCCACTCACTTAGATTAGGCTAAGCTAGGTTAATTAGGGCTAAGAAAGGATTAGTGAGGGTTTAAGTGAGTTTTGACTTGGGTCAACTCAACCACAAATAAAAACAAAAGGGGTTGACCAAGTCCATGGGCCCACTTTGACCAAGTCCACTCTCCCAATGACTTCTCGCTCGGTCAAAACCCGGATACGCCTCGGAACCGTGAAATTCTGAAACGTTACCGGAATTCGACGAAATTTTCGTGAGCGGCTTGGAATGGCACCAGGGCACATAATATGCAGTTACATTTTCAATCGGAGCCCTCAATCTCAGGGCGATAGCTAACAGCCCAAAATTTTAGCGGTTCCGACCGAAAAACGAAAAAATTGAAAAACTGCCAGAATGGTCCAACAGTTACAAGAAGGTTAAAAGTGACACATATATAACAAGTCCCTTCCATAATTACAATATCATTTTATCCTTTAAACCAAGTACCTTTATTTAGACAAAACTTTATGTCTACCAAATAAAAAGGCTTTAACCAAATCCCTTTTACACGGCCCTCTTTATTGTCCACATGGACATTTACTTGATTAACACAATGTGTTAAAAGACAAAATGAATGTTATTCATAAATAAACCAAAGTACAACCATAAAATGTTGAAAATTACACCAAGCTCCAATCCGAAATGAGACCCATATGTTCTACATGTTCCTTATACAATGTAGGTGATAGCCCTTTAGTCATAGGATCTGCAAACATCATGTCGGTGCTAATATGATCAATTCTAAGAATAAGTTTACAATATTCTAGAACATGAAAACTCTTCTTTACAATATTTGCATTTAATTTTATTTCCTGTTCCAACTCGTTCACAATGCTCTCAGATCTTGCCTTTATCTCTGGGCATTTTTAATTCTGCAGAATATAAAAGATAGTAATGAAAATAAAAAATCTAATTCTAAGAATAAGTTAACTATAATATAATTATTTTTTTAAAACAAAAAATGAAACCCACTAGAAGGAAGATACATGAGTGTGGAAGACACATAAGTGTTGTTAAAAAAGTATATTATATTATAAACCATTAGTAAACATAAAAAAAAACTTTCAATTTCTAATAAAAAACCAAAAAAAAAAGTACATAAAGATAAGAGTGTCAGACATGTGTACCGACTCTTTGAAAAGATTTTCAAAAACAAATATCAAAAACCTTTGTCAAGTCACATCATATTCAATAAAAATAAATAAATAACAAGTAACTAGTACCACTTGTCGTCTCCACGTAACAACATCAATGGTCTCTCATCACTCATCACTCATTAGTATCAGAAACTCAAACAAGGTAAAAACTCAGACAGAGAAGTAAATAAACGAACCAGGAGTGGCAGGAACAGAAGGCTGATTTGTGATTTGTGAAGAGTGAAGACAGTGTCGCCTGCGTCGGACGGCGGTGATTTGGGGGCAGGGCAGGGGATCAGCAGATAAGGGAGGATGCCGGACTCTGGAGGCGAATCGGTCGTCGTAGGTCAGTGAAGGCCTTGAAAGTTCTGTGAATGTTTTTTTTTTTTTTAACTGAGAAGAAGATGCGATCCGAAAGGTCCGTTCTGTACGGATTTGGTACGGATTTTCTGAATATTCGAAAGATCAGGCGAGTTAACGTATGTTCGGCCATTCCATTCAGGGCACCCCAAATCGGCGAATTTCACCGAATATTCGGTGAAGTTCGCCGAACTTTGTTACTATGCCTACCACTGAGAGATATGACCACAATGGGTTTTGTTCTTTCAGGGTGTGAGCTACGGAAGAACCACGATGAACAGATTACGATCCTTTCAGATGCTCAGATCAGATAATAGATAGAGTTGAGCCATAACGAAGGCGAATTGTGATGAGGATATGATATTTGAATGGTAAAACAGTGTGGATGACATGACTATCAATCTATGCAAATGGTAGGGAATAGATACCCAATGTTGATTAGCCCGAGAGAAGAGTGAACCCACTTTTTCCTCTACTTTCACATTGTGACAAGGGTAGATATTTATAGGCAATGGGTACAAGAAACTCCTCTAATAAAAACTATTAAACAGGGTGGGCTTTGAATATATGAGCGTTTCAAATTGGCTGAAACGTTTTGAGCATTTTAACCGATTTATTAATAAATCTCAACGCTCATAATAAAACCACCTGATATGAGAAAATTTTTGTATCAAACCCAATGTCAGATTCATACATGAAATTAATGGATAATATTAATGGATAATAACATGCATTTGTCCCAATTCATGCATGCAACATGGCATATATTTGAGAAAGTAAAACCTTCAAAATGCATACAAATATATGGGCTCGGGACACAACTCACAACACATTGGATTATGTATTTTGGTCACAAAATTCCAACAGTCCAAAATTTGATGAATTTGTCGAAGAGATTGAAAAGCACTCCATGGGATTTTACCCTAACCATGCACCCATGCATTCACGGTTGTAGAGTTAGATTCGATTCAAAGATTGGTGGCAGCAATTGACAGACCAAACCTACACCCTTCTCTGTTGCTTTTAGCTCCTAAAGTTTGATAGAGTGGAGATCAAGACAGCCAACCAATTCAATAAGAAATTCTCAGCATGATTATTACAAATAAGCACACCATAACCTCTTCTTCCATCAACTAGAGATCCATCCGTATTCAACTTTAACCATTCATCTTGAGTAGCTAACCAGAGAACAATAGTTATAGAAGATTCCTTCTATTTCATTTGCAGACCAAAGGAGCTGGAATGTTTATATTTTTTGGAGAGTCTAGAGCTAGAAATACCTTGAACATTGTTCTTTCTCATATGCTGACCTTACTTTTGTACAAAGATTTCCTTGAGAATTTTTGGCTGTTGTGCTCAACCCATATGAACCAGATTGTAGTTGTAACAACCGAGAAAGTAATCTCTTTCCGGAGAGGGTCTACCAGTTGACTAGAGGGGAAGAGCAGCCAAACGACGTGGGAGAGCTGATCGAATGAGGAGATCCCTCAAGAGCAAAGTCCAAATAAACCTTGAGTATGAATAACTCAAAAGAAGTTGATCAAGATCCTCTCTGTCAGAGGAACACAAAGGACAAACTATGTTTTAGATAAGACCCTTTTCTAAGCCTGATCAATATAGGTAGCTCATTATGAAAAGCTCGACATGCACACAAATGAGTGCTTTGGAGTTTGAATAGGCTGCCAAAGCCATTTGGTCCATTGGAGCACTGCCATCTTACCTCACTTAGTCTTCCTTCCTTCCAGGAGTTTCAAATGTCCAATTTTTCTAGGGGAAGAGATAGGAATTTCCTTGCCCCTTCGGCTTCTAATAGCTGAATTTCATCAATTATATGTTCAAACCTAAATTTCTTTTTTTTTTAGTATCGGAGGGACCCTCTATGATTGACTTTACGGTCAAGCTGGAAAGACTATCTTCACATGTTTGTCTCGGTTCCACATAAAATTCTTTTGAATAATCGTCAACAAACATGTAGGTAAATCAGCGCCAATTATATGTTCAAACATTTAAGAAAAAAAAATCCATTTTCTTACTCTTGTGAATATATCACGCTTGAATTGAACAATGTACTTAAAATTCTATGAGATATGCACATTTAAATTTGATGGCATAATTAAAATAGTGAAATTTTAATCTATTTATTACTTACTTGAAATATTATTCTATTATTATTAAAAGAACTTTTTTTTGTGTTTATTATGTTATTTTCTCATACATATTTTCTATATTTTTCTTATGTTTCATAATTATATAATTTTATATATGTACTTGATTGTTCGATGGAATCACTTCCTAACACTCAAATAAATAAGTGTATACCAATAAAAAAAAAAAAAAATTGTTTAGTGTTACACAGTTTTTTTTCTTTAAATTTGTAGCATTTCCACAAGAATGCAATGAACTATGATCAAACAAATATCATTAGGTTTTTAAATATCTTTTGCAGGAAACCTCCCCAAATAGATCTAGGTTTGAGGGTTTGAGAGAGAAGACGAACAAATCAAATAAGCAATCACACAGAAGACAAGGAATTTACGTGGTTCAGCAAATTGCCTACATCCACGGGTGACGGTGATGATTTTATTGAGAAGAATTGTCTATTTGCCCTACAATATTTTGTTTTCCTCAAGAACATATATAGAGGAAACAAACAGTCTAAAGTGGAAACAAGCAAATTTAGAAATAAACAGATTTAGTGATCTCAAGTATCTTAGAGACAGATTTCACAATCTCCAGAATCTTAGAAATATATTTTAGAATCTCTAAATATATTTTTCAATCTCTAAATATATTTCAACCATGACTTCAAATTTGGGCCATAGAAATTATAAATCTCCACCTGGCACTAAGTTTCAAAGTCATACTCAGCTGCCTCTTTCACATCATCTCCTCATCATCGCATCATCGCCGCCACCGCCTGCTCATCTGTGTAGAACATTGATCAAGTTCAAGCAATGCTCGAACTTGACCCCTGGAACCGCCTCAGTCATCATATCAGCTGGATTATCCTTTGTATTAACCTTTTCAAAGAAATAACTCCGTCTTCGATAACTCCACGTACAAAGTGATATCGTATGTCAATGTGCTTGGTGGGTATGGTGTACCGGGTTTTTCACTAAATTAATAGCACTTTGACTGTCACAGTAGACGTCAACAATCTCCTGAGAGATACCCAAATCACAAACTAGGCCTCATAACCACAAAGCCTCCTTCACCGCCTCTGTCACAGCCATATACTCTGCCTCCGTGGTAGAAAGCGCAACTGTAGGCTGTAACATAGATCTCCAGCTCACCGGTCCTCCCGATAGTGTAAACACATATCCTGTCATAGACCGTTGCTTGTCCAAGTCACCTGCATAGTCCAAATCAACATATCCACTGATTTGAAATCCACTAGTCCTGCGGAACTCTAGTCCTACATCCAAGGTACCCCGAATATATTTCATGATCCATTTCACTGCCTGCCAATGCTCCTTTCCAAGATTCGCCATGTATTTGCTCACCACAGTGACTGCCTGTGAAATATCGGGCCGAGTGCATACCATTGCATACATCAGGCTACCAACGACACTCACATAAGGAACATGAGTCATGTACTCACGCTCCTCATCTGTTGATGAAGACATACTACTTGAGAGACGAAAATAAGCAGCCAGTGGTGTGCTTACCACCTTAGAAGTTTGCATACCGTATCTTGAAAGAACTTTATCAAGATAACTCTTCTGTGCTAAGCGTAACTGGCCTTTCTGTCTCTCCCTATGTATCTCCATCCCTAGGATCTTTCTTGCAGAACCAAGATCCTTCATCTCAAACTCCTGACTGAGTTGAGACTTCAGCTTGTTGATCTCCACCATGCTCGAAGCAGCAATGAGCATATCATCAACATATAAGAGCAAATAAATGAATGAACCAACCTCGAGTCTTCTGAAGTAGACGCAGCTGTCGTACTTGCTCCTCATGTATCCTTGGTTCATCATAAACGTGTCAAACCTCTGTACCACTACCTTGGCGATTGCTTCAGTCCATACAATGACTTATTCAGTTTGCACACTAGATTCTCCTTTCCAGCAACTTTAAACCTCTTGGGCTGACTCATTAAGATTTCCTCATCTAGATCACCGTGTAGAAACGCCGTTTTGACATCGAGTTGCTCAAGCTCCAAGTCAAACTGTACCACAATACCTAACAAAACATGGATGGAAGTATGTTTAACAACATGTGAAAATACCTCATTGTAGTCTATCCTTTCCTTTTGAGCGTAGCCTTTGACTACCAGCCGCGCCTTGTACGTTGTACTGCTACACTCTGGAGAGCATTCCTTCTTCTTGTACATCCACTTGCACCCTATGGCTCGCTTCCCCTTGGGTAGTTCTGCAAGTACCCAAGTCTGGTTCTTGTGAAGAGACTTCATCTCCTCCTCCATGGTTGTCTTCCATTCCCTGCAAAAGGAATCTTTTGCTGCTTCTCTGAATGAAGACGGTTCATCACCATCGATGGTTAGTGCGTACGCCACCATGTCCTCGAACCCATATCGAACCGGTGCCCGGTGTGTCCTTCTGGATCTGCCTTCCACTAAGGACTACTGCTGTGGTTGTTGCTGTTCTTGAACCTCTTCGTCAACCTCCGCTGACAGGCTTGTGGGAGTTTCCAACTCAACCTCAATAGCATCATCCATCATCCCTTCTAGAGAATTACTCTGCTTACTAGAAGTTTGTAAAGCAGACTCGTCGAATGTGACATCTCTGCTGATCACAAGCTTGCGTTCCTCAGGACACCATAGTCGGTATCCCTTAACGCCCTCTGCGTAGCCCAAGAAGATTGACTTCTTTGCCCTTGGATCAATATTACTTTCTCTGATGTGAAAGTAAGCGGGACATCTAAAGACCCTCAACGCACTGTAATCTGCAGGCTTCCCCAACCACTTCTCAATATAGCTATCGATGGAGATCTATTCACAAGATAGCATGCCGTGTTGACCGCTTCAGCCCAAAGCTCTCTACCCAAACCTGCGTTGGATAACATGCATCTTGCCCTTTCAAGTAGGGTCCTATTCATCCGCTCTGCCACTCCATTCTGTTGGGTTGTATTCTTCACCGTGAAATGTCTAGCGATACCGTTGACCTTACAAAACTCCAAGAAAGGTCCATACGTGTATTCTCCACCATTGTCGGTCCTCAACCGCCTGACCTTCCTTCCCGTTTGATTTTCCAACAACGCCTTCCACTTCTTGAAGATCTCAAACACCTCATCCTTACCCTTCATCATATAAATCCATACATAACGAGAATAATCATCAATAAAAGTGACAAAGTACCTTGCTCCGCCTTTCGATGGAACCTTCGATGGACCCCATACATCCGAATGGATGTAATCTAGAGTGCCCTTGGCCGTGTGAATTGATGTGCTGAATTTGACTCTACATTGCTTGCCGAAGACGCAATGTTCACAGAAGTCAATCTTCCCAGCCTTCACACCCTTCAACAAGCCTTGCTTGCTTAGCTCCGACATCCCTCTCTCGCTCATATGCCCAAGGCGCATATGCCACAACTGTGTAAGCGAGAGGCCACTGTCGCTTGATGTAGACACCGCAGCTCCACCAGTCACAGTACTCCCCGAGAGAATATATAAGTTGCCAACCCGGTTGGCTTTCATCACCACCAAGGCGCCACGAACCACCTTCAGGACTCCATCATAGGCTGAGAATTTATACCCATTAGAGTCCAAGGTTCTTCTTTAGCTCTGGAACATGCCGCACCTCTGTCAATGTTCTCACGACCCCATCATGCATCTTCACCTTGATCGAACCCCTGCCGACTGTTTTACAGGCCATGTTGTTGCCCATCAAAACAGAACCACCATCGACCTCCTGATAAAAGACGAACCAGTCCCGACTGGAACACGTGGTAGGAGCACCCCGAGTCTAAGATCCACGCATCTTTGGATTGTGTTTCAGAAACAACTGACAAGACGTTCTCCGCATCATCAGAACCAGATTCAGCTACACTAGCCTCCTCAATCGCTTTTCCCTTGTTGTCCCGATTTAATTCAGGACAATTCTTTCTCATGTGCCCTTTCTTCTGACACTTATAACACCTGATCTCCCGCTTCCTGGACTTGGATCTGGATTTATTCCTTCCAGATTCCCTCTCATCCGTTCTTCCTCTCACAAACAGACCATCCGCCTGTGAGTCACTATCAGAATTCTTCTTTCTTATCTCATGCGATAAGAGCGCCGCCGTGACGGTCTCCAATTCAATAGTGTCCTTCCCATAGAGCAACGTCGTCACGAGATGCTCAAGGGAATTAGGAAGAGAACATAAGAGCATTAGAGCTTGATCTTCATCAGACATCTTTTCATCTATTTTTCCTAGTTCAGAAACTAGTCTACTAAATAAATTAAGATGTTCTGCAATAGACGTACCTTCCTTCATCCGCAGTGTATAGAGTTGTCTCTTCAAGTATAGACGACCAGTTAAGGACCTCGTCATGTACAGACTCTCCAGCTTCAACAAGATCGCCGCCGCAGACTTCTCCGTCGATACGTTTGGTAAGATATCCTTTGCCAGACACAAATGAATGGTATTGCACGTTTGAAGGTCAAAGTCATCCCAATCATCATCCTTTATCGAACTCGGCTTTTTCTCCTTCCCGTCTAACGCCTTGTGAAGTCCTTGTTGGATCAAGACATCCTTAACTTGGACTTGCCCTAGTCCGAAGTTAATCTTTCCGTCGAACTTCTCAACATCGAACTTCGCGTTCGAAACTCTCGCCATCTTTGAATTTTTTCTTGAATGAACAAAACCCTAGAATTTGAAAAAAATTCTAGATCCACTCAAAGAAATCCTAGATCCGAGCAATGGAACCTCAGATCTAATCAAAGAACCTTTAGATCTGTCACGCCCCAGGGCCGGCCGACCCCGGGACGCGGCAAGTGTATATATGATATCAGTAACAGGAGTTCAATAACATACTCACACAACAGCTAAATGACAACACAGACAACAAAAGCAGGGCTGACATGATATATACACCAATAGCGGAAGCTAAAAGACTGAATCTGTAATCCAAAAACATATTACAGACTCGATACATAATCAACTGTCCTGTGAGAGCCAATATATACAAAGACATACAATAATACACAAACGCGTGCCCAAGCACGGAATATAATACATACAATCACAAGGGATGCTGATAGCCTCTGATACTCGCGGGACGTGGCGCTACTCCGCTACTGATGAAGTCCCTCGGGGAGCTCTTCCTCCAGATCCGACTCAGATGACACTGGAGAAAAATATTATGCGAGGGGTGAGCCACACGCTCAGTGAACAGCACAACCCATGCCCCACAATTCATATTAACCACCAGATATTATTTATGACAAATCCACAATCACATTATTAAAAGCCACAAAAATGGCAACATCTATACAGGCCAGTGGGTCGCTATCGCCAACCCACTACACCCTCACCCTCACCCCTCAATAGGTGACATAGGATATTGGGACTTATTAGCCTGATAAACATCCATACACATCCATACACCCTCACCCTCACCCCTCAATAGGTGACATAGGATATTGGGACTGATAATCATCCATACACAATCATACACCCTCACCCTCACCCCTCAATAGGTGACATAGGTTATTGGGACTAACAATCCAATAGGTCGCTACATCGCCAACCCACTACACCCTCACCCTCACCCCTCAATGGGTGACATAGGATATTGGGACTGACTAGGCTGATGGTCGCCCTTGGTCCACCGATAGTCTCTCCCCCACTCCGTAGGCTGTTTGGCCACTCCCACATTCAGCACAGTCCGAGTCCAAGATCAGGAGGTGCCTACTGATGGGAGCCCCTGCACGGGACAGTCTCTCTACGCCGGGGCAGTCTCTAAAGGATCCAACGAAGGGAATAGATCAGCCTATCCATCGCATATGATCCACTCGGATCCGCTGACAAACACATCTCAACAACTCTAATGTCATGAATTCCTCAGAATTCCTCCAGGGCGCATAACCAAGATGCGGGGAACATGTATAATAATAATAATAACAGGGGTATAATATTATTGGGAAAGAAACCTTGAGAGGGCAGCGTGAGGTCCCGATATAGGACATCGCGACAACCAAACAAGGAACACAGAGTACCCTAGCACGGGTCTCAATGTTGACCTCGCAAGGCCCCTCCCTATAATATTATCTAAGGCATGCAATTAAACATATTCTAGCATTTAATTTAACAAATTAAACTAGTAGGACACATGCATAGGCCGAGGCTTCCTAGCATGATAACAAGGTGACAGGATGCACGGCTCTTACACAACCTAAGGGTGCAAGTCCCTAACATACAAGTCTAGGATGGCATGCATTCTACATTTTTCATGCTTGCATGGATTTCACATTACAACAAGTTAATATAATCCATGGTGCCCCAGGGGAGGACGGTACACGCCCAAGTGCGTATACGCCTCCCTACTGGGTTGGATTGTCCCACTCACCGATAGTCGGGTCGTCGCGCGACCGTCCGTCAAGATCTGCAAAATAGGGTAATCAATTCGGTGAGTAAAATCCACAAATAAATCCAAAAATACATTAAAATACACAACACTCGGACAAGCGTACATACGGCCTGTATGCACGCGAGCCCGAGCACCCCAACTCACTCCCGAACCCCGGGCAGCCGCACGCACGGCCACCCCGGCACCATCGGCGCACTGCCGCGTGCCTGGCCGCGCTCCCCGCCCTGCCGCACGCACGCGCACCGCGCGCCCCCGCGCGCACTGCCCGCACGCCCCAGCACGCGCACGCACTGGTCCCCAGCTCCGCGCCCAGGCGCATGCCCAGGCGCCCTGCCCCCCACCCAGGCGCAGTGCCCAGGTGCCCTGCTGCGAGCGCGCACGCCCGCGCGCTCTCGCTCGCACCCGCGCGCACTCCCGCGCACACCCCCGCTCGTGCCAGCACCCGCGCGCACCTGCGCGACCACTCCGCGCGCACCCGCGCACCCCCGCGCTCGCACCCACGCGCGACTGCGCGCCCGACTGCGCCCGCCAGCGCCCAGCGCCCAGCATCCGCGCCCAGCGCTCAGCGCCCAGCGCCCAGCTCCACCTGCGCGCACGCCCGCGCGCACGCGCGCGCGCGCCCTGCCATCTGCTCTGCCTGCTGCACTGCCTGCCAGCCTACCCGGGACAGCCTGCCAGCCCGCCCGAGACAGCCCACCACCACTCCAACGGCCACCAACGGCCTCCAACCGCCTCCAACCGCCACCAACGGCCACCCACTGCCACCAACAGCCATCCTCACTCAAAAACAACCCCCTAACATACATCTAACAAGAAAAGGAAGGGAAGAAGCCTTACCCAAGGGGAGGAAAGGAAGGGAAGGGAACCGGGAGCTCTTCGGGCACCGAAATACCTCCACAAGGACCACCACCACCTAGATCTCCTCCTAGCCAAAGAAGGGCTGAAATCTGAGGAGAAAAGAGGGTGTGAGGAGGGGCTAAACACACCGGAATTCGAATCCGAAACCACCGGTGGATAGATCGGGAGCTCACCTTACCTTTCTCTTCTTTGGGTTTTGAGATCCAAGCCCTCTAACTAGCTCTAAATCAAGAAAAAGAGAGAGGGGGAGAGAGAAAATCAATTGGAGAAGAAGATGAATAGTGGGGAGATATTTTTAGCTCACTTAAATATAACCTCTCACTTAGATTAGCCTAACCTAGGTTAATTAGGGCTAAGAAAGGATTAGTGAGGGTTTAAGTGAGTTTTGACTTGGGTCAACTCAACCACAAATAAAAACAAAAGGGGTTGACCAGAATTCGATGAAATTTTCGTGAGCTGCTTGGAATGGCACCAGGGCACATAATATGCAGTTAGATTTTCAATCGGAGCCCTCAATCTCAGGGCGATAGCTAACAGCCCGAAATTTTAGCGGTTCCGATCGAAAAACGAAAAAAATAAAAAAACTGCCAGAATGTCCCAACGGTTACCAGAAGGTTAAAAGTGACACATATATAACAAGATCTCACCAAGGGGAAACCTTAGGATTCAGAAACCCTGGGCTCTGATACCAATTTGTTACGGAAAACCTTCCCAAATAGATCTAGGATTGAGGGTTTGAGAGAGAAGACGAACAAATCAAACAAGCAATCACACAGAAGACAAGAAATTTATGTAGTTCGACAAATTGCCTACATCCATGGGCGGCGGTGATGATTTTATTGAGAAGAATTGTCTATTTGCCTCACTATATTTTATTTTCGTCAAGAACATATATAAAGGAAACAAACAGTCTAAAGAGGAAACAAACAAATTTAGAAATAAACAGATTTAGTGATCTCGAGAATCCTAGAGACAGATTTCACAATCTCCATAATCTTAAAAATATATTTTGTAATCTCTAAATATATTTTATAATCTCTAAATATATTTCTCAATCTCTACATATATTTCCATCATGGCTTCAACTTTGGGTCATAGAAACTACATATCTTACATATTTTAATAGTAATTCAATACAACTAAATATAACCATAAACTTATCCAATATAATTTTACGTAAAACAAAATGTAGAAGAAAATAAAAAGGTTTGATCATTAAGATTGACTAACTTAAAATTGAATTATTAATTAGGTATCATTAATAAGGTGAATCATATAAAATTATTTATTCGTCTAGTAATAACCTGAGTTAGATCGGCAATCCGGATGAATATTGGTCAATCCACTCGATCCAACTTGGATGATCCATTGACTGACGACTTTAACTAAATCAATGAGCTGATCCAACCATATAATTAATCAACTAATCTGATCTAGATCGACCGAGTGCTGAGGATATCGTTCACATGTTGTGGAGTCTTAAAATCTTAACAACAAATTAATGGTCTCCAATACTCAAGTTTCAGATGATAGCAGAAAGTTTTACTCTAATAATAAAAAATTGTATAATAATATCCACGGTGGGCTAACACGTGACATATCCAACAAAATTACTTGGGACTAATTTAAGATTGTGATGAATCCATATTCACCCAAAAGTTCTCGGTCTGGGTCCACCTCAGAGAAGATGATGCAATCCATAATGGGCATCAACTGTCAAGAGGTCCCAACAAATAAGACCCACAATAGCTCGTGAGCATCAACACGTGTACATGACACGTGTCGTGTTATGAGAGTGGTTTTTTTTTTCCCCACCCCACCTCATAACCCACTGTAAACACAACTGACAACCCCCCCATCAATGCAACAGTGTGTAGTTTCAGCCAGCAAAGGAATTTGGAGATATACATGGACATGACCAGCGCGCACTACCTGACCGGGCAGGAGAACCCTCCGTCGGCCGAGTGCTGCGGCGGGGTGCGGTCTACACACCAGGCGGCGAT
This sequence comes from Acorus gramineus, assembly GCA_030737835.1. Lineage (NCBI taxonomy): Eukaryota > Viridiplantae > Streptophyta > Magnoliopsida > Acorales > Acoraceae > Acorus > Acorus gramineus. The sequence continues at coordinate 2,497,082 of JAUJYN010000024.1, read as the reverse complement.
CAGAGGCGGCGCTCAGACGCGCAGGGAGACTTGCGAGTGCCTCCATCAAGTTGCGGCGAGGTACGGCGACAATTTGAGGAATGAGACTGTGACGGCGCTCCCCGGACGGTGCGGCCTCCACGTCGACACCCCCTTCTCCCTCCGTGCAAACTGCAGTCGGTGAGATATCAAAATTGACAACCAGTCATGCATGTCTAGCTTGTTTAAGAGCTCTGTTGCACTCGATCATTTTTACAGCCTTAAAGACAGTTATATATATATACCTTAGCTCCCTCGAGGCCTTAACTTACCATATCAAAATATATACTTTGTTATAAATTTTATATTTTTTTATAAATGATATTATTCAATTAATTAGAATATATAATTCATGTTTTATAAGAGTACATAATCCGTTAAATGAAATATAATATGATTTTAAAAAAAATGAAAACATATGCGGTTTGTTATGAATATGGTGAATAACCACCACTTCTCTAACCCATAACCTCCCCCACTCTTCAACTCCATAACCCCCTCATTCATCTCCATAACCTCCCCCACTCTTCTATTCCATAACACTCCTATTATTGCCTCACTATCTCCCCCTCACCTCTATAGACTTGTAACTCCCCACCTTTGGGATTCCTCTATGCACCCTATAAATAGAGGGGTTTCTCTTGTATTCCATCAACCAACAAAAGAAGAATAAATACCTCTCTCTACTTCTCTATTTGCTTGTGTATTTTGTTTATGTAGTTATATTTTACTTAGTTTACAACACGTTATCAGCACGACGACGCTCCTGTCTAATTCGCTAAAGAGAGATATCTACCATGTCGAATCTTACAAAACTCGAATTCACCGCACTTGATATTTCGGGCAACAACTATCTCTCGTGGATACTCGATGCTGAAATTCACCTTGATGCCATGAACCTTGGCAACACAATAAAGCAAGGAAATCAAGAGTCCCTGCAAAACCGCGCAAAAGCAATGATTTTCCTTCGCCACCACATTCATGAGAATCTCAAAAGCGAGTACCTCACGGTGAAAGATCCTCTTACCCTTTGGGAGAGCTTGAAAGATCGATACGATCACCAAAAGACAGTCATCCTCCCCAAAGCTCGGTATGATTGGATGCACCTGCAATTGCAAGATTTCAAATCTGTTGCTGATTATAATTCTGCCATTTTTAAAATTAGTTCACAACTTAAGTTGTGTGGTGAAAAGGTGATAGAAGAGGATATGTTAGAAAAAACATATTGTACTTTTCATGCCTCGAATGTGCTCATGCAGCAGCAGTATCGAGAGCGAAGATTTGAAAAATACTCGGCATTAATTTCATGCCTCCTTGTTGCCGATTAAAACAACAAACTTTTATTGAAAAATCATGCATCCCGTCCAACTGGTTCTGCATCACTGCCTGAAGCAAATGCATCAATGCCTGAAGCAAACGCATCCACGATGTCTACTCGTGGACGTGGACGTGAACGTGGCCGTGGACGAGGGCGTGGTCAAAACGACAATCGAAATTACAAGGTTCATAAATGTCACGCCCCAGGGCGGCCGTCCCCGGGACGCGGCAAGCGTATACATGATATCAGCAGTCAATACAGGAGATCAATAGCATACCATAAACAACAGCTAAAAAGACAACTCCGACAACAAAGAGGCTGACAAGATGTATACACAGATAGCGGAAGCTAAAAAGACTGAATTTGTAAATCAACAACATACTACAGACTCGATACATAATCATATGTCCTGTGAGAGCCAATATACACACATACATCCAAATATAATCCAAACTGGGTGCCCAAGCACAGAAATATATACATACAATAAAAAGGAAGGATGCTGATGGCCTCAAAAACTCGAGGGACGTGGCGCTACTCCGCTACTGGTGCAGTCGCTCGGGAAGCTCCTCTTTCAAGTCCGCCTCGGTAATCACTAGAGAAAAATATTATGCGAGGGGTGAGCCACACACTCAGTGAATAGCACAACCCATGCATCACAGTTCATATTAACCACAATTAATCAGTAAAAGCCTCAAAGTGGCATAATCAACACAAATCCAGTGGGTCGTTACATCGCCGAACCACCACACCCTCACCCTCACCCCTCAATAGGTGACAAAGGATATTGGGACTTAATAGGCTGATAATCATCCTTACACAATCCTGTGGGTCGCCACATCGCCGACCCACCACACCCTCACCCTCACCCCTCAACAGGTGACATAGGCTCTTGGGACTGACTAGGCTGTTGGTCACCCTTGGTCCACCGATAGTCTCTCCCCACTCCGTAGGCCGCTTGGCCACCCCCACATTCAGCACAGTCCGTCCCAAATCAGGAGGTGCCTACTGATGGGAGCCCCTGCACGGGACAGCCTTTCTAACGCCGGGGCAGTCTCTACACGGATCCAACGAAGGGAATAGAACAGCCTATCCATGCGCATATGATCCACTCGGATCCGCCGACAACACATCTCAACAACTCTAATGTCTTGAATTCTTCAGAATTCCTCCAGCGCGCATAACCAAGATGCGGGGAACATATAAGATAAAAAAAATGGGGAAAAGAAACCTTGGGAGGGCAACCTGAGGTCCCGATATAGGACATCCCGCCAACCAAACAAGGAACACGGAGTACCCTAGCCCGGGTCTCAATGTTTACCTTGCAAGGCCCCTTAATATTCCCTAAGGCATGCTACAATATCATAAGTTTGCATTTAATTTAATAAATCAAACTAATAGGACGCATGCATAGGTCGAGGCTTTCCTAGCATGATAACAAGGTGACAGGATGCACGGCTCATACACATATCCTAAGGGTGCAAGTCCCTAACATATAAGTCTAGGGTGGCATGCATTCTACACACTAATCATGCTCGCATGGATTACATATAACAAGTTAATATCTACTGCGGTGCCCCAGGGGAGGACGGTATACGCCCAAGTGCATATAGCGCCTCCCAACTGGGTTGGGTTGTCCCACTCACCGATAACCGGGTCGTCGCGTGACCGTCCGTCAAGATCTGCAAGACAGGGTAATCAATTTGGTGAGTAAAATACACAAAATACCGCAAAAATACACAAAAATACACTAAAAAAATACCCAACACTCGGACAAGCGTACATACGGCCTGTACGCACGCGAGCCCGAGCACCCCGACTCACTCTCGCACCCCCCGGCAACCACCTGCACGGCCACCTGCCCTGGCATGCCGCCGCGCCCCAGCCCGTGCACCCAGGCGCACTGCCGAGCTCCTGCCCGCACGCCAGGACACGCCGCCGAGCCCCCCCCGGGTGCACCGCGCGCTCACTGCGCCCCAGCGCAGCAACTCGAGCGCACACCGCACGCCCTGCGCCCAGCGCCTCACCCCGCGCGCACTCCGCGCGCACCACCGCTCGCCCCATCGCGCACATCCTGCACGCCTCATCGCGCGCACACCCCACGCCCTGCGCCCAGCGCCTCGCCCCGCGCGCACCACCGGCCTCGCCTCACCGCGCGCGCACAGCACGCCTGCACCTCTGTGCAGCGCTCCGCGCGCACGCTCCCGCACGGTGCCCAGCGCCCAGTACACGCGCCCGGCACCCGCACCCAGCATGCCCTCCATCTCCACCTGAGCGCACGCCCGCGCGCACGTCTGCGCGCACGCGCGCGCGCGCGCCCTGCCAACTACTCCGCCGGCTGCGCTGCCTGCTGCGCATGTGCTGCCATCCTGCCCGAGACAGTCCGCCTGCCCTGCCTGCCTGCCCGAGTCACCCAACCACCACTCACCGGCCACCAGTGACCTCCGACCGCCCCTAACCACCACCCACAGCCACCAACCGCCACCACAACCCAAAAATACCCCCTAACATGCATCTAAACATGGAAAAGAAGGAAGAAACCTTACCCAAGGAAAAGAGAGGAAGGGAAAGGGACCGGGAGCTCTTCGTGCACCGAGATACCTCTCCAAAGACCTCCACCACCAAGCTCTTCCTCAGCCCTCGAAATGGCTGAAATCAGGGGAGAAAAGAGGGGGTTAGAGGGGGTCAAACTCGTCGGAACTCGAATCCGAGACCACCGGTAGATAGATCGGGATGAGATCTAACCTTTCTATTCTTTGTGTTTTGAGTTTCAAGCACTCTAGGTAGCTCAAACCCAAGAAAAAGAGAGAGGGGGAGAGAGAAAACCAAATGGAGAAGAAGATGAATAGTGGGGGGCAAATTTTAGATTCACTTATATATAATCCCTCACTTAGATTAGGGTTAAGAGAGGATTAATTAGGTTTAAGTGAGGATTAGGTGGGTTAAAGTGGGTTTTGACTTGGGTCAACCCAACCACAAATAAAAACAAAAGGGGTTGACCAAGTCATGGGCCCACTTTGACCGAGTCAACTCTCCCAATGACTTCTCGCTCGGTCAAAACCCGGATACGCCACGGAACTGTAAAATTCTGAAACGTTACCGGAATTCGATGAAATTTTCGTGAGTGGCTTGAAATGGCACCAGGACACATAATATGCAGTTAGATTTTCAATCGGAGTCCTCAAACACAGGACAATAGCTAACAATCCAAAATTTTAGCGGTTCCGATCGAAAAATGAAAAAAAAACTCAAAAACTGCCAGAATGCTCCAATGGTTACCATAAGGCTAAAAGTGACACATAAAAGTGCTCCAATGGTTGCCCTCCCAAGGTTTCTTTTCCCCATTTTTTTTATCTTATATGTTCCCCGCATCTTGGTTATGTGCGCTGGAGGAATTCTGAAGAATTCATGACATTAGAGTTGTTGAGATGTGTTGTCGGCGGATCCGAGTGGATCATATGCGTATGGATAGGCTGTTCTGTTCCCTTCGTTGGATCCGTGTAGAGACTGCCTCAGCGTTAGAAAGGTCGTCCCGTGCAGGGGCTCCCATCAGTAGGCACCTCCTGATTTGGTGGCGGACTGTGCTGAACGTGGGAGTGGCCAAACGGCCTACGGAGTGGGGAGAGACTATCGGTGGACCAAGGGTGACCAACAGCCTAGTCAGTCCCAAGAGCCTATGTCACCTATTGAGGGGTGAGGGTGAGGGTGTGGTGGGCCGGCGATGTGGCGACCCACAGGATTGTGTAAGGATGATTATCAGCCTATTAAGTCCCAATACCCTTTGTCACCTATTGAGGGGTGAGGGTGAGGGTGTGGTGGTTCGTCGATGTAGCGACCCACTGGATTTGTGTTGATTATGCCACTTTGAGGCTTTTGCTATTAATTGTGGTTAATATAAATTGTGATGCATGGGTTGTGCTATTCACTGAGCGTGTGGCTCACCCCTCGCATAATATTTTTCTCTAGTGATTACCGAGGCGGACTTGAAGGAGGAGCTTCCCGAGCGACTACACCAGTAGCGGAGTAGCGCCACGTCCCTCGAGTTTTGAGGCCATCAGCATCCTTCCCTTTTATTGTATGTATATATTTATGTGCTTGGGCACCCAGTTTGGATTATATTTGGATGTATGTGTGTATATTGGCTCTCACAGGACATATGATTATGTATCGAGTCTGTAGTATGTTTTTGGATTACAGATTCAGTCTTTTTAGCTTCCGCTATCTGTGTATACATCATGTCAGTCTCTTTGTTGTCTGTGTTGTCTTTTTAGCTGTTGTTATGGTATCCTATTGATCTCCTGTATTGACTGTTGATATCATGTATACGCTTGCCGCGTCCTGGGGACGGCCGCCCTGGGGCGTGACAAAAGTTGGTATCAGAGCCTGGTCCTGTCAGAGCCAATTGTCTTCTTTTCGTAGAGATGAGTCCTAGGATTTCTATATGAGTATTCTGATCCTAGTGTCTGGTTTTCTTAGGTTGCTGATATGCCTCCTCGCAGAGGACGGCGCGGACGTGGTCCCTCTCGACCTTTGGAGGTTTCCGGACCTACCAGAGGCGAGGATGCTAATCGTGAGTCCTCAGCTGCGAGGCCAGGAGCAGCGCAGGAGCCTCCTGCCTGGGAGCGTGCGTTTGCGCGGATAGCAGACTTAGTGGAGACGCAGACTAGGGCACTAGAGGCCCATACCAGAGTGCTAGCAGATCAGGCACGGGAGATTCAGGAGCTGCGGGCAGCCCGCGAGGCAGTTCCGCAGGTTCCTTTGGTGGCAGATCCACCTGTGGTACCCGATGTACCCCCAGTTCCCGTGGTGGTTCCGGCGGTCAGAGTTCAGGATCCCCAGGAGAGGGAGGTGGGGCTAGAGGCTGCAGCGAGGGTGCAGCAGAGTGGCCTCTCAGCCTTTCTGAAGCTCCACCCTCCCGAGTTCCAGGGTCAGACGGAGGACCCCCTTGCTCCAGAGAGATGGTTGATGGAGGTGGATACCATCTTCTCGACCATGCTTTGCACCGACCGCCAGCGAGTCTCCCTGGCCACTTTTATGCTGAAGGGTAGCGCCGCCGACTGGTGGGCTACTAGATCAGTGGACATCCCCGAGGGTGTGGAGCAGCTTACGTGGGCGGGATTCAGGAGATATTTCTTGGAGGAGTACTTCCCCTTCTCGACACGTCAGATAGTGATGCAGGAGTTTGAGCAGCTGACGCAGGGCTCTATGTCTGTCGCTGACTACTCCACGCGCTTCACGAGGCTATCCAGATTTGCTCCAGCTTTGGTGATGGACGAGGAGACGAGGTGCCGTCGATTTGAGCTCGGTCTCAGCAGCGCCATTCGGGTGCACGTTACCTCCCAGGCATTCATGAGGTACTCCGATTTAGTGTCTCGAGTGAAGACAATTGAGCGAGACCTCGAGATCCTCGTGAGGGCGAGGCCTCCCAGGAGCCAGGACCAGGGACAGCGCAAGAAGAAGAGGCCCCGCTTTGATCGGTCAGCGGCTGCCTCTCCTCCAGCAGATGCGGTGCCAGTGCGAGGTCCAGCACCCATCGCAGCAGTGCCAGTCCAGGCGAGGCGACCAGAGACGCGGCGCTGTTATCACTGTCAGCGCGTCGGGCATATCTTGTATAATTGCCCTGACGCTGGCCGACCACGCGTGATGCCTCCACAGCAGCAGCCGTTCCAGCAGCAGTGCCAGCAGTAGTAGCAGCCTCAGCGCCAGTAGCAGCAGCAGCCTCAGCGTCAGCAGCAGCAGCCATAGGGTGGCCGTGCTGATCAGAGGAGGCAGCCTCAGCATTCACTGTGCTATTCACTGAGCGTGTGGCTTTTGCTATTAATTGTGGTTAATATAAATTGTGTTGATTATGCCACTTTGAGGCTTTTGCTATTAATTGTGGTTAATATAAATTGTGATGCATGGGTTGTGCTATTCACTGAGCGTGTGGCTCACCCCTCGCATAATATTTTTCTCCAGTGATTACCGAGGCGGACTTGAAGGAGGAGCTTCCCGAGCGACTACACCAGTAGCGGAGTAGCGCCACGTCCCTCGAGTTTTGAGGCCATCAGCATCCTTCCCTTTTATTGTATGTATATATTTCTGTGCTTGGGCACCCAGTTTGGATTATATTTGGATGTATGTGTGTATATTGGCTCTCACAGGACATATGATTATGTATCGAGTCTGTAGTATGTTTTTGGATTACAGATTCAGTCTTTTTAGCTTCCGCTATCTGTGTATACATCATGTCAGCCTCTTTGTTGTCTGTGTTGTCTTTTTAGCTGTTGTTTATGGTATGCTATTGATCTCCTGTATTGACTGTTGATATCATGTATACGCTTGCCGCGTCCCGGGGACGGCCGCCCTGGGGCGTGACACATGCAGTACGAATATGATGAACCAAAGACCTTATCCACATGCATTCCCGGCTTGCTTCGTGGAGTGCAAGAATCTAAGAGTGATTAGAAGACGTGGCGACCAAAGTCTGTTTCGTAGATCGCCAAGAGATTGCTGTGCCACCGCAAGTGAATACATAGCCTGTTTGTGAGCGAGCCTTGTGAGGATCTGAAAGATATCCTGAATCTGCATAACCCTTTAATTGTGCACCATTATTGGAATCCTTTGCATAGAATAAACCCATGTCTGACGTTCCACGAAGATAACGAAAAATGTGCTTCACACCATTCCAATGCCTTCGAGTTGGTGCAGAGCTAAATCTGGCCAATAAATTAACTGAAAATGCAATGTCAGGTCTAGTGCATTGGGCCAAATATAATAAGGCACCAATTGCACTAAGATATGGTACTTCAGGACCAAGAAGATTTTCAGTATCTTCTTTTGGATGAAAATGGTCCTTCTTTGGGTCAAGTAACCTTACTACCATTGGAGTACTTAATGGATGACATTTGTCCATATTAAAACGCTTCAGGATTTTTTCAACATATGTTGTTTGATGAACAAGTATTCCATTTGAACTTTGCTCAATTTGCAAGCCGAGACAATATCTTGTTTTTCCAAGATCTTTCATTTCAAACTCCTTTTTCAGATATTCGGAAGCCTTTTCGAGCTCTTCAGGAGTTCCAATTAGATTAATATCATCAACATATACTGCAATAATGGTAAATCTGAGTTCCGTTTTCTTAATAAATACACAGGGGCATATTGGATCATTGACATATCCTTCTTTTATTAAGTACTCACTAAGACGGTTATACCACATTCATCCAGATTGCTTTAATCTATACAAGGATCGTCTTAGCTTGATTGAGTACATGTTTCGTGGTTTTGCTTCAGGCAATTTTAGTCCTTCAGGAACTTTCATATAAATATCGGTATCTAATTTTTCATATAAATATGCAGTAACCACATCCATTAGCTGCATGTCAAGTCCTTCTGAGACTACAAGACTAATTAAATACCAAAATGTGATTGTGTCCATCACAAAAGAATATGTCTCTTCAAAATCTATCCTAGGTCTCTGCAGGAAACCCTGTGCCACAAGATGAGCTTTGTATCTAACAATCTCGTTTCTTTCATTTCGTTTTCTCGCAAACACCCATTTACATCCTACTGGTTTAACACCTTCAGGGGTTAGGACTACTGGTCCAAATACATGGTGTTTTGCAAGTGAATCCAATTATGTTTGAAGAACAGCTTTCCATTGTGGCCAACAATTTTTTCGTCTACATTCATCCACTGAACGTGGTTCTAAATCATTATCTGAAATGATTTCTGTAGCTACTGCAAATGAGAATATATCATCAACAAGCATTTGCTTTCAATCCCACAATATTTGTGTTAATGAGGTAATTTTCTTAGCGTGGTGGTCATCCAAGGGGGAGTGTTATGAATATGGTGAATAACCACCACTTCTCTAACCCATAACCTCCCCCACTTTTCAACTCCATAACCCCCTCATTCATCTCCATAACCTCCCCCACTCTTCTATTCCATAACACTCCTATTATTGCCCCACTATCTCCCCCTCACCTCTATAGACTTGTAACTCCTCACCTTTGGGATTCCTCTATGCACCCTATAAATAGAGGGGTTTTCTCTTGTATTCCATCAACCAACAAAAGAAGAATAAATACCTCTCTCTACTTCTCTATTTGCTTGTGTATTTTGTTTATGTAGTTATATTTTACTTAGTTTACAACACGGTTAACGTTTTGGATTATAAAATGGACTCTGTGTAACATTTTTAAAATCTAACATATATATTTTTTGTTGGGCTTGTCTTTCTTTTGGAAAAAGCGCAATTATACACAAGTCTACTCTCGAGCCCCCATTCGAGTCTTGTATAAAATCTGAGTGACATGTACTCACATTATAAATTTTTTTATATTTTTATAAATGGATCCACGCAATTAAAAATAATTTATTTTTTTTTATAAAAATACGTGAATAATTAGATGATGTATAATATGTTATTTTTAAATCAAAATATATTTGGATTGGAAACAGGGTAAGAAAAAAAGATTAATATATAACATTTTTCTTTGAAAAATGTTGAACACTGTTAACACGTGTTTTAATATTTTTTTTTCTCTTAAAATATCATCTAAAAATTGTATACCTTGTCTAAATAGCGATGAAGTATATGGGACTACCGGATACTGTAAATGAGATATATACTTTATTTAATTTCTAGAATATGTTGTGTTTATTATTGTTTTTAATGGGTAATTTTTGGTGTTGAATTATGCAGGGCTTCTTGAATCTGGAAAGTGCTGGAATGAATAAATGGCTCCCTCAGCTGCCTAGTACAGTGAGATAAATGAGAGTCATGGCTCTCTTGTTGTATGGATATATGGAACAGTTCTCTATAAGAAGACCACTGCTTTTATATATGAGATCTGTCCCAGTCTTCCACTTCTCTTACCCAAAACTTGTAGGCATCATAAGAGATCCAGAAGCCTATCTTTACAGTCCATGCATTACAAATGAATATGTCACACAGTCAGTTCCAAACGCTCTAAACAGGACACAATTCTTCTCGTTCTCAGGTCAGTGAGGAGACATTTAATAAAAAGAACATGTTACACTTAGTTTTTTTCGTAGTCATAAGCGTAGTCTGTCTGTGTTTTCATTTTTCTTAAAATCGCATATCTCATCATAAACAATCTCCTTGGTGGTCTATAATTAGGGCATCATAAACAATCGCTTTAATTGGGCCATTAAATTAAAACACTACTAAGATAGCTTATACTTTATAATTTTATAAAAATATAACTTAGATTTTATATACCCAAGTACTAGGTAATCAATTGTGATTAAAACTATTTAAAATGGATCTATTGTAATGGAAAAAATCAAATAGAATATGAATCTATTAATTAATAATTATGAGATTCTAAATTTATATCACTATATATATATATATATATATATATATATTTTCATATTTGTTTCCACATGATGGTGGGATTGTGAGAATGATTGCACTAATGATTGAGTATATCAATGCCCATGTATATTTGCTACGTCCAAATATATTTGACCGTCTAATTGATCAAAGCACAAAACAAGTACAGAAAAATAAGTAGAAGATCCAAAGCCCCTAATCAAGAGGCTTGTAAACCAAACTCTAAAGCAACCGCACAAGTTTTCCATTTTGGTATACATTCCATTTATAGCCTCTGATACAATCTGACAAACCTCCATCGCTGGACAATGAGGTATATATGCCTCATTACACTATATATCTTATTTATCTTATTTTTATAAAAATTTATATTTTTTTAGTATGAAGTATACACATTAGAAAAAATCAAAATAGGCAAGGACTGCACTGATCCCAACCCTCTCCATATGTAAGCCAGCAAAACAGAACCAACAAAATCCTTGAACCAGCTTGCAACAAGTATAGAAACGAAACCGACCAAACACTTAATTCTACATGGTCTCAAAGGGTCACCCTCTTACAAAGTCTCAAAACCTCTCTTCTCAACACCGTTTATTTCTCTCAAAGAAAACTCTATATGCGACTGCGACTGTATATCACAGAAAATTAAATCTCTCTTTACCATAGCAAGCAAAAAACTAATAAATAGGATAAAAATGAGGAATTATGACAATATCTCTACAGAAGTTTATAGAAAATATCCTATTGGTTTGACTCTAGGTCTTCGAAAACTGATCTTTTACTATAGGATGCAAGACATCTCACAGCAATATCTCATCTTTATAAAAGTTTATAATTTTCTTGCATTAAGTAGCTAGCCATATTAAAAAAAAAACATGTAAAGATTGCTCATAATTTAGAGGTGAGCAAAGAGTACTGTCCCCAACCCTCTCCATGTGTAAGCCAGCAAAATAGAACCTACAAAACCTTTGAACCAACCCTTGCAACACGTCTATATAGAAACGAATGCCTACCAGACACTTAATACATGCATGGTCTCAAAGTGTCACAATACCCTGTAATTCTGTCGCAATATATATGACAGTGTCGCTATAAATACAGCAGTTGTAGTTTAAACTAAGCAAAGGAAATTGGATCAAGATGGAGGTGACTGAGAGGGCTGTGACTTGGGTGCTAATTCTGTTGGTGGCCATGGCATGTGTGGTTGTCGAGCCGGCCGGGGCGGTGGACTGCTATATGGTGAGCATTGGGATGAACCCGTGCCGGGAGTACCTGACCGGGCAGGCGGCGGAACCATCGTCCCTCTGCTGCCGCGGGGTGAGGCTGATCCACCAAGAGGCCCACAGCACTTGGATGCGCCAGGACACGTGCAAGTGCCTCCGCCAGATTGCCGCCTCGCACGGCCACTACCTCAGGGAGGAGGCCGCACAGGCACTCGCTGGACGGTGCGGCGTCCAGTACGGCATCCCCTTCTCCCGCGATGTCGATTGTAGCCGGTGAGACCTACTCTCTGCTTCTCATGATATGTTACTCTATACAAGAACAAGAGGTTGATTTCAGGTTGACAATTGTAGCATGGATAACTGTAGCAGTGGAGTAAATTATTTTGAAATTGAAAAATATAATAATAAAATTTTTAATTTGTTGTTTGATTAACAAAGAATATGATCTTGATGATGAAAGGTGAGTAAAATGTAATTAATGATTTGTACATGTGAAAAGTAATTTGACCTGTCCCTTGATTTATAAAAATTCATGATAGGTAATTTAAATTATGGTCACATTTATATAAATGGAATAGATTGAGTGAATTAACTTAATTATAGGGAATACTGAAATACCAATACCAGTTTTGACATAACTAAACATACACTTTTATTCCATACAATTACCAATATTCCAACCAATTCCAATGCTATTCCTCAACTTCCTCAACCTGAACTGGCCATAAAAGAAATATGTATCGCTTTAAAATGTGACATATGTTGGCTTGCTTCTTTTTATGGTTATTGTGTATGTATTTATCATGTGAGCTTGATAAGAAGCTAACCATTTTATTTTTTGTTTTATTTAATGCAGGGTTTCTCTAATTAAATTAAGAGACCTAGCTGAATGAAGAGAGGAGCTACCATTTGCTTGGCTCCCTTGGTCACCTAGTGGAGTGACTTAAAAAGAGTCACGCATGGTTCCATCATGTATGTGTGTAAATAAGTGAAGAATTTGAATAAAATGGAATAAAATGTTCACTTATTTTATACAATATCTCGCTCTATTATTCCATCCATCATCTACTTCTTTTACTCAAAAAGGAGTTGTTACTCACACGGGTTGGTTCTTTGGTCAACAGCATAATTTTTTTTTTTATTAAGTAAATTTGTTTTCTCTAGGCATGCACCACCTCCAGGGTGATGGAATTCTCTCTATGACTAATTATCCAGTAATAGTCAATAAAAATGTGTCATGTGAATCAAATGTATTGTAAACTCTTTAACAAAAAAAAAAAAAAACTCTTACTGGGAAGAGTCTATTCAAATATATTTATTCATGATGTTTTCGATTTACGTGACGCATTTTCATTAGCTATTATAGAGGTTGCTCCTTGTAGTTAGTCATAGACGATCTGACTCCCCTTCCAGGATTGAAGGAAAAAAGAAAACCCGTATGTGTAAATTAAAGACAATATTGTTATAATTATAAATTATGTATGAGGATATTATGGTCATGCATTTGGTATACATTCATTTATGAGTTAGATTGATAAGAAAGCCAAACTACGTGTAAACCTCTTATCTTTTGTGATTGTCTGATTCTTTTCGTTTTCTATACTTTTGATCTGCGGAGTGATTTTCAACGGGGTCCTTCATTGTTGCTTCAGTCTATGTGCCTGTAATTCTCTGGTAGATAGTGAGCTAGAAAGATGACCCTCCCAATGACGTATGAACTCATTTTATTAAGGTTGAATCTTGAAATTATGATAAAATTGTAATTAAATACTCTTTATCACCCTTCCAATGAGCCAAAGAACATGTCATTTCAGTATCCGCATCGAAACTGTTTGAGCATCTGAATTCTTACACATGTGAATGATTGATTATTGCATTTCGATGGAATGACCATGCACCAGGAAAAGTAAAATAAAGAAAAAAAGTTATTTTCTTTCTATAATTTGGCACAAGTACTAAATGGTCAAAAGAAAATTTTAGTTTTTTCTTACTTGCCGTCATGCACAAATAGGCTCAAAATATCACACAAGTTTCTGTCTCATGTGAAACAAAACAAAAGCCACACAACCCTCCTTTCAACAGACAGGAGAAAACTCTTTGGATCCACGTTAATTGTTTGGACCACAAATTCACTCAAACACAGATCAAAAACGGTACTTAAAACAAAATTCTCATGTAAACAAAACAAATAACCACCCTCTCAACATACTCTTCAACTCACGTGAAAAGGCATGATAAACTCTTTCGACACATGTACAAAGGCTCGACAAACAATGAACCACACACAATGCACGCACCCATATTGACTACATCTTCACTAAAAATGTCACAATATCTGCAAAAGCTCATGCAATCCAACCCCCTCAAAACACACTATAAATAAATAGTAATACAATGCCCCCTCAAAGCACACAAACTCCTCAATACAACAGTTGTAGCTAGTTTAAGCTAAGCAAAAGAAGCTATATATGGAGATGACCAAGAGGGCTGTCCCATGCATGGTAATTCTGTTGATGGTGGCCATGGCCCATGCATTCACCGGCTTGGCCAGGGCGCAGCAGGTGAGCTGCCCCGCGGTGGACTCGGTGATATCGACGTGCGGGTCGTACCTGACTGGCCAGGTGACTGTCCCATCGGATGCCTGCTGCGGCGGGGTGAGGTCGATCCACCAGGCGGCTGGCGATAGCGCCCATGCTCGCAGAGAGACGTGTGAGTGCATCCGCCGCACCGTGGCTATGTACAGCGATCTCAGCGACGAGGCCGCCCGGGCACTCACCGGAGAGTGCGGAGTTAAGGCCGGCATCCCCATCGCCCGCGACGTTGACTGTAGCAGGTGAGAGAAATTGTTCTACGTTTGAATGGGTGATTGAAATTTTGAGATTCTTAAAATATTGCATTTCAAACTCCGCTTTTGAAAATCATTATTTTATTATTATTTTTTTTTTATCAATTGCAATTTTTTTTTTTGCATTAAAAAGGAAGATGATGGCTTAGTTTAAAAAATTAAACACTGAAAATATGTTTGAATCTGTATTTGAAAATTTTTAATTTTTTAAATGCAAAATCTATTAAAAAACAGATATCCAAACCGTATGAGAAGATGATAATTAATTTGTGTTATTTTGATTGAATGCAGGATTTCTTGAATGAAGAGACCTGGAGGAATAAAGACAGCACTTGGTGTAGTGAGATTATAAAAGAGTCATGCATGACTCTATTATGTATGTGTGGATGAATGAGATGAAATTAAATGAAGAATTTGAATAAAATGTCCACATTTTTACATTTTCTTTCTCTCTATCTATTTTTCCTGTTTATCTATTGCACTAAAAAAAAAACGAAAAAGGAGTAGGATTAACTCACATGGCTTGATTATTCTGACGGTAATGGAAGCAAGAATGTACTTAAACAAGCTTAATCCTTTCTATTCTGATATAGTAATACCTTCATATTCCTTTCATCCAAACCTGCATTTTGGCTTACTCACCCTAATTCCAACCTATTCTGCCTTTATTCTTTTACCCGGGCCCATTTGGATAGAGGCATAGGCTATTAAAGGTTTTATACCTATTCTAGGAATTGTTGATTTTATCAATGGAATAACTGATTTTTTGTTTAGTTGTGTTTTTAGTTATTCTTGTTGAGAAACATAATAATAAATGTTGGAGTGTTTGGTTGATGAAGAATAAGATGTGAATAAGGTGTAAAAAAATGATTGACATGTGAGTCTCATTGATGTTTAAGAGGTGATGACATGTGATTTGATGTGATGACATGTGATTTAATAGGTGGGTCCCCTTATACCTAACACAGCGAAAAACGGATAAAAAGGATCCAATCAGTGTTTAGATCTCATAAGCTCTTTGAATTTACAAGGAAAAAAATCTTAAAAAAGAGGAAATTCGAAATATTATTGATAATAAATTGTCAACCCTAGATTACAAGTATGCTATTTATACTAATAACAGAAAATTAAAAAATTACTAAAAATAGTAAAATTCGAAAACTAATTTTTCTGATTCTATGAGATCTTAAATGATCAGAAGAATTGATAGAAATCAATTCTGATATGTTATGATTGAGATATCACAAATCTAAAACTTACTAAAAATAGTAAAATCTCTAATTTAAAGACCTAAATAAATGAATTTTAAAAAAATAAGAATTGTGATTCCGAGATCGTGAAATTTTATGCGATTCCGAGATCGTGATAATTGATTTGTAATTTATTTGATAGACCTCTTTTGATGGTGCCATCTGCATAATCTGTCTAACATCAATACTAGTAGAGGAATAACACAATTCCATATGGGGACTAGGAATACAAATACAAGTTTATTCTCATCTAATTCTGCATAGCCATACACCTTTATACCATTCACCCAAACAACTTTTTACCTTTATTCACTCTTATCCCCCCATTCCATCTTTTACTCCCCCCATTCAAATTAAACAGGCCATAAAAAGGGCTAAAAGAGTAGGCCGGATTAATTCACATAGGTCAATTATGAAAGAATTCCAAGCAAATAAGGTCGGAAGAGAGGATGCACGTGTACAAATAAAAAAGAAACTCACATGTCGATTTTTTGGTTAACAAATAAAAAAGAATCACACTTCACAGCTTGAATTTTGGATCATATTTTTTACCATTCATCATAAAATTTCATTAGAATGATATTTTATTTTCTTATAATATTTGTTTGAAGAAATGATGTTCCTAAAGGTTTGATCGCTTGACCTTCTTCTTAAAGAGGGGAGGTGCTCACCTATTTAACTAAAATTTGGTTCTCAATTTTCTTATAACGTTACGTGCTTCATTGTATAAGATGCATGCATCTTAAAAAAACTCAAAGCATCTTGCAACAGATAACCAACCCCCATTCATCAATAGGAGTCCAAATTTGATCCCAACTGACCAAATGATGCTAAACGTCGAGGTCCAATAAAAGCTAATTTAAAGGCTTTAGGAGAACGAATTTGACCAATTCAGTTTTCTCAGCTATCACAATTCAGTCGATGAGTGACTTCTGGAAAACCTGGACGGGCATAAGAAGGAGAGGCAAACACGGGCTGTCGGGAAAGGTTGCATTCTCCTCCTTTTCGGCTGTGGTTTGGCCATTTGGCGTATCTGGAACAATATGGTTTTTTAGGGAAGCCTCTGTATTTTGAGAACTTGTGAGAGCTGATGCATCAATGCATCCGGGATTGGGGGAAAGAACTGGTGGGCATTCAAGATATCTATTTCGAAGAGTACGGTTGGAGGGTGCTCGCAATGTAATTGAGAGGCATCAGTGGCTTTAGTTGGGTAGAAACATTTTCTACCATGCTAAACACTGGGCTCTCCCCCTTTCCAGCAGGGCTGGGTTCGGGCTACCCTCTTTTCTGTCTTGTATTTTTTATTTTTGCTTATGTATTAAAATCTGTGTCCCTTTTTCCACTTCAGACATTATTATATTGAAATAGAAATGATCACATTCTCATCAAACAAAAAGTTGCACAAGGAACAACTGGGTGTTGAAACACTGGGTATGTATGACCATCTTTAAGTTGTTCTAGAAATGAAGGCAAATGGGTTCGAATTGTTGTGTATAACAGAAGCGAAAATAACAAATAACGAGATCGAAGAAAACACAAATAAGAAGAAGAACACATATTTACGTGGTTTGGTCTAAGTCTACATTCACGGGGCTGCAAATAGTAGAGCATTCACTAATAGAGTTAAGAATTACAGATATATTAAGACTTACATACAAACCTCTTCCTAACTATCCCACTCAACTTCCGTTAGGGCCTCTAAATACAAATGTACAAACCAAGTCAAATTTCAAAGTTTATCTACATGAGATTTTATACATACAAATCATAACAAACAAATCCCTAAAATCTCTCAATAAATCTCATCATAAAAATAGACTTTTTCAAATTAATGATGTAGTCAATTGGGTGCCCACACTAAATGACTTAATCTTAGCCATTCAAGTACACCGGATTTGAGACATTTTTCCAACAATCTCCACCTTGACTCATATCCGGTGAATCCAGAATTCTTCGAACCCTTAAGATTTTCCTTGATGTCTCCACCACGCTCCGTGTCTTTGAAACAAGATCATGCAAATAGTGTACCATGCAAATGAAAATGCCAATACAAATTCAAAATGCAAACTCCACTTTAAACAAAGTAGTCTTCTCCAACACGAGTCTTTACGTGCAAATGACTCGCTATACAAATTCCAAATTGTAGGGATTTCAGGAACTACTTCCTCTGGATCTCTACCACCGTCAAATGCATAAGCATGCATCGCCTTTCTATGAATCGACGGCTGAATCAAACATCATGCACTCAGAACCAAAACAATGCCGATAATCACGTCTCTAAATGACTGACTTCACCTCCACCTCGAAAATAGAACACCCATAAAACCGATGTTCATGCGCCTCGCACAAATGCTTGTGTGTTTCCACGAGCCTCTGTGCACCTATGTCTCGGTTACATGTTACTCATGTGTATCATAAACTTATACGTCTGCCTTGTACAATCTCAGTTGAAAAAACCTTCAAAACAAATAAAATCCCAGAAAAAAAGGGCCAAAACCATACACATATCTCGGTGTTTGCAATCTGAACCATCTCCATGCATGCAATATTCATATACTATTCAAAAATTCAAAATTCAAATTCCATGCAAATTCATATAAATCCCATGCAATCAGGAATGCTTATCCCACAGCCACAATCTTCATTTTTTTTTTTTTTGGAAACCATCATTGTCCATTCAATGCCTTCATGCAAATCCCATGTGATCAAGGAATATTCATTCAAATATCATTCAATGCCTTCATGCAAATCCCATGTAATCAGGGATTACAGATTCCCACAGTCACAAGTTTCAAATTAAAATCCTTTTTTTTTAAACCAATTTTTCATGTATGCATACCAATTGAACATATCCCATCTTAATTCATATCTCCACCGAAAACACCATAAACAAATCTCCCATGCATAATGATATGTAAATAAATTCCATGCAACAAATCCATGCGAACAAAAAAAAATTTCCATACCTAGACAGACAAGGAATATGCCCTACTTCCTTCTTCTTCTTCTTCTTTTTTTCTTTGCAAATCTGATCCGATGCCACTGATGTTGCCATTATTCATTATTCTTCATATCATAATTCTTTAGATCTCATTCCTCTAGGTTGAATCTGGAGCTCTGATACCACTTGTTGTACATAGTGGAAGCGAAAATAACACGAGATTGAAGAAAACACAAATAACAAGAAGAATACAGATTTACGTGGTTCGGCCTAAGCTTACATCCACGGGGCTGTAAAATAGTAGATTATCCATGAGAATTAATGCAAATCTCCATTGGACTCTCTTCCTAACTATCCCATTCAACCTCCGTGAGCACCTCTAAATACAAATGTGCAAACCAAACCAAATTTCAAAGTCTCTCTACATGAGATTTTATACATACAAATCATAACAAACAAATCCCTAAAATCTCTAAATAAATCTCATAAAAAAAAATAGATTTTTTTCAAATTAAAGATTTAGTCAATTAGGTGCATACCCTAGATGACTTAATCCTGGCCATTTAAAATTTTGATACACCGGATCTGAGACATTTTTCTAATGATTCTTCAAACAATAGTGTAGAGGACAATTATATTTACGTATGAATTACAACCCTCTTAAGTTGCATGCACAGGGGCAACTACATTCGATTGGTCCACTTAAGTTGCAGAGTGCCTATGCAACTAAGTCCGAACAAACCCTTCATCTGTGTCTTAAAACCAGGCCCTTTATCTGAATGACCCGCTTAAGTTGCACAAAGAACAACTGGGTCCAAATGATACTCCTCTAGAGTTGCACAGAGAGCAACTAAATATGGACAACCATTAAAGTTGCATAATGAAACTGGATCTGAGTCATGTGTTCAAGTCTTGATGCTGATTTACCTATCTGTTTATTGACGATTATTATTCGAATGAATTTTTCGTGAGATCAGGACAAACAGATAGATGTAGCATTCCCACATTGACCTTAAGATCAGCTAAGGGGGATCCCTCCAGCATCACAAAAAATAAATGGTCTGAGCAACCCTCTATAGTTGTGGCACAAAATGCAAATGGGTTCTAACTATACTCCAAAGTCACACGGGAGAACTGGTTCCAAACAACCCTCTGAAGTTGCACAGACAACTCTTCAACACATGTATAAAAGGCACGACACAATTAATGCACGCGCACCCACATTGACTACATGTTAACAAAAAGTGTCACACAATATCTGCAAAATTAAGCTCACGCAATTTACCCTCCTCAAAACACATTATAAATACAACACCCCCTCAAAACATACAAACTCATCAATATATACAAAACCTCTAGTAGTTTAAGCTAGCTATCAAAGAACTAAGAGATGGAGATGACTAAGAAGGGTGTCACATGCGTGCTAATTCTGTTGGTGGCCATGGACTACACATTCATCGGGCCAGCCCGGGCGCAGGTGAGCTGCTCCAAGGTGAACTCAGAGATATCCCAGTGTGGGTCGTATTTGACTGGCCGGGTGACCTCCCCATCGGCTGAGTGCTGCAACGGGGTGAAGTTGATCCACCAGTCAGTCGCCGGCAGCGCTCAAGGGCGCAAGGAGACGTGTGACTGCATCCGCCGGACCATGTCCACTCACAGCGACCTGAGGGATGAGGCCGCGCGGGCACTCCCCGGACGGTGCGGCATCAAGGCTGGCATCCTCGTCTCTCGTGACGTTAACTGTAGCCGGTAAGAGAGGCGCCACTTCATCATATAAAATTGCTCTATACCTTTTTTTTATAGTTTCAAATGCAGTATTATAATATTTTGATTAGTCATTTCTAATCAGTGTATCCAAATATATATCTTATTAAAAAAAATTTCAATTATCATTCAATTTATTTCGCTATTCTTTATAAAAATATATATATTAAAAATATGTACTATGAAATGTAATGTAATGTGTGTACTATTTTCAAAATGTTATTAATTTTATGCTTGGCTGCTTTTCTTTGGTTTTTATGGGTTTGTATCTATCATGTGAGCTTGCTAAGAAGACGATTAATATAATTATGGGGTGCTGATTGAATGCAGGATTTCTTGAATGAAGAGACTAGCTTGGATGAATAAAGAGTGGAGCTGCTTTCATGCACGGATGCACCTATAGTGTAGTGACATTGTAAAAGAGTCATGCATGTCTGATGGATCCATTATGTGTGGATGAATGAGATAAAATGGTTTTAAATAAAATGTCCACATTTTTACATTGTCTCTCTCTTTATCTATCTTTCATGTTTATCTATTTCTCTAAAAAAAGGTGTAGGATAATTCACATGGACTAATTCTAAATGTATGTCAAGCAAGCAGTGGAGCTAAAACAGGGTCGGCTGAGAGGATGAACTACGTAATTTTTGTACTAATTTTCAAAGTGGAATACATTTTAGGCCCATTGACTTAAAAAAAGAGCGTTGATACACTCAATCTATTATGCAACCCTTTTTACAGTTTCATACACTATGATAACTCAATATATACTGTGCTATCATAGTATATGAGGTTCTATCATAATGTATGGCCGGTGTAAATTTTTTTATTCATTTTTTTAACTTGAAAAAAATATGCTATTATATCTCATTATGTATTTCATTTTATATAACAATATCTATTCCAATGGAAGAGTGTATGAACTTTTAAAAAAAAGAAAACCGGTGTGCATTATAATTAGGGCTGCACAAGGAGCTAGACATATCATTTGCTAAAAAAAAAAACACATGGATTAACCTTTTGGTTAGAGAACTCTATACATGAGCAGAGAGTGCTAAAATCTAACCTAAGAATTTTCTACCGGTATTTTTTTGTGCATACGCATGAACCTTTGAAATAATATAATTTTGTCAAAATATCATGCCAAAAACTATTTTTAGCAATTCCTTTCAAAATGACTTAAATTGTGCAGGAAATTCAATTTTGAGTGGTATTATTATAAAACTTGAAATATTTATATTGTGCATAAATAACCTTTAAATGGATATAGGTGAATAATTTAATCTTTTTTAGGAGTATTGATAGTTGTAAAGTTTCAAAGGGACAATACAGGCTTTTTTTTAGGGTTATGTATGCAAAAATTCCTTCCATATCTCACCAAATGAGAACCCCAGTATTTGGCTCTAATGCCTATTATTTATTGCGTGGAAGTCCAAGCCAATTTCTTTTGAGATCTACGTATCAAGGATAGAGCAGTGAAAAATAATTTATCAGTCACATAAGAAACAATGATTCACATGATTAGGTAAATTACCTACATCTAGGAGAGATAGTGATGAATATTTGTTGACCAGTATTTGTTTTTCGTAATAGTACGTACTTCAAATAAAACAAAATAAAGAATTTTCTACAATCCTTTAATTTTTATATCCGCAGATTTATTGCATCCCTCCTGATTTTCATGAATCACACTTGGACAACTTGAATTTTTGGATCATATTTTCAACCATTCATCATAAAATTCATTAGAGTGATATTTTATTTCCTTAAAAAATTATATGTATATAAGATGTACATATACATCTTAAAAAAGCATTTTGCAACCATTCGCCAATAGGAATGCAAATTTGATCCCAACTATAGAAAATGTAAAACCCACACCTTTTCATTGAGTATATTTGGATGGTTTTATAATACCAATCCTTAATGTTATACGGTTACAAGAATCCCTTAATTAAGGGAAAGAGTTAAGGCTAAATCAGAGGGAAAGATAAATGCTTTACAGCTGTTACAATTTGAATTATTCATATCATTCTATTGTAGGAAATAGAATAATATTGTTGCTAAGAATGTGGATTATGGATGTTGTGGCTTAACAGTCCCCCTCAAACTTGGCGGTCTGGGACAGACAAGTTTGCCCCGTAGGAATAGAAATCTGTGTTTAGGCAGTCCCTTTGTAAATATATCAGCAGTTTGATCAGTGGAGGGGACAAAGCGAACAAGATGACTGCCTGTAGCGACGCGCTCCCGAACGAAATGATAATCCAACTCAATATGCTTTGTTCTTGCATGGAGAACAGGATTTGCAGCCATATAAGTTGCACTGAGGTTGTCGCAATAGAGAATAGTGGGAGAGAGCAATGGAACACGTAGTTCAATTAGAAGGTGTTGCAGCCAAATTGTTTCTGCACAAGTGTAGGCAAGAGATCGATATTCAGATTCAGCACTTGACTTAGAGACCGTGGGCTGTTTCTTAGCTCCCCATGATAGAAGATGTGGACCCAAAAATACACAGAAGCCGGATGTAGAGCGCCGATTGTCTCGGCACCCAGCCCAGTCAGCGTCAGAAAAAGCATAGAGTTGAAGTGATCCAGATGAATGACCGAATTTTAGACCGAGGTCAAGAGAGCCCTTGAGGTATCGAAGGATGCGTTTGACAGCAATAAGATGTGGTAGTCGAGGGGAACTCATGAATTGAGCTGCTTGTTGAACGGCAAAAGAGATATCAGGGCGTGTAAGAGTAAGGTACTGAAGAGCTCCCACGATGTGACGGTACTCTGTGCCATTGGGTAGAAGATCACCAGCTGAAGCTGATAGTTGGGATTTGGCAGAGATGGGAGTAGAACAGGGCTTGCAATCAGCCATGTTAGTTCTTCGCAGGAGGTCAATAGTATATTTTGCCTGGCATAAATGAAGACCTTGAGCAGAGTGAGTGATTTCCATCCCGAGAAAGTAATGAAGAAGGCCGAGATCCTTAATCTCAAACTCAGTAGCCAATGTAGATGTAAAAGAGGTCAAGAGTGTAGAGGAGTTGCCGGTCAAGATAATGTCATCGACGTATAATAGTAGAATCATTAGTGTAGATTGTCGACGATATATAAACATTGAATGATCAGATCGACTTTGAATAAAGCCCGAGCGGAGAATAAAGGAACTGAACCGTTGAAACCATGCCCTCGGTGCTTGTTTGAGTCCATAAATAGCTTTGTGAAGCTGACACACATGATGAGGGCGACCAGGATCTACAAAACCTGGCGGCTGCTGCATAAAAACCTTCTCAGAGAGAGAGCCATGAAGAAAGGCATTTTTAACATCCAATTGACGAATTGACCAATGATAAGAGGAAGCTATGCTGAGAATTGTACGAATTGTGGCTGGTTTGACAACCGGACTAAATGTTTCATCATAATCCAAACCTGGTTGCTGATGGAAACCTTTTGCAACGAGTCGAGCTTTGTATCTCTCAATGGTACCGTCAGAGTTTGTCTTCAATTTGAATACCCATTTGCAACCAACGGTATTTTGATCAGTGGAGGGAGGTACTAGGGACCAAGTGGAGTTCTTTAATAGAGCATTGAACTCATCAAACATTGCTGCACGCCATTCAGGGACCTTTATTGCTTGAGTGTAGCATGTAGGCTCATTAGAGGAAACCTGAGAAGCAAAGGTTTGCGGCAGTGGGTAGCGAGAGGTGAACATGCTCGGGATTCTTTTGGGGCGACGAGTACCATCCTGTAGTCGAGTGACCATGGGGTGAGATGGTTGTGGTGGAGGTGAAGCAGAGGTGGTTGGTGAAGGGTCTTCTATGGGAGGAGCAATAGAGGGAGTTGGTGAAGGCAGTGAATCATCATGAGGAAGTGGTGAAGAAGGCCCCATTGGGTCAACTACAGAGGGTGGTATAGGCGAATCTAGATGTGTCACATCAGGGGAAGGTGGGAGGGTAGTAGGTGGAGACCGGTCGAGTGTTGGGCTGGAGAAGGGAATGGGTATGGGTGCTGCCGTGAGACTAGGACTGCTGTGAAACTGTTGTTGGCATGAGATGACTGGGCTCTCAATAGGACTTGTTGCTGTCATGGAATGTGTAGGTGGGTTGAGAATAGGAATAAGAGCCCATGACGAATCCATTTTGACAGTAGTAATGGCAGTAGTGAAGGGGAAGTGATTTTCATTGAACCGCACATGACGTGAAATGTAGACACGACCAGAAGATGAATCCAGGCACCGATACCCTTTGTGCTGAGAACTGTAACCAATAAAGATGCATTCAACAGAACGAGGTTGCAGTTTGTTAGTAGCATAATCACCCAAAAATGGGTAGCAAGCACAACCAAAAGTGCGAAGCGCAAAGTAGTCAGGAGAGGTCCCAAAAAGCACCTGAAAGGGTGATCTCCACTGTAGAAGCGGCGTAGGTAACCGATTGATTAAAAAAACAGCAGTACAAACAGCCTCAACCCAGAGATTTAGAGGCATGTTGGCAGTGAAGAGAAGTGTGCGAGCCATATCAGCAATGTGGCGATGCTTTCGTTCTGCTAGACCATTCTGTTGAGCCGTATGAGGACATGATAGGCGATGGTGAATACCCTTAGTAGCACACAAGTTTTTAAAAGAATTATTAACATACTCTGTTCCTCCGTCGCTTTGAAAATTTTTGAGGGTGCAGGTGAATTGATTTTGAATCATGGCTAAAAAATGAGAGAAGTGGGCAAAAACTTCCGATTTTCTCCGCATAGGAAAAATCCAAGAGAAGCGAGTAAAATCATCCGTGAACAAAACATAATAACGAAAACCAGTGATAGATGAGATGGGAGACATCCAAACATCTAAATGAACCAAATGAAAAGGTGCAATGGCACGATTATTATTTAAAGAAAAGGGAAGGCGAGTGGATTTGCCAATAGCACAGTGCTTACAAAAATCTAAATTTGAAAAAGTAGAAATAGAGCCTAATAGTTGTTGAGAACTTAAAACAGAAAGAACTTTTGAAGCAGGATGACCTAAACGTCTGTGCCATAGTGTTGAAGAGTCTTTGGAGGCGGAGAAAGCAGAGCGTGGAATTTGTGGAGTGATAGGAAAAAGGCCATCTTTACTGCGGCCCTGAAACAATTGTTTACCAGATTTTAAATCATTGATGCAAAAACCCCAAGGGTAGAAAGTAAAAGAAACAAAATTATCCTTGGTAAATTGGGCAACAGAAAGAAGATTCTTGCATATGGATAGGACATATAAAACATTAGATAGGTGAAAGGACGCGAAGGAGGTAGGAAGAGTAATGTTACCCGTGTGCTTGATAGGGACGAAATCACCATTACCCAACATCACTTGGTCAGAGCCACCATACTCAGAACGTTGATACATCGAACGATTGTCACTGGTCATGTGGTGAGTAGCACCAGTGTCGGGATACCAATTGGAATCAACTGATTGGGTCACATGCAAGCCGGCGAAGGAAGAGGCGAGATCATTGTCGGGTCCATTGTAGCGCTGCCAACAATTTAAAGCAGTGTGTCCGACCTTACTGCATATTTGACAGGGCCCACGATTGGTGAGAGTGGTTGTAGGAGCAGTAGGGTAAGCACCCAAAACACCATTAGTAGAAGAATGTTGAGTAGAAAATCGGGGTCCACGACCCAGACCACCTCGACCCCTATGAACACGGCCACCGCGGCCGCCACGTCCATAACGAGAAGAACCTCGAGCACCAGGAGAATTGGTGGAGAAAAAGGCTGTAGTAAGAGAGTTATCAGATGGAGAATGAGTAGTAGAAGTGGTGGTCTTGGAAGAGGTGATTTGGGATTCAAAGGAAAGAAGACGAGCACGAAGATCAAAAAAACGGGGAAGTGGTGGAAAGTTGAGGATCGCTGTAACAAGCATTGCATAGTCTGGTCCAAGACCTCGAAGGACAGAAGGAACTAGGTCGGTATTAGAAACAGGTTCATTGATAGCAGCGAGGGAGTCAGAGAGGTTCTTTGCTTGTTGAAGATATTCAGAGATGGTGGTGGATCCTTTGGAGATAGAGAGTAGTTGGAAACGGAAGTGGGTGGCATTAGCGAGAGAGTGTTGAGAAAAATTTTCTTGAAGGCAGTTCCAAATAGCCTTAGAAGAGGTGAGACCCACGACAAGGGAGAGAATCGAGGGTTCGAGAGTGGCATTGATCAGACTGACAAGGGTTTGGTCAGTGCAGAACCATTGAAGGTAGGCAGGATTGGGTTCAGTGATGGTGCCATCTGTAGACGGAAGAGTTTGAGACGGTGGAGGATGAGTTCCATCGATGAAACGCCAGAGATTTTGGCCAAAAAGAAATGGCTGAATTTGGCTTTTCCATAGTAGATAATTGGTTTCAGAGAGTTTGATTGACACAAGGTGGGAGATATTAGGGATGGAAGGAGAAGATGATGAAAGAGAGGTTGATAATGTAGTCGCCCCTGATGCCATTGAAGATGGTGAAAGAGGGCTGAAAGAGAGGTTGAGGAAGGACCAGATTTGCAAGTCACGTTACAGCTCTGATACCATGTAGAAAATGTAAAACCCTTCCTTTCATTGAGTATATTTGGATGGTTTTATAATACCAATCCTTAATGTTATACGGTTACAAGAATCCCTTAATTAAGGGAAAGAGTTAAGGCTAAATCAGAGGGAAAGATAAATGCTTTACAGCTGTTACAATTTGAATTATTCATATCATTCTATTGTAGGAAATAGAATAATATTGTTGCTAAGAATGTGGATTATGGATGTTGTGGCTTAACACCAACTATATAACCAAATGGTGCTTAATTGTCTTTTGCCTTTTTGACTCATATCAAATAAAAACAAAAAGATGTTTATCAATTAGTTCAATCGTCGGGTAAATAGGTGGAGGTAGTCTTTTTAACTTGTCGGTAAATTCAGCTACGAGGGTTCCTACCGATATAAAAAAAAAAAAAATGTTCAATAGTCTTCCATGGGAGTTTAAAAGTAAGGTTCTTTGAAGACTAGGGCAAAGGAGGATGAAGTTGATCAGTTCGGTTTTCTCTGCTATCACAATCATTTCTCGGTGTATTTGATTTATCTCGGGAGAATTAAATAATGTAAATTTTAGTTTTTATTTAATTTATCATTTGTAAATGCTCCGTGGTTTAGTGATATTTAGATTTTTTATTTTAATATATAATTACGATTTATAAGCTGTCACTAAAACATTTTAACTGTTATAAAATAAAAGAGAAAGAGATGGAAACACTAAACAAATACAAGATAATTTGGAGCACAAGAGTGGTAGAGAAAGTATTATTCAAGAACTTCTCATTTTATTTTACATATCTTTCATGTTTGACAAGCCCTCTATTTATAGGGGAAATAACCATAATGACTCATTCATGTATTTCTAATATACATGAATTTACAATTAATTTGGCACACTAATGTATACATGCACCAAAAGGTCATCCATAATTACATGCATCTACAATTACATGCACATTCATATACATGTATTTACAACACTCTCATTTGGATGACCTTCACACAGGAATATGTCTCGTTAAAACCTTGCTAAGAAAAACCCCGTGGGATAAAAACTCAGTAAAGGAAAAAGAGTACAACATTCTGGTGTATGTTTTTGTATTGCCTCATTAAAACTTTGCCAGAAAAAGAGTACAGTACACAAATATTTTTGAATTAAATTACTCCCCTATTTTTAGCATGAAGATCTTTCAGTCGACGCATTCTAATGTTTTGATTCAGCTTCTTGAACGTCGCGGTTGGTAATGCTTTGGTGAATAGATCTTTGATGAAACATCCTTTTAAATCATGCTATACATGTAATATTATCTTCATGATGAATGTTGAATTATATTTAACTATTAGAAAATCATTTTAAATAGAATAAACCCATATTTGTTGTTTTTTTAAAAAAATGTGCTTTTCACAATACCAATGTCTTCATGTAGAATAAAACTTGGCCAACAAGTTAACTAAAAATATAATATCTACATTGTGTGAAATATAGTAAAACACTCACTGTACTTGTATATGCTATTTGCACTAAGATTTGGTATTTGAGGATCAAGAAGATTTTCATTATTTTCTTGTGGATGAAAAATAGTCTTTATTTGTGTCAAATGACCTGACATATATAAGAAAACGTAACGATTGATATTTGTCTATATTAAAGTTCTTTAGAACTTTTCCGTACTACATTGTCTAATGGACAATGATTCTACTTGGGTTTTGCTCGATCTATAAGTTGAGATAATATCTTATTTTTTCAAGATTTTCATTTCGATAAACTCTTTCTTTAAATATAAAGTAGTTTTTGTAAGCTCTTCAGAAATCCCTATATATTCAAATCATGATGATATACTGCAATAATAGCAAATCCAAATTTCAATTTTTTCATAAAATTACAAGAACAAATTAGATTGTTCCCATACCCTTCTTTCAATAAATATTCACTTAGGCGATAGTTCTAATGCGCCCATATTGTTTTAACCCATGTAAAGATCTTTATAATTTGATAGAATACATGCTTTGGGATGAGTTATTTGCTTCAGACATTTTAAATCTTTCAAGGATCTTTTCTAGTGTTCCGTATAAATATGCTGTAACTACATCCATTAGAAGCATATTCAGTCCTTTTGAGACTGCCAAAGTAATTAAAAATTAAAATGTGATTTGCATCCATCATAGGAGAATATATTTTTTCATAGTCAATATCAGGTCACTGTAAGAAATCTTGTGCCACAAGACATGCTTTATATCTCACAATTTCATTTTTGTCATTGTGCTTTCTTACAATATCCATTTTTGTCATTGTGCTTTCTTACAATATCCATTTGTATCCTACATGCTTTACATTTTCAGTTGTTTGGACAACAGGTTCAAACACTTCACATTTCGCTAGCGAATGTAATTCTACCTGTATTGCTTCTTTCCAATTTTGGCCAATAATTTTTTTTTTACGTCGACATTCCACGACGGTTTGTGGTTTTGGATCCTCTTTATCTTTTATAATAGCAAAAGCAACAACATATGAAATATATTGTCAACAATGATTTTATTATATCCCATCTTTCTTCTTTATTATTTAATGAGATCTCATTGTTTACATGTGCCTCCTCAGGGGCTATCTCTTATGAAATTGATCAATTTATTATGTTGCTTGTATTGAGGTCTTTTTGGGAGTACTAGCCTCTTTATTTATCTTTTCTCGTACCTTTCTCTTTCTGAAAATTAATTTTGTCTTTTACACTAATCGGCCGGCCGCACTTTTGGCATTTCTTATATTCATACACTGAATATTGTTCTAAATCATGATTTTAGAACCCATAGCAAAATATATCATCAATGATCAATTGTTTGCAATCCCACAAGATCTTTTTGTATTTGTATAACATATGGAATTTCCTCATTTCCATGTATATCCTTTGGGGACGTGTCACTTTAGGGACATGTGTCTCTTTGGATGTTTTATTTTATGCAGAAGTTAATAATGTGGATCTTACAAGTGTTTCAGGCTCTTCTTGAGCATAATGATCTTTTGAACCTATATGTCTTCCATGTTTCGGGCATGTTTTGTGAATTATTTAGCCGGCATACTGATAGTTTTTCAATAACAACACCAATCCGAACATGAGTTTTTACAATTCAATATGTGACATTGTCACTTTTCTATATGAGTAAATGCATCTGGCACTGATGCTCAATTTTCTTATAATGAAGTGTTCTAATAAATTTCACGTCATTCTTTAAGCGACAGATTTCCTCCCTCTAACAACTGAAATATTATCTCATTATAATGATGATTCGCAAACCGTGTTGTAAAAACATCCTTATCACTGGACGAAAGAAACTTCTGGTTCTTTGTAATTGAATTTTTAACTGTTTGAAGCATCATTATATGCCTCATGGTCATATAATATTTGCTCTAGTTTGAGAGCCTTTAATCAAATTTATAGTACCAGAAATTGTACTAACATTTGAATCAACTAATATTAAACTCAAAATAATAGGATAAATATAAAAATAAGAAAATGCATTTCAGATTAAAAAAAATATATATATAAATACATAAATGACAAAAGTCTGATTGTACATTAGGTACTTGACTATGTTTTTCAGCAGCCCGGAACAACAATCATTTTTTTTGAATTTTAGGGGTTTGTTCTGTAAATATGTTCCCTTTTATTTTGCTTTTGTACAATAGCAATATTTTAGTGGTTTGAGATGTTTTACCATCTCTATAATTGTTGTGCTTCCAATTGTATAAAACATGATCTCATCATTCAATTTCCATGGCTAAAATAATATAAAATGCATTTTCTTCGGTAGAGATGCTGAGCCATTGAATTGATACATATATGATTTTTCATCAAAAGTTTGTTGTTCGGCAACGATCATACATGAAATTGATAAATAATTATTGCTTTCACTATTGCTATTGCTAGAGCACATATTTGATGCATAATGGTCAATTAACATTTCATAATGAGGTATTTCCTTTCAAATCCTCTTATTACAATAGTGAAAGTTAATAATAATTTTTACATGTTTCTGTTGGGATACATAAATCTTTTTTTTTTTTTAATTTTTTTATGATCATTCAAGGACCCCCCAAAAAATATCATCATTTTTCTTTGTGCCTACAAGGAGCCACTATATATTATATAGTCCTTTAGGGATAAATTTTTATTTTTTTATATATGGTTCTTCAGGGACACATTTTAATCATATCTTTCACATGATCTTTAAGTGGTCCATGTTATCAGAATTTTTGTATAGTTCTGTATAAACATATCTTTCACAAGATCCTTCAGGGATCCATGTTATCATACTTTTTTTTTTTTATGGTCCTTATCCCAAAAAAAAATCCATACCTTTTGTATGGTCCTACAGAATATTGTTAATCATAACTTTTACATGGTTTTTTTAGGGACACATGTAGTCATAATATTTGCTTAGTCCTACATGGACACATGATTTTGTAATGTCAAATATTTATAAAATATCAAAATTGACAAGAAATGTAAAAAAAATATATAGGTTACACGTATATTTTTAACAACAATAATTCTGAACGTTAATGAGTTGAAAATGTTGAATGGAAAAAATTCTGAATTTAGACATGCCACCGAAATAGTGAGATGAAGGCCAATAAATTCATGAATCTCATGTTTCTACATATTACAATCATGTACACTGTACAATTAAGAATTCCCCTTTTTTCATATGTATTTTCCATATGAATACATACACTGTAATTTCGACGCATATCTTGATTAGAGAACTTTATGTACAGCATGTTTATACGATATAAATAGAATACAGATTCAATTGCTCGAAAAAAATGCATGCAGCAAGCTATCATGATTCAGCAATTAAAACATCAATATAGCATCTAGAAAAGCTGTACCTAATCAAGGGAACTAATATATCATTTATAATTATTTCCATTAGCATTGTATTTCATAGCATAAAAATAAGAGTATTAAGTTGAAATTAATAAGACATATATGCCCCGATTTGAATAAAGAATATGTAAATATATACACCTACCATTCAGCCTAAGAAAATTGTTCCATTTAACAAAAGGTAAATATTAGTTATTGCATGGATCTATACCATAATATATATATGATATTATATGGGATTTTAGTTTTAAGTCCTTGTAAACATGTCTATTTAGGGATCGGTCCCTCACTTCTTCATATTTATTTTTAAGTCCCCATATTCAACTGCCTATTTGGTTTTTAGTCTCTCCGTCAAACGTCCGTCTATACACCGTTAATTTGTTAAATGTGATTTTATTTTTAAGTCCCTGTAAACTATGTTATTTAGTGTTAAGTCCATATAAACTATGAAGAAGGGAGGGACTAATCACTAAATAACATAGTTTATAGGGATTTAAAAATAAATCACATTTAACAAATTAACGGTGTATGGACGGACGTTTGATGGAGGGACTAAAAAATCAAATAGGCGGTTGAATATCGGGACTTGAAAAGAAATATAAAGAATGGAGGGATCGATCCCTAAATAAGCATGTTTACAGGGACTTAAAAATAAAAATCCCTTTATATATAGACAACAGATTGAAGAATTAAGAATCAAAGGGTTATAGCTAATTAGATTGATATTTCAATTTGACATCAATAAGCCATGGGAAATAAACTGTTGAATTACGTAGCTTATTTTCCAGCTAATTAGCATGTTTCCATGGGATGATCTCAAATACTACACATACAGCAAAACAAATGAAAAAAATATCGATTACATAACCAAGTATCTTTAAGAAGGTTATAGAAAATGATGCTGGAACTCGTGAAAAGAAAAAAAACATTTCATCAAAAATATGTCTCTATCACTTTAGATGGGGACAATATATGTGCCCTGTATGTATGATTTGTATCAAACCATAATAGTTTTAAAGTAAATTATTATAAACCCACCAAACATACAAACCTATTTTGCTGAGAGTTTCTTCTTACATAAATGTATATGTGATTGTGAATTAGAATTTAACCATTCATACGGATTTGATTATGAACTTCGGATTCATGCACATGTTACTCACATGACATAGGAATATTGAACATTGCCAAAAGTGGATTTACATATATATGTAGCATAGAGTATAAGATCAACACCCCTTTTTTTAATATAAATTTTTTTATAAAATTGTATACTATATGTTGTATACAAAATATCAAATAAAATTCATGATGATTTGAACATCATCAACTCACCAAAATACAAACCTCGAGAGCATCGTCGTGCTGATAATGTGTTATAAAATAAAAGAGAAAGGGATGAAAACACAAAACAAATACAAGATAATTTGGAGCACAAGAGGGGTAGAGAAAGTATTATTCAAGAATGTTATAAAATAAAAGAGAAAGAGATAGAAACACAAAACAAATACAAGATAATTTGGAGAACAAGAGGGGATAGAGAAAGTATTATTCAAAAACTTCTCATTTCATTTTCCATACCTTTCATGTTTGACAAGCCCTCTATTTATAGGAGAAATAACCATAATGACTCATTCATGCATGTATTTCCAATATACATGAATTTACAATTTTTATTTTAACAAAAATTTACAATTAATTTGATCTACTAATGTATACATGCAGCAAAAGATCATACACAATTACATGCACATTCATATGTATGTATTTACAACATTAACATTCTTTTTAGTGACGGTTTTAAGACAACTTTTAATCTAGATCAACTTGGGAAGGCCGGTACATAATTATGTGCGCGATCAAAAAGAGAAGGTTATTGAATTTAGAATATAAATAGCTGAAAGATGCTCATCACTTGTCATGGAAGATTTCAACCTAAATCTACATGTCTATTTGTATTACAAACCAAAAATGTTTTAACTTATCACACTAAAATAATTTTTTGTAAAAATATATATTGAATGAATGGTGGTGATCGTATCATATTTTTTTGTTGTTATTATGTTTTATTAGATATAAGTTTAGATAATCATGGAATATATGTGATAAATAGCTAATTTCGGGTTAAATATGAGTTTTAACTTTTGATCTCACTTTTTATCATGAAACAAAATAATCAATTTTGGGAAAAATCTGTTTCACAGTCATAAGTATATATCGAAAAACTCTTTCCACCTAGCTATTGGTTACCCAATCGGAGTTATACTTGAAAAGTAATGTTTTTTAAAAGAATTTTGGGATAATTTAATTCTCGGTTTTATATATATATATATAATATCATCCTTATCCACCAAATCTTAATGATATGTTTTTCATATATATATATGTACCCTTAAAAAAATCACATTTTAGCAAAATATCCTTCATGATTTGTTATTTCCAATAATACAATTAAAAAATATTTAAATTGTACATGAAATCACTTTTTCTCCATTCGAAAGATATTATTGGTTTTAAATTTTCAAATGGGGTAATTTTAGGCTGGTTGAAGGGTATATGAAAAAAAAACTCATTTTCAATTGTACCATATATCTTTTATGCATAATTTCATAATAAATTTTACAAATAATTTATTTAATTATTATTAAAATTTCATTATAGCATTTATGTATATATTTGTTTTTTTCTTTGTAAGGAATTGTGGATTTTGTACAAATTCCCACCTTTACAGAAATATAACTTCTGATTATCAATAAAAAAAAATGATACATTATATCGAATATAAATGGATTTAAATTTTTTTTGAGGGTGTTGGTTGTTGGCAATTTTTGTCAAAATATTTTTTTTATTTACATGCATATCGTGTGTCGGGAAAACTAGTAATTACTATGCATAATTAAGCTCCGATGAACTCATCATATGAATGAAAAAAATTTGCAGTACAGTGCTTGTATTATCAACTAGATTGCACAGGGGACAACTGAGAC
Source organism: Acorus gramineus (assembly GCA_030737835.1). NCBI lineage: Eukaryota > Viridiplantae > Streptophyta > Magnoliopsida > Acorales > Acoraceae > Acorus > Acorus gramineus. The sequence continues at coordinate 2,462,000 of JAUJYN010000024.1, read as the reverse complement.
TTATTGCCTCTTAATTTTCATAGGAGGGCAAAGAGCAACTAGGCATGGACAACCACAACCATGCATTAAGTTGCACAATGATAATGAGTCTAAATGACCCTCTATATATAGTTTTTTTTTTTTTGTTTTTTTTTTATATAATTATGATGGGAGATTCTTTCGTGGCTGATCTTACGATTAAGCTAGTAGGCTACATTCGCCTATTTATTCGGGTCCCACAAAAAACCCATTGGAACAAAATGCAAATGCCCTGTGAAGTGGCACAGAAGACCTCTTCAACTCACGTGGAAAAGGCATGACACACAAAGGAACCAATGACGCAAACAGAGACTCTTCGACACATGTATAAAAGGCACGACACACAATGCACCACACACAATGCACGCACCTATATATTGACTACATGTTCACAAAAAGTGTCACACAACATCTGCAAATTAAGCTCACGCAATCCACCCCCCTCAAAACACACTATAAATACAACACCCCCTCAGACCACACAAACTCATCAATACAACAGTTGTTCCAGTCTAAGCTATAAGCAGAAGAAGTTATATATAGATGGAGATGATTAAGCTAATTCTGTTGGTGGCCGTGGCCTACGCATTTGTCCAGCCGGGCTGGGCGGCGGATGTGAGCTGCACCACGGTGGACTCGGCGATATCGACGTGCGGGCAGTACCTGATCGGGATGTTGACTGCCCCGACGGCCGAGTGCTGCAGCGGGATGAGGTCGATCCACGAGGCGGCGAGCAGCACCCAGGCGCGCAGGGAGACCTGCGACTGCATCCGAAAGACCGTGGCCATGTATGGCGATCTCAGTGACCAGGCCGCGCGGACGCTCACCGGAAAGTGTGGTATCAAGACCGGGATCCCCATCTCCCGCGACATCGATTGTAGCCGGTGAGACATGCTCTACTTCATGACATAACTGTATAATGCTGACATAAGTTATTTTGAAATGGATATATTTTCAATATAGATTATTATTGTACCAATGGAATAAGTCTTGTTTGGTTGTGTTCTTAGTTATTTTTATTGAAAAATATAATAATGATATTATTGTTGTTTGATTGTTCATGAATAAGTTGTGTATAGGACATGAATGAGATGCAGATAATTAATGATTATAAATTGTGAAAAATGATTTGACATCTGGATCCAATAACAAGTGATTTTGACATGTTGGCCTATTATTCTGAATAGATTGGGTGAAATAATACAAATTTAGAGGGGAAAGATCAATGCAAGCATATTCTTACCTATTCTAGTATAGTAATACTCATCCTTGCAAACAAACATACATTTTAGATTTATTCACCCTTATTTCACCGTATTTTTTATTTCACCGTATTCCACATGTAATTTCTACGAAACAGAGGGCTAAAGGTTTAAAATGTTACATTTTTATGTTTGGTTGCTTTTCTTTTGTTTTTAAGTTTGTATTTATCATGTGAGTCTGCTATGAAAATTAATCGTGTCATGTTGATTGAATGCAGGATTTCTTGAATGAAGGGAGCTGGATGGATGAAGAGAGAGCTGCCCTCATGCTCCTTTACTGTTGTGGCATTGTAAAAGAGTCATGCATGGCTCCATTCAGTGTGGGGATGAATGAATAATATAATTTGAATAAAATGTTCACATGTTCTACATGATCTCTTTTTATCTATCCATCCTTCTCTATCCATATATTTCTCACTCAAAAAAAAAAAAAGAAAAAGAAAAAAAAAAGGAATTAACTCACATGCATTAGCTTTATTTTTTTTATATTATGGTTATGTTTAGATCATGTGTGATTGAAATGCTGAAAATCATAAAATTTGGTGTTTTAAATTTAATTTTTGAAAAAATTGTTTCATTAATTTTTCAATCTTGGTCTAAAAAATGAGAGAAAATTGAAATGATGAATATTGAAAACGTGTTTAGATCTGTGAGAAAATTGAAATGATGAATATTGAAAACGTGTTTAGATCTGTGTTTGAAAATTTTTTATCTTTTCAAATGTGAAATCCGCCCAAATACAAATTCAAATGAGGGCATAAAGCATGAATTTGTTTTGTCAAAGAATCCGATTTGAGCAACTAATTGATATTGAAATTCTGCATCACAAAAAGAACTAGAAGCTCGATAGAGGAACATAACCTACACGGTTACAAATACATGATTTGATTTGAATTTAAAATGGACTCATATACCTATATCCGACTACTTATATATATACCATATTAATATAATATTACTTTTGTCATCTGAACACAATAAGCTAATAGAGAATATTATGAACACAAGGAGCTGAAAGGGGCATCATCCGGACATGTAAATAGGCATCAGCAGCAACGGGTGCCTACATAGAAAAGAAGAAGAAGAAGAAGAAAATGATATGTGCACCCTTTTTGTGTAGTCCCATTGATAACTCATATTGATTTTTTTTTTTAAAGAAAAATACATTCTCCAACTGAAGTGCATGCTATTATATATGAAATGATGCATACATTGAGATACATTAGAATTTTTTCTTTTGTTTTGAAAACATATTTTTTTTTTTTACACTATACACTATGATACAATCCAATACATTATAATAGCTCCGCATACATTGCGTTATCAGAGTGTATGATGTTGAAGACTGGGCTGCAATACGGACTCAGTGTATCAGCACTCAAACAAAATTTAACCCTCCCACCTCAAATGGGGGAAAATGGCCCCACCTCAGGGAGAGGGGAGGGGGGTGGTTGCTGGAGTAACTTTTGCAAAATTGGGGCATTCCCGTTGCCCAAAGGCTAAAAAAAGAGTCTACTCAAGGAAATTAGGTCACTACTACAATTTCTGACATTGATCACGGTTGTGAACCGTGATCTACGAGGGCATGATTGTTTGTATCATAATTTTTATCACAGTTTGGAAGTGTGATCAAATGATCACGGTTTTGAAAGAAACCGTGATGATTATATAGGAATCGATCACGCTTATTTTATAAAACGTGATATTTCATATCCAAACGATCACAATTTTGAGAAGAACCGTGATCTTTATATTATTTTCGATCACACTTTATAAATAATATGTGATTTTTACATTATTTAAAATCACGCTTTATAAACAATCTGTGATCTTAAATTATCAAAAAATCACAATTTACTAAACCATTATACAATTTTATATATTGATTGTACCTGCTCTTACAATTCAATTCACACAACAAAAGAGAAATGCGCATTAAAAATACTTTCATTCCTCTGATATGAATCAAATTTTGTACAAGTATTGTTTCACACACATAATTGTATTATAAATAACTACAAGTCAAAGAAAATCGCAATAAGTGTAACTTGTACTTCTCCCAACCCCCCAAAAAAAAAAAAATTCAGTCCATGAGACCTTCGCCTCGCAATTCTACATACAAAAAGAGATTATCCAATCGAGCCGCAAAATAGATAAATTTTAGAACTACCTGAAATGACAAACATAATTATAAAAATCAAATGCATCATATATCATAATATAATGTAATGTAAAAGGTAGCAAGTACATGGATAACATAAAAGAAAAATTCAAAAAATTAGATAATTGACTTGTTAGATTCAATAACAATTAAGTAAAGAGCAAAATATTTCTAAAATCTAAAAGGGATAATAATACCTCAAAAATTGGAACTATGTAAGCATACATCAACTACATTTGTTCTTGAAGTACAATTATCCAATCAAGCCGCAGTTCATTTATTTCAACTTCAGTATAGGTGGATATTCCGTTAAACTATACCAAGTATATTATTAGTCAATAAATTTTATTACAACAATCAAAACAATGTGTACAAGAATAATATTGATCTTACCCTTTGTTGAATGGGTATGTTTTGATCATCGATGAGGTCCTTCAAATACTTGATAACAAAATAACCACACTCAATGTTCCCTCTCTGTTGTGGGCACTAAAATTTTATATATGAAAAAAAAATCAAATTTATGATTAAAAATAAAATTTAAAATATGATAAGTCATACCGAGACTTGAATCTATTGTGAATTTTTCTTTGACGAAACCCCGATGAGTGTATTATATGATTTCACCCCCCTTCAAACAAAGGAAAACATAAAATTTATAAATTTGTTAAAACATATTAAATGCTTAAATTGAGCAATTAATATAATACTTACAAGTTTATGACTATTTTGATCCGCTTTATAATGTCATTGTTTAATGGATCAAGATAATAAATAATCTTTTGTTTTGGATTAATGATCAACAAGATCCAATTATTCCTAAATTATAAAAAAATATGACATGAGATTAGAAATAACACATGAATATAACATTCATAAATAGTATAATGATTTATAGAATAAGGAAAATTACCCAGGGTTGAGAGGAACAAAAAATAATTCATGAGAGTCAGAAGCTTTGAGAAACTGTTGTTGTAGCTCTTGTGCACCTTTTTCATATTTGTTGGAGGCGAATATGGATGGATTGACAAATCCATACCTTAATGGTTGACGTGAATCTACCATCAACTCATGCAAATAGCTAAAATTAGGGAACAATTGTTCGAACAAATAAAATATATATAGCTAAAAAAATCTGCATAGTATGTGGCAATTGTGGAATTCATAGGTATGATGAATTCAATTGGCCATTCTTTGTTGCGACTCGGCAGAATTTCTCAACTGCATTATTCAGAGATTTTAGATCCCAGTGGCAATTATCTCATAAATTGCTAAATTGTACAATCAATGATCTTGAAAGGCTACAATTGAGAAATGGTTATTGTCTCATAAATTATGGGCATTGAGAATATTAATGAAAACTACTCAGAGACATTAGCTATAATGATTCATGTCAAAGGCAGCTCTATTCATGCACATACGTGTGGTGCGGACCTCATATGCCCCTGTCCCCCACCACCCCTGTCCTGTTCCCATATCTTTTTGCATGAGTATAATAAGCATGCCTGTATTCTATCTAAAATTGGATTCTCTTTTCATTTGGAATGCTAAAGAGTGGAAAAATGCAAACAAGGTATCATGGTTTTGAGTCCCAACATTTACTTACCCAAAAAAGAGGTGTCTAAATCCTTACAGTCTATCCATATGTCTTCATAATTGTCCACTTCATGTGACATCTCATTAATGCATGGATGCAATTTCTGAAACTCATTTCTTAGTTATACCATCATTTCTTTAATTGCATTCTCTCTGTGTTCTCTAAATGTGGATGGTGGTGGCAATATGCGTTGTTATTGGTGTGTTTTTACAGGTGGACATGCAGGGCTTCAGGTGCTTGACATTCATATTAGAGTGGATGGTAAGGCATTCTTTAATGATCTTTATTTTTGTAACTTCTAATATTGCCATTATTGGAATACAAGGATTTTACTGGAAACATCCTGAAAATAACATAGTAAGTTTTCTTACACTCAATCATCACATTAAGAGTTTAACAATCGTTTTACCAAAATTCCACTGTGTATACTTCTGAAGCATAAAATTTATGAGTGCATGCTTTGTGACAATGTAGGCATGTTTTTAGAATTAGTGGAGCATTCCCTTTTTCTTTCCATAAACAAAATGAATTATTTTTTTGTTAGTATTAATCAATTATATGCTCTCCTTATCTATATCTTTCTTGAAACTTATTTAACAGATTCATTGGATTGTGGCAATCTTTGTTCACAACTGAATATATGGGGCTCTCTTTCTCAAAGAAGGTAGTATATATCATATCTCAGAACTTGTGCTGTGTGTGTGTGTTACTTCTGATAGCAATTGTTTGATTCCCATTATGAAATTAATTGCAGGAATCATAATATTTAAAATCATTATCCAACATGTAATCCTATCAGGGGCCACCACAAACACATGGAGCTATACAAGCATCTTTGGATCTGGGTAGGCCTGTGGAGAGGGAGAGAGAGGCAAAGAAAGAGCGAGAGAGACATACCCGCTAACGGAGGATGAATGGGGGAAGTGGCAGCGGAAACAGCAGCGGTCAACCGAGGGGGAAGGGGCAGCGGCAGAGAGGGCTGAGTCATCGGGCGGAGGGGGAAGCGGCAGCGGCAGTGGCGGTGGCAGCGGCAACAGGGGGGCTGGAGTCTGTGGGGGCTAGAAGGTGGGGTCGGCAGAGGAGGATTTGGCAGAGAAGGTGGGGTCGCGATGTGGGGTCGAATGGGATTTTATCTTGGGGATCACATTAGGTTTTTTTATTTGGGAAACGATCACGTTTTCACTTAAAACGTGATCTTTTACTTAGGAAACAATCACGCTTTCAATGACAACATGATCTATTAATTAAAAAACAATCACACTTTCATTTAAATCGTAATATTTTATTTAGGAAACAATCACGCTTTGAGTTAACCGTGATCAAATATATATTAAACAATCACGGATTTAAGTAAACTGTGATCTTTATAGTATCAAAAATCATGTTTTACTAAAGCCTGTGATCATATATATTATAAATGTTACTGTTTTAAAAAAAGCGTGATCATAATTATTACGATCACGATTCTTTTAAAAGCGTGATTAAAACAACCGTGATTAATGTCAGAAACTGTAGTAGTGGGGGGTGGACTTCACCTTGTTTAAGTTGGCTAAAATGAAACTCAGATGGCTAGATCACTTTCATATATCTCAAAGAACTAGGTATGGGGCACTTTATCCACGGACCTACGGCTAAATCAAAATCGGCCTCCATCAGCCTTCTATATTAGGCATTGTGAGATATTGATAGGTTGCTGTTGGACCTAGCCCCGGGTTGGCGTGCTAAGTCCAGGAGTTTGGCTCGTGTGGGACGTTCGAATGGTGCGGGACATGGACGTGCAAGATTTTGACAGTTAGATCTCAATGAGATTGCCATGCTGAATCATAGGTTGGAATTAGGGGTGGTAAACGAGCTGAACGAGCCAAGCTTTAACATGTTCAAGCTCGGCTCGTTTATAAACGAGCTAAGTCGAGCTGAGCTGAGCCGAGCTCACGAGCCTCAACTAGCCTAGCATTCTTCTTCATTTTAGTGTTTTCAGGGGTTGAAAATAAAATTTAAGCCTAAATCAGCTAAGCTCATGAACCTAACGAGCCTAACTTTGTATTGATTTAATGCTCTAATTTTACAAAGGAGTTGAGTCAAGCTTCAACAAGTTTTTTATAACACAAACGAGTCGAGTTTGAATACAAAATGAAGCTTGATCCAAGTCCCGAGCCTAATCGAGCTTTAAAAATTGTTCAAACTCGCTCATTTATTTAATTAAACGAGCCTAAACGAGCTCAAACCGAGTCGAGCCAGAGCGGCTTGGTTCGTTTACCAGCCCTAACTTTAGTTTCCTTATTTGTAGTTATTTGATTGATGGTGAATCCATTTAATTAGTTTCCTTATTTATAGTTATTTGATTGAAAGTGAATCCCATGTTGGGCTATATACGCCTGGTTATGGATCAATAAAGAAGGACTAGAGAATATTTTAAATTCCTTCTTGTTTTTCTTCCAAATCAGGGCTTTATTTGGACCCCAAGATCACTAACTCCAGAACAAAATGCCAACCTTGAATAAGTAGCTAGGAAGTTCAATATAAATATCCCTATCCACCCTAGACTTGGACACCCAGCTGAGTTGTATGGGAATCTCCCCTACCCACATGACTTACAATTAATTCTGATGAGATATGATGTTCCAGTTAGGATCAGTGAAGCTAACTTAATTCTGACCACCCTGCCTCTATAAATTTAATAGATTCCAAGTTACGGCTAATGGTTTCCCAAAACTCTTCAACAGCACCTCTGCTTTTTGTTAAATAGTTTGTAAATTAAGCTCCTGTGTAGATAGAAACATATATATATATATAAGTTATTGGGAGATAAATAATTGTTTTAATATGATACCTATTAATAGATTTATTTTTTGGGGTGTTTTCTGTTATTCTCATTGAAAAATATAATAATGAAACTTTTTGTGTTTTGTTGACTATGGATAAGTTGTACATAAAAATGAATAAATAATTTAATTTATAGATCCTTGATTTATAAGAAGTCATGAGAGGATGTATGCTATATGGGCCATTTATACTGGGAGAATAGATTGAGTAGGATAACACAATATTAAAAGAGACTTGGAATAACAATTTTAACTTATTCTCACTTATTATAACATAATTATTCCAAGCAAACATACCAATTCTAAAATTTTGGCCTTATTGGCCCTTATCACACATCTATTCTTCTATCCAAACAAATAGGAGCTAAGAGACTACACATAACTAATTAAATCCCATAGGGCTTGATTAGTATGCACCGTGAGTCTGGACTTACAATAAAAAAATGTTAAAATTGTGACAAATTAAACACGTGAGATTATCATAAATCAGTCTTTAAAAACAATTACTAGATTCCATATCGCAAAAACAACTCTGAACACCAGCACACAGGTTCTCCCAATTTCCCCCTCCCCACATGAAAAGCCATGTGTTCCTCTGCACGAGTAAAATAACTGAAGAAAACTATTCACAAGTTTCAGTCCCTTGTTACATGCAAAACAAAAAAGATACAACAGAATCACAGAACCTACAAAAGCCTTTAAAACGCTCTCCAACACGTATATATGGAAACGCATGAAGCCCACAAAACACTTCAATTCCCTTACATGGTCTCAAATGTGTCACAAGATCCACTAATTCTGCCCCCATGTCATGTAACGTAACCCCCTCAAAACACATTATAAATACAAGTATACAACACCTCTCAAAGCACACAAACTCATCAATACAACATTTGTAGTTTAAGCTAAACAAAAGAAGTTGGAAATGGAGATGACTAAGAGGGGTGTTGCATGCGTGCTTCTGTTGGTTGCCGTGGCCTACGCGGTCATTGCGCCGAGCTGGGCTCAGGTCAGTTGCTCCAATGTGGACTCGGCGATGGCCCCATGCGAGCAGTATGTCACGGGCCAGGCCAACGCCCCATCGGCTGAGTGCTGCAACGGGGTGAGGTCGCTCAACCAGGCGGCCACCAGCACCCAGGCGCGCAGGGACACGTGCGAGTGCCTCCGACAGGTCGCCGCCCGGTACAGCAACCTGAAGGATGAAGCTGCGCAGGCACTCCCCGGACAATGCGGCGTCTCTGTTAGCATCCCCATCGCCCGCAACACTGACTGCAGCCGGTGAGATATGCTCTACTTCATAGAAATTTTCATATCACTGTGTACTGACGAGAATTACTTCAACACATATATACTTGGATTAATCCGGCCCACGTGTCTATTAAGAAATATTAGTTGTTTGATGGACATGTGTCATTGATGCCCTGACATAAAAAATTTCTCATATATATATATATAGGGGGCGATGGGGTGCGCCCGTGCGCCCCCGTCGTCGACCGTGCGATCGACGAAACTTTTTTTTTTTTTAAAAAAAAAAAAAAACGTTGATCGCCCCCGTCGAGTCGACGGTCGCACGAGGGTTTTTTTTTTCGTTTTTTTTTTTTTTTTTTAAAAAAAACGTCGACCGTGCGATCGACGAGTACGTCGATCGCACGGTCGACGACGGGGGCGCACGGGCGCACCCCATCGCCCCCGTGTATATATATATATATATATATATATATATATATATATATATATATATATTATGTCTAGTATATGTGATCATGTGGTAGCTTTTTAAGAAAGCTAAACAGTTTTTGGTTGATTGCAGGGTTTCTTGAATTTGGGAGGCCTGGATGAATAAAGAGAGGAGCTACCCTTTGCATGGCTCCCTCAGCCACTTAGTGTAATGTATAAAAGAGCTAGAGTCATGGCTCTCCTCTTTGTATGGATGAGTGTGAAGAGTTTGAATAAAATGTTCCCTTTTAGAAATTAAATATGGTGTAACCATGATCCATGAATACTTCCATTGACGATTGGGCATATGTGCGGAAGTTCACCACATACACCACACAAGAAACACAAATTTTTGTGATTCAATCTAATTAAATTACATTAGTTGGATATAAAAATTTAAAAATCTATTATAATAAAGGTGAGTTTCGTGATTTACAAGAGTCAACTAAACACCATAATCGAGTTCTTCTCTTAATTATTATCATGTCTTTAGAAAGTCTATTCATGGAGTTATTTAAAGGTAAATCTAATGAATATACTCCCTCAACCACTCATCGAACTATTAATATTACATATTGGGGGAATAGATTGAGTGCAACATTGATGGGTTGAACCTGAATCAGCCTATCTTTTGGACGGATTTGGATTGATGTTTTCAACTATCAAATTCAATCCGATCTAAACCCGAAAAAATCTGAATCCAACTCGAGTTGAATTGGGGTTGAGAGGTTGGGTTGTTCGGATCCAACCCAAACCCAAAGCGCCAAGGATTTAGGTTGTGCCATTACAACAAACAACAGTATCTAATCCAAACCATTCATTTATTGGGGATGAAATTATATAAACCATCCATTCTTCTAAATAACCTTGGAATATCAAAATATCTCCATTCTCCATATATGTGCCGCCGAGTAATAACTCATCTCCTTTTTTTTTTATTTTTCATCTCCACTTCCCCTGTTCTCTCCTCTCAATCTTCACCACCAACCAATCTCTCAATTTTCATCTCCTCAACCCCAAATGAAGACACTGTTTGAGTTTTGTGTGATTTGGAATTTATAACTTTTTCACATAAAGAGATGGAAACTGTAGGGGTTAAAATTCAAGCCCATTAACTATGCTCCACGTATCGGTAGTCCAAGACCCGACTAGCAAGGGCCCACGACCTAGATAGCCCACCGAATGTGGATTCAACCCGTTAAACCCTCATACCCAACAACCAAGCACAAATTCAAGTTAGTATTTTACATTCAATTTTAAAATAAATGATCATCAATGGCTGCTTCTCTAAATCCCGACAGATATATTAAATCTCGAGCTATCATTAGCTGATTATCTGAGATCATAACAATATATCATAGATTTAGAAACATCATTAATTGATTTATAAGATTCCAACAAATTATGTGTATTCATCCAGGGATATAATCAATAATTGATTATACAAATCCCTCTGAATAACATATCATCAATCCCCTAAATCTGGGAACTCGATCTCCCCATCCGTCCGATGGGAGAGAGATTCACCATTGATTTTATGGCACTTTTCAAAGTACTATAAATAGCGAATCAGTTCTTCCTATATATTGAGGTATATGAAAAACTCTTTTTACAGAATCTTAAATTGTGCATTGGCTGACTTGAATGTCAGAGGGTCTTTTACAAGTTATCCCCAACCCTGTTTCCGATGACGTTTGAGGAGGAGGGTGGCCGGCCATCCAGCGGAAGCCATTAGGAGGAGTGGAGCAGACAGATCGTACCGACTTGAACCCGGATCATTATTTTTTGTCGCTCCAAAAATAGTCCCAGAGGAGCCTCCACAGCTTCATCAATATTCAGAGTTCCCCATACTAGTTTATTTTCTTCTCTTATGGGGAGTGGAGGTGTTTGGCATGAGATGCATGCACCTCATTTGTCTTTCTTTAATGGTATTGTGTATGAGTTATCAGAAGAGATTTGCATATATTCATAGATTTGGTCTCCATTATCTACTTTATTTGTTTGTTATTGTTAGAATGAGAAAGAGAGAGTAATGAAACCTAATTTTATTAGAGAGGGATTAAAAACTTTTTATATAATAGTACAAGACAGTATTACACTTGTAACAAAATAGTACAGTATATATGTAATTTAACGCCCTTGCTCAAATTCAAAGTAGATCAAACAACGTGAGTTTGCGAATAAGATATTGAAATCAATGAATGAGATGAGACTTCATAAGGAAGACAACAAGCTGCTCAGCAAAGGAAATATGCTTCTGTCTAAGTAAGAAAGTGCTGACAGACAAAGTGATAGTAAATTTTAATATGTTGGGTCTTCTCATGAAAAACCAGATTACTAACAATTTAAATAGCAATCCGATTATCACAAAAAAGTGAAGACGACTGTGCAGATAATAGCGCACAGATGACGGCGTGATGAGCGTCAGATTTCAAGGAAGAAGGAGATCCGAGAAAAAAAAGAAGAAGAAAAAAAAAATGGGGGGGGGGGGGGAGGTGAGATTTCAAAGAGGCTCTGATACTATGTTAGACGAGAGAGACAGAGAGAGAATATATATATATATATATATATATATATATATATATATATAACTGTTAGATTATACTTATACTGTATTCACGTGTAACACGGTCGTGTACTATTATGTAAAAGGCTTTAATCCCTATCTAATAAAATTATGTCTCATTATTCTCTCTCTGTCTCTCTCGTCTAACATAGTATCAGAGCCTCTTTGAAATCTCACCTCCCCCCCCCTATATATATATATATATATAATATACTTAATTTACATGTAATTCATTATTATAAATAATAAAAAATATGATTTATATGCTAAATCCGAATTTAACCCGACCCAGCCAGAACCCAAAAACCCAATATGAAGTCGAGGTTTGAAGCTCGGCTTGGGTTCGGGTTGTGCCCTTCGAATTGAGGGTCGGGTTAGGTACAGGTTCGAGTTCGAGATTTAATACTACGGGTTGAGTTTGGATAACATTTCAACTTAATCCAACCCATCTGAGTTGCAGCTTTAATCCTGAGTAATAACAAGAGAAAATGAATTCACAAGTTTCAGTCCCTCGTTACATGTAAAAAAAAGTAATGAATAAATAGAAAAGAGAACCTACAAAAGCCTTTAAAACGCCCTCCAACACGTATATACATGCCACCAAACATTTACCTTACATGGTCTCAAAAGTGTCACAAGATCCACTAATTCTGCCCCCATGTCTGTAACGTAACCCCCTTCAAAAGACACTATAAATACAAGTATACAACACCTCTCAAAGAACACAAACTCATCAATACAACAGTTGTAGTTTAAGCTAAGCAAAGAAGTAAGAAATGGAGATGACTAAGAGGGGTGTTGCGTGCGTGCTTCTGTTGGTGGCCGTGGCCTGCGCTGTCATTGGGCCAAGCCTGGCGCAGATGAGCTGCTCGGCAGTGGATTCGGCGCTCAGCCCGTGCTCGCAGTACGTCAGGGGGCAGGCCAACGCCCCGTCGGCCGAGTGCTGCAGCGGGGTGAGGTCGGTCAACCAGGCGGCGAGCAGCACCCAGGCACGCAGGGACACGTGCGAGTGCCTCCGACAGATCGTGGCCCAGGATAGCAGCCTGAAGGACGAGGCGGCGCAAGCACTCCCCGGACAGTGTGGTGTCTCCGTCAGCATCCCCATCTCCCGCAACACTGACTGCAGCCGGTGAGAAATGCTCTACTTCATAGATATCAATATGTACCGAGGAATATTCTATATTCTATCAGTATATGTTTGGGAGTTTGATTGTGCAAAACTGATTTTCTGCTCAAGCTATGCGTTTTTTTTTATGTAAAACTTGTTGCATACGTTAGTTTTCAGGAAAAGTAATCACAAAGCAATGTTTGGTTGTCTCCTAAAATCATGGTGAATGGGGAATGTTTTTCATTACCGCCTTAAAATCCTGATTTTGGGATCATATTATAAAGAAGGTATGCCATTTTTCATGACATCTTTTGTTTGTGAAAGTTTTATTCATGATATTTTTTGACATAAATATTAAAGATTACAATTTATATGATACATAAAAAATAATAAATAATTTTAAATCAGAATAAATAGTACAATACTTAAAATCATATGAAATATGTTTATTTGAATTAAAATATATATATTTTTTATATCCGAAAAGATAAGACAAATATTTTAAAATACATGGAAGAACATCATTTAAACATATCTGGAAAAATGACACACATTTTAAGAGAAGTATAGAGTTAATAAATATTCTTAAATATTTTTGTTTGAAGAAAATATAAAAAAACATATGATAAATATTTTCTAAAAATTGATTTGATGATATCTTTAATTTTATTTAGTAAAAAATTACGTAAATGACTCACAATCTCTAATAACAAAATATTCACAAAAATGTTTTTTAAATCTTAATCATAAATCATGTTAAATAAGATAAGGTTTGTTGTTTGAATATTTGAATGGGTCACAGTATCTTTTTAGAGAAAAAGGATAGGTGGATAAAGTTTGTTGTCAAGGTTCGAATGGGTTGTAGTTTTTTTAAAAAGGAGAGATTAGATCTAATCTTCAACGTGAAAGTGTGAAATTTTAATCCTTGTTACTATTTTTTTTAGATTTATTTAAATTAATGTGTGAAAAGATTTTCTTATATAAATATTTTTGATATGTTTATTGTTATTGTATTTTTATATTCATAATTTGATATTAATGCATTTATATGAAAAAAAAGATTTTCAAAATTTATGGAAGCAAACTTTATAGAACAATTTCATATTAGCATTTTACAGAAAAACAAATGAAGGAAATTAAATTATTTTCCGTAAAATAATTTCAATACAATCAAACGCCGCAAATAGATTTTCTTTTCTTAGAAAAGTTTTTATACGTAAAAAGAAATCCCTACAAAGTTAAACTACGTGAAACTAAATGGAAGGAAAACTGATTCTGCAGGAAGCTGCCCCTCCCTCAAGCTTTTGGAATAGGCAGATTTTTAATATTATTTGCTTAAAACCTGTCTGCAGGAAGTTGTCCAGTTTTTCTCTTTGATTGCATGCATGATTGCAAAATGTAACTTTCTGCAAACAAAAAAACTAGACAATCATACAACCCAATGCACATTGTTTGATGGACATGTGTCATCTAAAAATGAAAATTGTCTCTGCTTCATGATATAATTATGGCTAGTATTTGTCACGTGATCACTTAACGAAAAAGCTAACCAGTTTTTGCTGGTGTTGGTTGATTGCAGGGTTTCTTGAATTAGGAGGCCTGGATGAATAAAGAGAGAAGCTAACCCCTTAAATGACTCCTTCAGCCACTTAATGTAATGATATAAATGAGCTAGTCATATTGGCTCTCCTCTTTGTATGGATGAGTGTGAGGAATTTGAATAAAATGTTCCCTTTTAGAAATTAAATATGGTGTGACCATGAATACTTCATAGACGGTTGGGCATATGTGCAGAAGTCCACCACACATACCACACGAGAAACACAAATCTATGTGATTCAATCTAAAATTAAATCCACTTGAAGACAAAAAAAATTTAAAATCTATTATAATAAAGATGAGATACGTGATCTATAAGAGACAAATAAACCTCTCAACCTCTCTTTGGATCGATTTCGATCTATTTTATTATCATGTCCTTACAAAGTGTTGGGGTTATTTAAAGATAAATCTAATTAATATACTCCCTCAACTACTCATCGAACTATTAATGTAATATCCCTTTTTGGGGGCAGGGGACGGAGTGGCAGGGAAGCCTTAGGTGGCTTTGAGTGACCACCAGCAAATATTATATAAAATAAGGCAGTCAAACGCTTTATATTATATAAAATAAGAAAAGAAAAATGAAAAGAAAACAAAACAGGAAAAAAGAAAAGAAAAGAAAAATGAACACCTCGGATTTGGGGACAAGTAGAGGAGGGGTCTACAAGTTCACCGGTTCACCTGAGTCCAAAACCACACAGTGCTGATCTACAGTAAGCAATTTTCTCCATAGAAGCTCACCCGATTAACACCCGCGCAATGCACTCCCCAAGCCTCGATAAGACCCATAACCATCCCCCGAACATTTTTAACATACATATGTTCATCACCTGAAAGATGAGATGGTTCTCCGATAGCCATAAAGCTCATGTGACTGCTGGGCTGAGAGACATCAAGACATTGGCCTTTGAGCTCCTATCTCCAAGCCAGAAGAGTTTCCTCCCAGCCTACCTAGATAGACTCTGTGGAGGTCTCAGGGGGAAGAACCTGGGACATGGACCCGGGTTACGTAGAGAGGAGGATGATTCAGCTGTTTTGGGGGGTTAGGACGCGAGGTTGTTTGATGGGAGTTTAGCTATCCCCAGAATCACAAAGCAATTATGAATTCAAAACCTCTGTACCACTATTCTCTATTGAGAAATCTGAAGCAGACAAAGAAATAGCAGAACTTATCAAGATATACTTTCCCAAAGATGACCATTCTGGTACTGGTTATCATTTTTATATCCCTGAAATGATAGGGAAAAATCCTGATTATTATGAAAATATCTCTCAGAAACAGAGCGTCTTCTGGGAGTCAAGTTTTCCCTTCTACTTACCGGAGTAGTTCTAAAAGATCTTGCTCTTTGTAAACTACAATTAGTATTAGAAAACCGAATTTCAATATTACCACCATCTTTTTCAAGAATTTCTTTAAGGTCTGAGTTTTCCAGGGGCTTATCAGGTTGAGCATTTTCAAGGGTCCAGGAATTAGGTAGTCTGATCTCATCCCATTTTAAAGCTTTAGGGATAAAGAAGTTATTCTTTGGGTTAGTCTGAAGTAATGTAGTAATACCTTTAATATCAGAAACCCTGCTTTTAGGGGCTAAAGTATTCATAACCTTGAAATAAACTCTATAACTAAGGTTTATATTTAATGTGCCATTATTAAGGCTGAAACCATCCGTCTGGATTCTTAGGACTAAAGCGTCCAAAATGTTGGGATCAGCTAAGGACACAGAGAAATTAGGAAAGGCATTAAAAAATATCGGTCCTTTACTTAAGCTGGATTCAACTATCCCAAGAACAGAATCGGCAAATCTTAGATGCCTATTGTCTTGGAGACAAACTAGAACAGCAGTGTTCAAGTTCTCTCTAGCTAGGGCATGTACTGATACCTGCACTAATCCAATGTGAAGATAGTGATATTGGGATTTTGCCCTTATCCTGTCTATTTCCTTTTGGGATATAAGGTGGAAATTCTCATGCCCATCAGTCAAAGGATGGTTCTTTCAATAGTCTTGATATAATAGTCTGTTTTAAGACTAAAGGTGTTACAAACATAAATCTCGTTGAATGGGACTTTAGGGATTTTCCAATTACTAACAGATTGTTCTATATTCTCATAGTTTATCTGTTGCATGTTTTTAATGGACATAGTCCTAATGGCAGGGGGATTTGATGCTCTAGAGGTGGAGGCTCCATCCGTAGAAGTGGAGGCTTCATGTACCCATGATATAAGGGATCGGAAAAGATTGGCCATGAGGGAGTGCAAGGAAACCAGTCAACGACGTATTACGTCCCTAACTCTACTGAACCTTAGAAGAGAGTGTGGACAACGCGACTACAAGGTCACAAAAGCACTGTTCACCGGCCGGTACTGTTCAAAGTACTGTTCAAAGTACTGTTCATACAAGCAAAAAACCCCTTTTTTTTAGGCTCTGATACCACTTTTTAACACAATAAATTCTTTTAGAGAGTCACTTTTTAATGAAAAGGTTTTAGACCAAATTTTTAATAAAAAGGTTTTAGACCAAATTCTTTTTAGAGAGGGTTTTTTTTTTTTTTTTTTTTTAAATATTAATTAACAGGAAACAGATAGAAACTGAAAAGACATATCTTATTAAACATGCATAAACCATATTACATAGCAACATGTACATAGAACGTAGCACATAGGCTTACAGAAAAGAAAACTTACAACTCTGGGATTGAGAAGGATATCTCTCTCTTTTGCCCAATCTTCTATGTTACAAAGTACTCTGGGTTTTTTGGTGGATTTTTTGGTAGAGGGTTCTTGTAGACTTGGTTTTTTCGCCGATGCCCTCCTTCGACTAAGGTTGTTTGATGGGAGTTTAGCTATCTTGGTTGAGTGGGGTAATTGAGTTTTTGAAGAGTTTTTTTTGTAGCAATTGTGGTGAGGGCCAGCTCTTAGATTGGCTAGAAGAGATTGGGGCTAGGCGTTATCCTAAAATGGAACCTCTATATTCACATTTTTTTTTTTTTATTCATTATCACAAACAAATTTTGCTGAATTTTTAAAACATTTATTTTTTAATTATTTTTTCATAAATAATCCTAACAAAAATGAATCACAACAGAATAAAAAATAATAATAAATAAATACAGAAAATAAAATATTATGAATTAAAGTTTGAAACAGAAAATAAAAGAAGATAAAAACGAATTGAAAATAGGAAAAAATCGAAAATAAAAAAATAAGATTGTTCATTATAAATCAAAACAAAAAGTAAATTAAAAAATCCAATAAAATAGTAAAAAAATAAATATTAGAAGAGACAATGGATAATTTTTTAAAATAAAAAAATGGTTTTAATAAATCTTAATGAAAAAACAAATAAAAAATAGAAAACAAAAGGAAAAGGAATAATAAAAAGTTTGAAATAAAAGAAAAATAACGTGAGTTTGTAATTTATAAATAAGATGATAAATAAAGAATATTTTTTTTCTTGGGAGAAATAGGGGCTTCTACATGTGAGGGCTCTAGGCTACCGCCTTTGTCACCAAGGGCCACAAAGCGGGCCCTAACAATGGTCACAAGGATCCGGATTCAATTCCATTGGTATTGTGTTATTCCACCAAATCTATTTAACTAGTATAAAAGACCCATATGTCATATCGCCCTTTCACCTCCCTTTCTCATTAATGAGGGAGACTCACATATTAAATCATTTTTTCATATTTTATAAATTTTTATTCATATTTTATTCATCTTTTTATATACAATTTATCCATGCATGCACAAATAGTTGAAATAAATTTTTTTTCGTAAAACCGTGACAAATTAAAATTGTGAGAATGTCTTGAATCAGTCTTATACTAAAAAATTTCTTAACTCTGAACAACAGTACACATGTTTTCCCAATTTCCACCTCTCCTCATGAAAAACCATGTGTTCTTCAATACAAGTTAGGCCCCATTCATAATAATTGTGTTTGGATAGATTATGTGTTTGAAAAGCTAAAAATTATCAAACGCATATCCAAATACATTTTCAGCATTTAATTTTCAAACCATCATCTTCCCTTTTTAGACAAAAAAATCTTGCGATTGAAAAACTAATAAAACAATGCATTTCAAACGCGCAAGATTTTATAAGAATCTCAGTATTTCAATCGCATATTAAAATGCAGCCTTAGTTGAAAACCTGCAATACAACTGTGGTAGATATGTTGATAGAGATCAATGTGGGGTTAGGATATATACTAGTCTTACCCACGCACGATGTGCGTGCAAACTAAAAATAATGTATCTGAAAAAAAAGAAGCTGCCTCTATTTTTTTAAACCCCTTTAAACCTGTCATAATCCGATAAAGAATGACAAAATTGAGAGAATTTTAATCTTTCTGTATAATTATTAATATTGTAATTATTCACTCTTATCAAACATAATAACCAACCAATAGACATCAAAAATAAAATTGTAAAATATTCTATTACTCGATCTTTATCTTAACAAATACATAAAATTCTAAATAGGATAACAAATGAAAATTCTATATGTTATCCGATTGTAACTCTCTCCATAATCTAACTATCACAAGCTATTCAAATAACCAATTAAAATAAATTAAATTTGTATAAATAAAAATAAAAAATTCAAAATCTTTCAATTTGGAATAATTAGTATGAAATTATTTTATTTAACAACCGAAATTCAAGAAAAAAATTTCATCAAACAAATTTTTACATAGTTTGTTAATAATATTAATTTTAATATAATATTATATGTAAAACATGATATTTGGAGTAATATATTATATTTAAAACCATATATTTATACAAATATATTTTTAAAATTAAGAATTTGTAAAATTCAATAAGATAGATATGACGAATATCTCATATTATTCTTTAATTATATTGACATTTATATTTTTTCATTCTTACCCTTAATTAAAAAAAAAAAAGATCACTTAGGGGCAAAATCAAAAATAAAAATGTTACAAAGAAACAAAGTTGAAAACTTAAATACTTTCTGTTAGCATTTAGATTTTGTTTTTAATTTGTTATTTAGTTTTACAGTGGTGATACCCAGGCCCTAAAAAATAAGCCCCACTCATAGGCCACATGAGGTGTCATTATTTTATTGGTTCTCATTAATTGGTTTGTTGACTTTTCAAAAAGGGTAAAATGTCAAAATACAAATATGCCCTTCATTAAAAATCTATCCCATTAATCCAAATCCCCACATTTTCTCTATTCGGTTATGAGTGAATCTTGAAATCCATTTATCCATTTCAAATTTTGAATTTTGAAATCCTTACCTAAATTACAATTAAAATTAAATTACACAAAAAATTATCTAAATTATTTTAATCAAAATTCTTCTTCAAACTTATATTCTTATTATACACATTAATTTTTTTTTTTTTAAGAATGTTATTAACTGAACATTAAAAAATTCAGGTATTTATTGTATTCAAATTTAAATAAAAAAACATATATAGTTATTATATGAAGCAGTTACATCAAGTACATTTCTTAAATATTTATATCTCTCACAACGATTTGTTACATTTACATAAAAACTGTTACATTTACATTTAAACAATTTATAAACAGATTCTATTTTCAATAGTCAGTTACATTTTATAGAAAATGTCAAACACATTTTTTTGTTGTGTGATACATTTAATAAATATATGTATTTGACTGTTACATTAATAAATGTAACAAATATAAATTACTACATGCATTTAAACAAATGCAATACACAAATAAATGTTACATTTCAGACTGTTACATTTATTCGATGTCAGAAATGTAACATTAACATCATACAAATCATATATAAATTAAATGTAACTAACCTTAAAAATAATAGAACAAAGAAACAGAGGATCTTGAAACGCTTTGTAGCATCCTCCATCATTTTTATCATCTCCTCCTTTCTATGTTGATCTGATCACCGCCTATAATTGACTTCTTTTGCATGTTATAATACTCTTCATAGTTGGGTTTTTTTTTTGAGATCTTTGGAAAGTTTAGGTTGGAAGAGAAGAGACCATCTCAATAAAAATGTTTAATTAAAAAGAGTTTAATCAAAAGAAAATTGTGTCCGTCCAGACTCACCTTCATTTTTTTTTTATTTAAAGATCTTTTTTATTTTTTATTTAATCAATCATAATTGTCTCCTTATTTTGTAGGGATCAGTTATAAAAAAATAATAATAATTAACTAAGGGTATAACAGGTATTAGACACATGCCACCTCATGGGGCCTTTGATGGGGTCTGTGAAGTTGGGGCTTGGGAATCATTATTGTTAGTTTTATTATTAGTTAGTTATTTAATTTTCTAGATTTTTAGGTAATTGGTTGTAAATCAACGTCTATTTTAAAACTCAATGTAATTCTATATTAGGAATTTTGGCTCCCCACGGGTTGGCTTTCCTTGGAAGAAAGTCTATTATCTATCTTGTGTTCTAAAAAATGCTCTAATCCGACGTGACAGAGTTCTTCGGTCCAATAGCTATATATAATCCATGTAGAATGATTTTTTTTTTATTTGATTCCTTTTCAGTTATTCTCATTTTCCATTAAAATGACAACTATTCTCTTACATATTTGTTTAGAAATAAGAAGCGTGTGTGATATAATAGATATAATGTGTTTTTGAAATATATATGAAGTGTATATGTGAGATATATAAATTTTTTTTTAATAATACAATAATATTTTTATCCATTAATTGGCATACATTCATAAACCATGATAAGCCATTCTAGCACGCAGAGCCGGTCCTGGGACAAGGCCACCAAAGCAATTGCCTAGGGCCCCCACCCAACAAAGGCCCCCTAAGAACCATCTATTCAGTGGACTCTAATAAATTGTACGGTGAGATGTGTTACTTTAATTAATCACTCTCAATCAATATGTTCGACATTCCCCTAAAATTTATCTTTTCCATAAATCTCTCCAACCATAATCTAATAGACATTTCAATTTTTTAAAATTTAATTTTTTATGTTTTATTAAGTTCATATGATATTGTATAATGTTTTACTTTAAATTATTATATAATATTGTGCATCTATTTAGTAATATTAATAATATACAAAATTAAAACAATCTAGATTTAAAAAAAAAAAAAATATATGGAGACCGCTTTAAAATTTCACCTAGAGCCCATTTAAAAAATTCAATTATCAGGGCTGGCCTTGGCAGCACGCCCCTAGAATAATTATCAGACATATTCCTCGCTTAGCCTTGCATAACTATCAAAATGTATTCTCCCAGACCAAACTATTTTTTTACTTATTCCCCTCTATACTGCTTTTTCGATCACAAGTTATATCTCACCCCAAACTGCAGGTTGATACAAATTAAACTTTTACCAACCAACTTTTAATTGGGTTAATTTTGTTTGGGTTAATTGCCCAAATACCCCTGCAACCAACCCTCAATTTTTTTTCTACCCCCAGTTGTTGAAATTTTTTTTTTACCCTTATAGTAAACACTTAATTTTTTTTCTACCCTCATCCCTTTAATTCCTTTAGCCCCACAAAATCACAGTTTCCCCCTTGTAAGTGCATATATGTTTTCTGTAACTTGGATAACACAAAATGTAACTTCTTTAAATATTATCTGTAAATGCATATTATGTCATACAAAAATGATAACTTGCAAAACACTACAGAAATATACATTAATGCATAACATTAATATATATGTGGTTTTTCTATTGTCGTGTAGTACACACTTGTTGATGTTTGATCTATTTGAGTGTTTGACTAATTATTGTATCTCTAATATAGTTTGCTAACTCGAAGGTGTAACAATGGATTTGATTTCAACCAAAATGGCATGAAGATGATCAGATTAAATACAACATCTTAGTTCATTAGGGTAGGAAAAGAACATCGGAATAAAAACATTAGATGAATTCAAGTGCTTTGATGTATTTATTGTTATAAAATATTTTCAGGTATTATGCATTAACATATATTTCTCTAGTATTTTGCAAGTTAGCATTTTTACATGACATGCATAGTAATGCACTTACAGATAATATTTACATAAATTACATTTTGTGTTTCAAAAGTTACAGAAAACATATGTGCAGTTAAGGGAGAAAACTGCGATTTTGTGGTGCTGGGGGAATTAGAAGGATAAGGGTAAAAAAAAAATTAAATGTTTCCTGCAGGGGTAAAAAAACAAATTTTTAAAAGCTGGGGCAGAAAAAAAATTAAGGGTCAACTGCAGGATTTAGGCAATTCACCCATTTTGTTTTCATCATTGATCTATAGATGCTATGATTAAACCCTAGGTGCTGCATAAAAGGATTTTATTCAAACTTTTCATTCATACGAGAGCCATGTCTCTCTCTGATATTACAAACCACACATACACACACACCACCAAACCCTAAGCAGCTGGAAGGGGGGCATCCATACTCCATAGGTCCTCTTCTCTTTATTTATTCAACCCCTCATCACACTCCCACTTCAAGTAATCCTGCATAGCAAAACAAAATGAATCAACAAACCATCCATAGAGATCTAAATGTGTTTTCGATGCTGACTATCAACCCTAGAAAGTTAAGTTGTTTTTTTTTTTGAAAAAAATGTAGAGATTATTATTGTGATTTCATTAATTGAATTTGAATTACAATTTTGAGATAGACGAGAGAAAAGAGAAGTTTGTTTTAAAAAAAAAACAGATCAACAAACAAAATAGAAAAAAGTAAAGGGGAGTTTTGACGAGCCAGGTTAGAAAGTTAAGTTGTTGATTGACATCTCATTAAGTTGTTGATTGACATCTCACTTGCTGCAGTCAGTGTTGCGGGAGATGGGGATGCCGACCGAGACGCCGCACCGTCCGGCGAGCACCTGCGCGGCCTGGTCCTTTATGTTACTGTACCTGGCGGCGGTGGCGCGGAGGCAGCTGCAGGTGGCCCTGCGCGCCTGCGTCGTCCTGGCCGCCGAGTGGATCGACCTCACCCCGTTGCAGCAGCTCGCTGACGGGGCCGTCGCCTGCCCCGTGATGTACTGTGCGCATGGGGCGATTGCCGAGTCCACGTTTGAGCAACTTATCGTCTGCGCCCGGCCGGGTTCGATCACTGCGTAGGCCAAGGCCACCAAGAGAAGAACACATGCAACCCCCCTCATCATCATCTTCTTCTCTACTGCTACTGTTGAAGTGTTGAGTGTGTGTGTTTCTGAGGGTGTGATGAGTGTTATATACAGTGTCTTTAAAGGGTGGAGATTGGGATACTCTGCTTGTTTTTATATCTTTATATCTTGCTTGTGGAGTTGTGAGATTCACTTTAAAAATCAAAGTTATAAATGCATGTGAATTAAAAAAAAAAAAAATACATTTCACTTAATGTATTTATAATCACATGATGTTGTACATAATGATGTAACAATTTATGAGTTAAGTAAGATTTAAGTATATGAATGGGAGGGCGGTTTCTTGAGTTGTTGAGGATGGAATTTAGGACACAAAAATAGCGGATCTTGTGACACTTTGAGACCATGTAGTACCATGTAGTCAACAGGAGTGGCATTGTGTTTTGCTTTTTGTGTGCGCTGTAGTGTTATGTGTTTCATTTTGTCTTGTGTGTTGAAAGAACAATGTCTCTTATGTGTGAGTTTGAAATTTATTGAAAAAGGCTTTCGGATGGGTTTTGTTTTTACATTAGAAAAGCTTGACTTAGTAATCAAATGGAAGATGCCAAAAAAGTTTAATCATTGTTATTGATTCAAAACAAGGATTTTATTACAAGATTGTGAGAATTAAACTTTCTGCAACATTGTCTATACTTCTCGAAACTTATGATCATGTTACTCTTTTGATTTTTGAGTATTAATCCCATGATATATATTTATTTTAACTAATCGAGTGATTATACCAATCACAAGAGAACATGTATACTATCATCTTATTATTTTTGGATAAGATAAAAAATATTTTCATCATTTTTGTGATTGATTCACATCAAAATTACATCACAAAATCGATCATTATATAGTTGGTTGATAATTTTCTTTACTTAATTCTTTGACACAGGGATCTGATGCAGCACAATCACGGACCGTTCGATTGGCATGGAGAACAATTAAATGGACGATTATAGATGATTTATAATTTTTAATATTTAGATATCATCGAGATATGAATTTTTATTTTTATTAGTTAGGATTGAATTTGAATTAAATTTGGATTTAGTTAGGATTTGGTTAGCATTTATTTATTTGTGATTTGAGAGATATAGAGAGATTTATTGAGATCCTAGTTTGTTAGGATTCTCTACTCTACAAATAGATGTTGTAATTACAAAATTAAAGGAAAGACTTTTGATAATATAAATTTATTTTCTCTATTGTATTTTTATTATCCTAAGAGGATTGTCAAATACATAGATTTTCATTATTTCTGGTATTTTTAGGAATCAACAGACTCGTTGAAGCCCATCGTCTTGGTATTCTTTGTAAATCAATAGCGTTGTTTGAGTCTGCAGATCTTATATCCCTGAAGGTTGATCGGGTCAGTAGAAGAGCGTGATCATCACGCTGCATCAGTTGGTATCAGAGCCTTGTCGATTAGTCAAGGTAATTCGTGATCCATTCCATTTATCCAAAAAAAAAAAAAAAAATTCCATCCCATCCCATCCGTACAAACCCAAATAATAAAAAAATATAAAAAAATCCATCCTATTCCATCCCATCCCATCCATTCCATAAAACTCCAAACACGCACCCACATAAAAAAAAAAAAAAATTTCAATCAGCCAACCCATACAACCTCCTCCCCCAACCGATTACATCACCTTTTCAAATTAAAAAAAAAAAATTCATTTAAACCCACACACCCAAGTTTTCATTTCATAATACCAAACCCTACATATTAATCTTTTCTATCCAGTCCACCAAAAAATGTCATCAAGAAGGCGTCTGGTTCCACGCGAGGTTCCCACTAGAGAGCCGTACTTCCATGACATGGCACAACAATTCATTCATCGAATGGACACGGGACTTGATGCGTTAACCAATCAAATGGAGAAGATAATGGCGCTTATCCAACATCAAGAACGACCAACAACTCCACAATTTGTGGAGGAGGAGCCTATTGATGGTGATTTCGACAACTTATTCGAAGAGGCAAACCTTCCACCTATATTCGACGAATAGATTGAAGAGGCGAACCTTCCACCCATCTTCGATGAAGAGATTGAAGTGCCCAACTATCTGAGGAGATTGAAGAGACGAATCTTCCACCAATCTTTGATGAAGAAATTGAAGAAACATATATTTCACAGATCTTCGATGAAGAGATTGCAAGAACTTCCCTCAAATATTTGACCCCGTTCAATTCATTCATACACTTCACCATCGAAAAAGCTATCACATGAAGCATTTCATCCACCCTACCATTATTTTGTGTATCCATTCTTTCCCTCTTTTATTTTGTCTCATCCACCACCATTCTCAGAAAGTTATTACTTTAAAGCTGGATTTGTGAGCATTAGTCTGATTGGATGGATGTGATGCAGCACCCTAAAAGATTCGTTGTTCGTAAGAAATCCATATCTGAAGTTCATGGTGACAATTTTCATGAGGATCTGAATTCGAGGATGAATTCTCTCAAACCTGGGGAGAATGATGCAGCACCATCATGGGCCGTTCGATTGGCATTGAGGATCATCAAATAGACGATTATAGATGATTTACAATTTTTAATATTTTTTTTTATTAGTTAGGTTTATCATTTTTTCCGTATATGATTAGTTAATATTTAGATATCATCGAGATATAAATTTTTATTTTTATTAGTTAGGATTGAATTTGAATTAAATTTGGATTTAGTTAGGATTTGGTTAGCATTTATTTATTTGTGATTTGAGAGATATAGAGAGATTTGTTGAGATCCTAGTTTGTTAGGATTCTCTACTTTATAAATAGAATTTATAATGACATAATTAATTAAGATTTGTTTAATAGAATTTTATTTTTTCTATTGTATTTTTGTGATCCAAGGAGGATTGTCAAATACATAGATTTTCATCATTTCTAGTATTCTTATGAATCCACAAACTCGTTGAAGCCCATCGTCCTTGTATTCTTCGTGAATAACAGCGTCGTTAGAGCCTGCAGATCTTGTATCCCTGAAGGTTAATCAGGTCAGCAGAAGAGCATGATCATTCACAGATGAAGTGTGCTGGCCTCACGCCGCAGACACTTTTCTACCCCGAGTGACAGGAGGAACCGAAGGAATCAGGCTCACATGAAGGGCTTTTATCAGCGCCAACCGACGCGAGGCGTCCCCGGGCAAGCTTATCTAGCTTCGTCCTGGGAAAGCCAATGCCTTGGCTATGTCCCTCAACCTTAGCTTGTTGTGAGCGGGACACGCCAGACAACCCGAGTCATCTGTTACATCAAATAAGGAAATGGTTAACAAATAATCATTTAATCGATAGCATGCAAGTATTTGAAGCTACAAACCATCGGTGGGTGGTGTCCTCCTCATCACGAGGGGAATTTTCCATTTCAATCCAACAGGTTTCCATGCACTGGATACCTTCACTGGCCAAGTTTTCCAGCCGGGAATGGCGTCCCCAACATCCAAAATCAGGGGAGGGGCAGCGCCTAGCGAGGTAGTAGGTACCCTCCTCCTTCAAAAGCGGTTTGACCTGATAGAACCGGTGTACCTCCCTCAAATCGAGCCGGACCCCGGCGGCCGAACATAGCACTATCACGCTCATCAGAATCATGTACCCCCCAGGAACTAATTATAGGGGATGGAGTTCAAAATACTCCAGGAAACGCCCGATTAGGTCGGAGAGAGGAAAGTGCAACCTCCCCGCCTCAATCTGACTATAGTACAGAACGCAGGACGAGGGGTCAGGTACTGGGGGCATCCCGTCATGATACTCCTCAATCGAAATCTCCCAAGAAGCGTGAGGCATAACGTCTAGATATAGTGCCAAGAACAAAGAAGTTCAGTGAGATAGTCGACTACGTTGTGGAAGCCTGCCTTATATAGGGGTTTGTAGTCATTTAATGCCGGCTTAAATTACCCAAAGATCATTATGAATTGCAGCAGACCCCTCGAATACGAGGAGTCGATCGCGCCAAAATCGATAACACTTGTTAATGCTTGTCTTTATGACAATGAAGACTAAAGAGGCTCAAAAACTTCAGCAGAGATAATGGGAAGGTGAGTGTACCCGCCTCGATCTGGCCGGAGAATAGAATGAGAGATTCAGGGTTTGGAGGAGGCATCTCTCCCACATACTATTCAACTATTAGGTTGTCAGGAAAATGAAGCAGCAAGATTGAATGTTGGGAGTAACCTTCCAAGTGGCATTGAATGAGAAAGATGCATAAAGAATGAGAAAGATGCATAAAGAATGACAAGTGTCACACCAACACGTTACTAGGCCCAAGAGTTAAGTCCAATCGGCCCAGGAAGCTTGTCGGACAAGCTTGTAAGCTGTTCGGGTCTCCTGAAGTTCGGTTCTTCTGATCTCCCAAGAAATAGAGAGACCAAAAGAAGGGGGCATTGTAGGAGATCAAATTTGTCACAAAATGGAATAAGGAATAAGATTGCATAAGCATGAGCATAAAGTGTAGATACGTCCGTTTGATTAATAAGCGATCCAGAAAGGGGAAAGCCCAAGGGCCCAAGACTCAAGAGTTAAGCAGGCCCATCTTCCTTGTTAGGTCGGGCAAATGACACTGTCTGACAAAGTCAGGACGGACAAATGGTATTGCTCAACCAGAGATGGACACACAAAGTGCCCGACCAGGTCAAGATGAACTCCCGCACAAGTCGGGTGTTTAAATCCTTGGCTAACCAAGGACAGACACATGATATTGTCCGACCAAGGCAAGATGGCTGAATACAAAAGATCCGACCTGAAGTATGACCTGTCCAAACCATAATACCCGACCTGGAATACAGGTCGGCCATACGTCCACCTCTGAAAGATAACGGTTAACGAAGGGAATTTTCCCTTACACGAGAAAAGGACTAGATGTCAGAAAATCGGTTGCAGAATGGCAATCCCTAGGTGAGACATGTCCACAGATCCAAGAGCCACGTGGAGATTCCATCTCATGATATACTCACTCCACAAGGTTGAGCTCGGCACGCCCCTTCTCCAGTATAAAAGGAGGAAATCTCCTCCTCCTCAAGTTATGCACTCCCTCTCTCCCCTACTGGTACTCAAGAATTCTATAGTCTTTTTCCTCTTATCATGGAGAAGTCACTGACTTGAGCGTCAGAGGGGCGTTAGCCGGCACCACACTGGTGTGAGTTTCAGGTGTTCGAAGGCCAGAGAAGAAGGAGAACAGTGAGCAGACAGAGCATGACCCGGATCGTCGTGAAGAGGAGTCAGCATCAACATCAGCTCAGTCCAACTTCAAAAGTCTAGATCTGTGTTGATCCGGCCCAAGAGTGAAGGACCTGATTTCATCCACCACAGTAACTAACCTTTTTTGTGCAATTGATCGATTTGGCTATCGTTTTCAATGTCTGTCAATTCAAGTATGACATTTGTTATTGTTTATTTTTGCATTTATTATAATTTTTTTCTTAAATTTGTTGTTTAATATTAAATATGGCAGCCTTTGATCTGGCTTTTGTTTATAATTTTTTATTTGAATATGGTGTTAGTTTGATGTTAAATATGTTTTTTTTGGAGGATTTTATAGAGTTTTGATATTATATTAGCATATGGTTGTATTACATTTTTAAACTAATATGAACCTTTATGCATTATATTTTGTAAGCCAGTTAAATTTTTAAAATATAACTGATGTTTACATGCCTTAAATAATAAAAGTCAGTTAACTGAACTATTTGTGTAATATATTTTGAAACTAAGTTACATTCACAAAATGTAACTGATTTTTTTATTTGATCTAAGTGTTTCGTCAAAAGTCAGTTACATTCATCAAAAAGTAGATATGAATGTTGAAAAAGGTGGAATCCGAAGGAGGACTGAAAAGGTAGTCGAACCACCTCTCATATGATAAAGAGCGATGAAAAGAATCCAGGTGGTGACGCCGTTCGCTGAAGATGAGCAGGTCAGCCGGACTAATCTTTTTAAGTCACAGATATGTATAAAAATAGTTAGAAATTTGTGGGATGTGTTTCAGTGGACTAACCATAAACAAAAATCGTGTGATTTAAATAGGGGTAGTTTTGTACTTTGCTTTTTTGCCCTTTTATAAAGGTTAACTAAGCAACCAATAAAAATTTGACACCTTATAGGGCTTATGAGTGGGGCTTATATAATGGGGCTTGTGTAGAAGAACTGTTTTAGGAATGCTAAATATTTACAATGTTGATTGTTTATAGCCGGATACTAAAAAATGTTAACAACAATTGTAAAAGGGGACAATACACAAAAAAATCATTTACCCAAATAAATCATTTTTTAAAATTCTATCTATTTTTTTTTTTTCACAATTTTAGAAATTAAAATGACTTGATTATCCTTCTGTTATCTATTATTTAAGCATGATCACAAATATTAATTGTTTAACACCTCAATTAAACAACATTAACAAAAGTTATAATATTTTTTATTTGTAAATAAAATATATTATTATTTTTTGTATATCTAAATACACTATTAAAAGTTAAATTGTAAAATATTAAAATAATTTGTTTTAAAATATTTTTTAGATATTTTAAATTTTATAAAATCTTTTTAGGGTACTTACATATTTTTAAAATTATACAAAAAAATATATACGCAAGATATTAATAAAATAAAAATAACTAAAAAAAAAAAACTTTTCAATGTTAGGAAAAATCTAAAAAAAATCTTGTAAATTTAAGAATGGCAATTTTGACAATGTTAATATTTTTATAACATACTTAGAAAATTTTAAAAACATGTAAAATCACTCTCAAATAAAAAAATTATATCTTATATTGATATTATTTTTCAATTAGATGGTAGTAGTGTGAAAAGTTTTAAATATGGTGAGAGAGTTTAATAATTATAAAAGACAATGTCATTTGGGTCATTTTAGGTTATGAGAAGGTGAAGAGATTTTTTCAGTAGAATTCTTAAAATAAGTCATTTTGGGTATTTTTTATCTTTAGAAATTTTTTTTTGGGTATTTTGCCCTTTTGACAATCATTCACAATTAAAATTCCATTTTTTGTGTTATTAAAATTTATCATCTGAATTAGGTAAGAAGCATTTTGAATATAAGAAAAAAATTTCAAATATTTAATGAGATAAGGATGATTAAGTAATTTATATAATGAAATAAGATTTTCAAAGAATACTTTTTCAGTATAATTCTTCTAAAATAACAAATTTAGGTATTAGGCTGGTCACAAAGTGGGGTGTTTTCTGTGTAGGCGCTCGATCGGTGAGACTGGTTGATTGGGTATTCCACATTCAGGAGTAATTTTTGCTCGTGTTGAACTAAAAATCACTCCTTGTGTGGAGTTCTCCTCTGTGAATGATTGTTGTCTTCATTGTTGTTTTTGCTTTGTAATTTTCTCTTTAATATATATTAGAGGGCCAAAGCTTTCCATTCTCTAAAACAAAAAAAACTAATTTACTTATTTCTAGATTGTATGTAACCACTGCGGTAACACCTCCTTGTTATAGTCAAACTAAACTAGGGCACATGAAAAAAAAAAAATTGATTGGAGCAAGGCTAAACGTTTCTATCTCATAATTCCATTCTTTTGTCTTTACTCTTCAACAAGCATGTGTTTAATTAAGTTCAATCTTCATTTTAGATAGCGACGTAAACTATTACAGTGATTATCATACTTGTACTTCCTGCTGGGATAATTGTTCTAAACAACACAACCTTGACCCTCCACCGGCCAATGAAATTAAATTTAAATAAAGAATATTAAAACGAATACAATTCCAACGGTTGGAAAATGGAGTATTACGACATGGATAGAATGTAAAGATGAGATCAAAACCAGAGCTGAATCACATCATGCCAGTCTCCAATTAAGAAATCACATGAGACACGTCATGCGTTGAATCAAACTGGATTAAGCTTCATTAGTCTCCAATGAAAGACTCATGTTAAACCTCACGTGCTAAGTTTTATAATTAGAGGGTTGCCAAGTTCTGAGAGGACCTTTTTCTTTTTAATTCTATGGTTGATACACTAGAAAAGAATACAATTATTGTACCAAAAGAAGAAACACAATGATATGAACAGTGATGCCAATCTTTTACACAAACATTGATCACTCTATTATTATATTTTGTTTCACAAAGTTCAAGTAAGTCAAACCAACCAAAGTAAAGTCACCATCTTGTTATTGTTCATCCCCTGCCAACAAACAAAGCTACAAGATTTACTTTTGCATGGAAACATAAATTAAATGACCCCCAACCAAATTAATTTCCCCCCATATATAACCACACAACTCATTCATGAATTCTACATACAGAGCTGGAAATTCACTCCCTCTCTCTCTTTACCTCACCCGGCCCAGATGCGGTCCAACCTGTCAACGCTCTTCCTCCCCCTCTCCACGTAATCACTGCTCCTCTTTGACCTCTCGATGCAGTCCACGCTTCGTCGTGACTTCTCGATGTGGTCGTAACTCAACCTGAACCTGTCTATCCTATCAACATTGCTCGCTCGGTGGTGCTCGTTGTTTCTCGGCTTCTCCCTCCGGTGGTCGGTGCTCCTCCTTGACGGCTCGACCACATCGGTGTTCTTCCTCCACATACTTCTTTGGGAGGGAAGTTTCTCGACCGTCGATATGAATTTCTTCAAATGTTTGATGTATTCAGGGAAGAGCTCCAAGTCGCAATGGTTTCCTCCTTTGAGCCACAGTGGTTCATATTTTTCTTTGCATAGTTCCCAGAGTTGCCTTCCATGGGACCAGTCCACCACCTCGTCAGCAGTTCCCTGAAAACAAAAAAGGAAAAAATGGTTAATAAACTAATAAGCAAAACATTTAGTAGGCTCATCGTATATGGGATTTACAAAAATTCACAAAAGATTAAGCATATTAATGTCCATTTTGATGCAGATGTTTGTGTAGGCATGGACCAATTTTCAAAATCAGCTTTTTCAACATAAAACTGTTCCCAACTAGCTTTTTCAGAAAAGTTGTTTTATTAACTTTTGACACATAAAAACCAAAACCTGAAATCAGAAGCTAAAATTTAGAAAAATCCATCTAGAACCGATTATCTGAAAACTGATTTTGCAGAAACAAAATCAGTTTTACAATTGGTTCCAAATGGGGCCCCGTTTTTTAATGGAAAAAAGTCAAGTGAAGATGAAAGATGAATGCTGACAGAGATATAGTAATGCTATTTTTAGACCTTTCTTTATAGGCATAAGTAATAATGGGCCCTGCTTTGCCACCTAATTCAACCACTAAAGCTCAAAAAGTCCTGAATAATCCACCCACCACTCTATCAAGTCATATGTTCACTGAAGAGTCAAACTATCCATGCACATCAAAAGTCACTTGGAAGAACACCAAGACATTGATGTTTCTTCTTTTATAGCTTACCATGGTTTTTTAAATTTGATAAATGCAAAATTTAATAGATATAAACTATCTAAAGCAGCCACTGATTCGCCATGTATTCCACATGCATTAAAAAAACCAACTACTCCACTTCATCTCTCTGAATCTGGTGAATTATATTCGGTTTATGGTATAGTCTGATAGCACGATAGAAGGTAGTAGTTGCCAGCACAAAATTTTTAGAAAAACTGAGAGGGTTACTGGTTCATACAAGATTGAGCCACGGTCTAGCAATACAACATTTGGGCTTCCTTTTTTGTTGTTGTTGTTGATGATAATGATTATGTAAACATGCATGTTATGCATGGATACATATGGAGTTATGGGAATACTGAATTCAGACTGCAACACTACCAACCAGAGATTCATAAGATCATATATACAGAAGCAAAACATCATTTATTGCAATCGCATGCAAACAAGCATTCTAAGCGCCCAGACGACCAATAAATTTGGTTGATGTGACAAGTTAATTTGTTCCAGTTTAAGCAGGGAAGTGTTCAGGATGGTAATCAGATGACAAAAGTGTCAAACCTGGGGAAACTAAAAAAAAGAACCTGACTAAAGTGTCCAACCTGGCAAAGCCTGCATGGCCCGGCCAGACGTGATTTGGAGCTAGGAAGCATTGACACTTCCATACCCATGTCAGACAGCTGTCATACATGGGACACGATATGATGCGTCGGACAGGAGTTGGTCATTTTCATGCATGTTAAAATTTGAAAATAGTATTCTGAGATTTGGACATGCAGTTTACACGGAATAAACACAGCATAGACACAAGATAATTATGCTTATGACATCTTAAAATAACTATTGTGATATTATTCACATGAATCTAAATGATGTTAAAAAATCTTAATGGAGTTATATAACTGACATGCTACTGTAGTCATATAATTGTTTTACAATTTATTGCTAGCTGTTTTTTCAAAAAATTAAAATATAATTATCATGTTCGTGTCTTAGTTTTTCAAGATTCACTGTCTCATTGTGTTTATATCTACCGCATCTATATTCCAAGTTTGTGTCCATGCTCCAATCTCCATAGATTTAGAGCTGATTGAGATGACCTCTATTGTATGTCTTCATTAAAAGATTTACCGATAATCAACCTTTCCCTATTCATTGCAGCTATCAGCTCTGAATCTCCAATCCCTCTAAATAGGTATTTTCATTCAACACTGGAAAATCCCGATCCGTGTACTCTCCCTCACCGGCACCCTCTAAAAGGGTTAAAAAAAAACTGTTTAACAATTCCAAACCATCCCCCCCCCCACCCCCCCACCCAAAAAAAATAAAACCCAACATAAAGTGGGGTTGTTGTTTGCTGCTCCACAGTAGCTTCTACCATAATTTATCATAAGCTTGTATGTCCTCAAATGCAACTAAGGTTGTATAGATGTTTAAGTTATCTTAATTCTCTGTGCCTGTTTTCCAGATAGCTGGATATGTGTTTATGACTCTTCCAGAACTCATAATAACTGTCATTTTGAAGCAATATATGCAGAAGCAAAACTATCTCAAATCGTGTTGGCCACATAGTGAAACCAGTCACATATTCATTTTTCAGGAAAACAATTATTCCTAATTGAAACCGAACACGCAGAGTCCAACTGAATTAGGTTTTGCAACATAAAATGCCAGTCATCAGTAATGATCAACTATGTAGCTTGGGTAAGATGGACCTAGCTCCAATGTACTGCATGTCTTTCAATTTTTACGGAAAGGACATACCTAGATAACCATCGACACACTGTGAATGATTGGTAGAATAAAACCTAGTTAACTCTAATGCACAGCCATACACCATAAGCAGGGGCGGAGCCACTTTAGGTCGAGTCTGTCCCCACTCAAGAAAGCAAAAACACTACTTAACAAGTATTGCCAACAACCAGTGAATCAAAATATAAAGAGAAGGTAAAGAAATAAAAGCTAAAAAGAAGGAAGAGAATGACACAAGTCTCCCATGGGCATCTACTAAGGAAACCTGAATGTTACCTAGAAAGTGTTTTCCCCTTAATCTCTGTAGGAAAATAATCATTTTGGGTTGTTGGTGGAGAATAATAAGCCAAAAAACTTATGCCCATTAGTTGTTGGATGATAGGTTCTCCTTTCTTCCATTGTTTTATAGGACAAAAAATTAAAAATACAAATTTGCAATCTACATGTTGAATTCTCAACTATTACCTATCAACAAAGGGATAATGTTTTTATGATTATCTTAAATTTGAAAATGAAAATATGAATACAAAAAAATGAAGAAAAACAATTTTTTGATTTGTTTTTCTTATTTTCGTTTTCTAAAGAAATTATGATCACATAAACAAATTACAGGGGCTTACTTTGCATTTTGATAGGCAACATACTTGCACAATTGAACATTTTTTTTTACATTTGAATTGCTTGCATTTCTGCCCCCACTAAGCTGAAATCCTGGCTACGCTACTGACCCTAAGTTCATCAACATAGTTTATATAATGAACCAACCTTTGTTTACAAAAACCATAAATGAGATGGAATTATAGCTTATGTAACAGTTGATCCCAGAGTGCTCATCTCCGAAGGCTAAATAGATCTGGGATGACAAACATTAGTTCCTTTTTTTTTTTGTCGCAAATAGATATCATCAATTATGTGGTCAGGGCCTAAAATAGTGATGTACAAAAGCTTTCAATTTCTACGGACAGAGCTGTACAATTCATGAAAGGATTGATGCATGCCAGCAAAGACAATCTATTGAAGATGATGTCCCCCATATAAAGGCATGCAATGGAAATGTATACACAATAGAATAAAATAAAAGAATGTCTATGTCAAGATCCGAACTGTCACAATTTCTTGTTGAAAGTATACGGAAACATGATATTTTTGAGCCTCAAGGTGATTTTTTCAGAATAACAAGATTCAGATACAGAATGATAAACCGACTACTATTTCAAGTACAAACAATTTCTTTCAACGCTGGATCCAATTTGGATAAAAAGTGGTAAACATATCCAGAAACCCTCATGCAAAGGAGAAAAAAAATCGTTCTAAGAAATACTTTCCTGCCCATCACTTCTAACAAATTACATGTTTTATTTCAGCAAAAAGATAGATAGAAAGAAGCAGAAGCACTCAAATTCAGCAGTTTTTAGTAAATATATTTAAATTGACAATTTTCATGTACTCTTATGAGAATTTTGGTTAGCAATCCAATAAGCAGTTGCAACAGCCTGATTTAAGGGAATCCATGGAAAGCAATGCATCACATGATCAAATCATTTATCCAAAAAAGGGATCATAAACTTATATGCACCAGATTGCAGGCATGGCATGACAATATATCCTCGGCAAACCATTAAACCAAAAAAAGCAGAGAGGATGTTTTATGCAATAATATTTTTGAACACCATAAGAACTTCTTTATATGAGGGTGTTGCTTGAACAGGTTTTCACAGGTTTGGTGTCTGGGTAACCAAAAAGATAATGATTTTATTACTTGATCTACCGCCAGCAGGCAGAGAACAATGAAGCTGCTGACAACTTTCTACATATGAACATTTAGAAAAATACAACTTTGAGGTTCCTACACACTAGTTGTGACCAAATTCTGTTGAGATTTGACTCTATCCAAATACTCGTGTTTCTCTTCCTTCTCTCTTCTTCTCTGGATTATCTTTTATATTTATTTTAGATTTAGATTTTCTACATAGTATCTGAGCCAGAGACCGTGACAGATCTAATTTAATGGACCACCGACTCCGAGAAGAGCCGAAACGACTTTGATAGACTCATGAAGAGCGGGAGCAAAATGATGGATTCCAAAAGACAGATCATTATATTTTTTTTTTATTATATGTAACAATAACTTTATTCTACTATTAGAACATGTGATTGCAGATTTGCAGGAGGGTATTAAGAATAAGGGTTTGACTTAGTTTATTGGATAAAAAGCAGAGATGTAATCTTTCCGTATATTCGTGTTTCTCTTCCTTCTCTTCTCTGTTTGTTTATATTTTATTTTGGATTTTAGATTTTATACACAAAACCCAAAACACATCGATCATCCTTCTACAAGAGAAACAATTGTATTATAGATGATATTACAGCTTGGAAGCCAAGGACTAGAAATTTATACACTACTCAAAGAAATCCAAATAAAAATGCATCAACCTGTCAGTCCTGTCTTAACGTAGAATATATGCTGTGGTTTGTTCGTGAAGTCCCATCTCTAGATGATGCCTCACACCTAGAGAGTTAATAGGACTGCTTCATTTAAAACAAAGGCCAAAATCTTGCTATGTGATAACATTTACCAAAGTTGCAGGGCAGCTCAGCATACATTAGCTATTTAGCTGAAAGCACAGAATTAGAACAATGTCTATGAGAATTATAAACATCAATATTGGAAGTATAAAACTACACATAGAAAATCCATTTTAAGGTGTCTAGTTAACCCCATGTAGCAAATCAAATTCAACATAAGACATTATATATAGTTGCTAATATGAAGGTCAATCAGTAATCCATTGAATGATGATGCAAATAAAAATATTAGTTATTTAACAATTTGGAAAGATACAATAGATAAGAATGGATTCACTTACATGAATTATCAAAACCGGACAATTGACCGATGGGATTTTGTCAATATTCTGCACAAAAAATGGCCAATTAAGCATCCTAGCATGAAGCAGATATACGCATACTTTAATAACTAGAATTGACATATTATTGGAAAGTTGGAACAGAAAGTTTAACCTTATAGATGTCAAACCAGTATGTTCGCTTCACAGGATACATGACTCTCAGGCCCGAAAGTATGGGACTGTGCAAGACGACAGCTCTTAAACGAGGCAATCGAGTCGCCAAGTCCAAAGTGGGTCCACTTCCAACAGACTGACCATAAAGGATGACTTCTTCCTCCTTCACTCCATAGTTCTCTACAAGGTACTTATAAACAGCCTCGATATCTGCGTATGTGTTATGCTCACTTGGCTGGCAAACATAAAAAAATGACTTTGACAAAATGGTTCCATTCTAATGTCACTGTGCAGTGCGATAATCATTAGGCAAATAATCACTGGTTTCAGTTCAACAAAATAGTGGCTTACCTTCCCGGTAGATTGCCCATATCCAGAATAATCATATCTGCATAAATGTCAATCAAGAAGTAACACAGTCAATAATCAAATCACAGTAAATGTAGCGCAATGAAAAAGAAAAAAGATAAATGGTTATCTGTTAATGATTCCTCACAAATCACCAGTGCAGACAAAAAGAAGACGAGCTTTTTTTTATTTTTTTTTCATTTTATTGCACAAGCAAGAAGACTTAATAAATGGAAATAGCAATTGAATGGGTAGCAACACCAAATGCTAAAACAAGTCATTGAGGATGATGAGCCACTGTATAGCCACATAAAAAAAACACTTGCCAAAAGTCGACTCAACAGAACAACAATTTCACCCTTCCATATATGTCATGGGTTCCACTGAGACAATTGGTGTCATAGGTTTGAGTACACACTCAACACACAATCGTACATTCACAGTTAGACATAAAATCAATAAACTTGTATGTATGCAAAAACATGAACGATACGTCTGCACCAACGTATGTATGCTGTGCATGTAGGCAAATAGTAAGACAAACCAAAACCCCACTTCTTTTTTTAGGACTCGTTTTAAAATAAATCTCAGCCGCATCAAATGAAATCCATTTGCTAAACTTAGTTAACCACCCCTCACTGTAACACAGTCACTTGCAATAAATAACCAATTCATGCAATTAAAAATTTTGTTGGACATTTGTCCTTGGGCATGATATGATAACTCTTTCTTCTTTCTTTTTTTCCAATATTGCTGTGCCACCTGGACACAGACACACACACACTGTGTCAAGGATGGATTTGAACCCCTGACCTTCTTCTTGCCTTCTTGGAGTTAGGAGGTGCATGCTAACTTATCGAAGCTCAGTTTGCCACAAAGTGTTGTTACATTTGAAATTTCAAAAATAGTCAAAACTGTAAAACCTTAATTAGAATAAAATAAGAGCCTTCCCCTTTTAATCTTCTTTCTTCCTTTTCACCAACTCTTTTAATATACGAGAGACATTTACCACAGGAAAAGGGAAAAAAAGAAATTAGACTAATAGGTCAATACAACACAAATAAGATGGAAAGTTGACAGTCACACAGCAATTTTGCTAAATACGGTATTCTCAATTAATACAGGAGAGAATAATATGACATGATAAAGAATATTGTATAACATTTTATTTATTGTAAATGTTATCATAAGTTGGAACTGATTCACAGGCATACAGAAAAATTATATATACATATAGGTTGATATGATATATGGATGAGTTTTAAGTAATGATTGACAAGTGATTAGTAAACTTAGAGAAATTGGATTTATCAAAACCTTTCCATGTAGGACTTTATAATAAGTGCTGAATAGTGTTGAACTTCACAGCATCACATGCAAAACTAAAGTGTGAGATTCTTTAAGATATTCATTATTTAAAAATTATTTAGAATGTAGATTTTTAGGTTTCTATAAAAAAAACAGGCACGTAAGATCCATTAACTGGTGGGCTCCACCCTTCAAGAGACATACCAACTAGGAACATCAACTTCTATTGAATATACAAAAAAATCAAATCAATATATGAAATTAAGTATCATCATTTAATAAATTACAAGTTTCCTCTTGACAAAAGATACAGCAATTAAACTTT
This sequence comes from Acorus gramineus, assembly GCA_030737835.1. Classification (NCBI taxonomy): domain Eukaryota; kingdom Viridiplantae; phylum Streptophyta; class Magnoliopsida; order Acorales; family Acoraceae; genus Acorus; species Acorus gramineus. The sequence continues at coordinate 2,421,921 of JAUJYN010000024.1, read as the reverse complement.
TTAGAGATGCATGTGTTTCCAATCATAATTTTTGGATGAAACACAGACAACAACAGACATATATTTCGTGCATTTATTTTTTAGGTTTGATTGGGAAAAAAATAGCATATCTACCTCACATGGTGGAAGGAAAAGCCCTTAACCTTGTGAATATGGGTGTCAAGATGGTTGGGTGAATCACCTCCTCATATCAAATTGCCAATTCTATGATTTACCAACTTTCTAAAATAAGTCAATATAGTTTAGTGCAGGTAAAACATCTTTTTTCTTTTTTTGCAGTCATATTAATCATGTCATGGTTATGATTATTATAATTACAATGGACAGCTCGGAGTGTTCAGGTGGGTTCCAAAAACACAGGAACTGCAAAGTTATCTAAAAAATAATAGCTATCACACCTAGAGTGTCGAAAAATTCAGAATGTATGCAAATGAAATTTGAAAGTGATTTGCATTTTACTATTCTGGACACCCTCTTAGTATCACTTGATTTCCCTGATCCCTCCATAACAACTATGCAATTACCTTTTTCCACATGGAACCCATCTGACTGGTTCAACTCACTCAAAATTGGCTTAATCAACCTATGTCAGAAATTAAAGCATTGTTCACAGTTTTTACCAGGCCTGTTCATTGACAAGGATTCAGATATTCATATTTTCAAAAAAAAAAAAAAAGTGAATAATTTGCTTCATTCTAGTATCACTGGATTTGGATCACTTTAATCCCTAAATAATGAGGGCCTATTTTTTCTTCAGAGCCTTTTTCTCTGAATAAGTGAGATAACTTCGAAGCCAAGACTTCTTGGGTGCAAACATTCTTGTCAACCGTCAAGGTGGTGAGTCCAATCCCAATGGCTTGCCTTTGGTAGATGCATATCAGTGTTCTGAAATGCGGTATGCGGTTTGCGTACGATTGGGGTACCGCACAAAGTATATGCGGTATGCGGGAGTCTATACAGTTCTATAATTTTTTATTAATAAAAAATGACTAATAAATTTTGAAGATATCACAACTCAGACTTAATTTTTATCATGTTTTATAACATTAATATTATGACAACAGTTAATAATATGCCTAAAAACAACTTTCAAAAAAAATATTCATAGACCATTTTTTATATGATACTTGTGGCTGTGGAGAAGCATAGACCAATGTGAATTAACTATGTAAATTCATGTCACACTATCACATTAGCATTATAAACAAAACATGGCTGTGTCTTTCTCAGCCCATGTGTCACCTTTTCCATTAAAAAAAAACATGTATCACTTTTCCCTTAAGAAAAACCCACATGTCACTTTATCCTCCACATGTTATCAACCCATAAGCATAAGATACATGACCATGAGAGATGGGATTGAGAGGACAAAAAAACAGAGAGTTGGAGAGATTGAGTGATTGAGACAGATAGACTGAGAGGGATTGAGAGAGGCACAAAACAGAGAGAGAGGGAGAGAGACCAAATCTAGTCTGCGCTGAAGAAGAAGTGAAGAAGAAGACCGAACCAATGAAGAAGTGAAGAAGAAGATTGGACAGAGTCCACGCTGAAAAAGCTTTGCTGCGGTGGTCGAAGGAGAAGCAGTCGGTGAAGAAGAAGATCGCTCAAAGGAGGAGAAGCAGCCATCGTTGATCGAAGAAGAAGAAGCTCTGCTGCGGTGGTCGAAGGAGAAGCAGTCAATGAAGGTGAAGAAGAAGACCCACTTCTCTGTTAGGGCCGGCTGGAGAAGATTAGAAGACCCCCCTTTTGTTTGTTTGTTTTTTTTTTTTTTTAGTGTAAAATTTCAGAACCATGCGGCATCGGCTAGCATTTGCAGGCCTTGTCCACATATTGGCCGATTCTGGCCTAGTTGGTTCGGTAAGCTTACCGAACCGCACTTTTCCGAACACTGATGCATATGCAGTTGCACAAAATAATGTTGCAAGAGATTAAAGTCCCAGTTTAACAGTTGCTACTTGCAAGCCTGGTTTGATGAGGATATTTACATATCATCAACATCAATATAGGTTAAGATATAGTTGCAAACAGAACCAACAGAACAAAAAAAAAAAAAAAACAACTTTCCATGACAACATCTAGCACAATTCACATAGTGTCCCCCATCATTCATAAGAAACTGAGAAACTCATCATCAATATGATGCAACTCACAAATAATGGCATTCTACACTTTCTTATTTATTGAATGCTGTTTGGAGAAGACATGCGTAAGCTCCAGAAGTAAAGACTAGTGGAAATGTTCACATCTTTGATATAATAGTTTTGTGTTGTCAGAACTAATGGATCACGTACGACTTCATGGATGCTTTTCCATTCAGCATCATCGAAGACAACATGGGCAAACCACACAAATCGTCATATCATTTTCCTCAATTCTTATCCAAAATATTTGGCACCAGGTACATCAAGAAAATAATTTGATAAAATTCAACAGATGCCAACCATACAACGCCATCCTCCTTTCACATGCCTGAAAAGATGGATGTCGGAGCATGGGAAGGGTTGACTTCAATATGGTCAGAAACTGATGTACAACAAAAACAACAACAGGCTTTTATCCCAAAAATCTGGGTCCTGCTATCAAAAACAGATATACATCTTACATACATGCATGTACAGAAAGGTATGCATCCCTTTTTGTCTGGAAGGTGGGCTATACCACCATAGTTTATTGACGGGATCATAAAAGTATAGACAAATGCAAAGCACACAGGCATCCTTCTGAGGAAAGCCATAAAAGAGTTCAAATTCATGCATAATAATTAATAAGAAACTTCTATCGGAACAAAACGGTACTAAAATAAGAAGATAATATGATGATCACTAATGTTTGAATTGCAACTTTTTCTTGATTATCAAAGAGACAAATGGATATGTAGAAAGCACGCATTTATGGAAGATAGAAAGACAGTGACTTTCCTAAGATATTCTAAAAATCGTGTCAGATTTTTATCTCCATTCCTTCTTAATGAGGAAAATTTAAATATACAGCCTGTTTCCAATATAAACCCAATAGCAAAACAAGCACTGTTCAATAAAGTAAATTATAAGAACCACATTTTGCCTATAAAAAAAAATTCATTCCTACTCAGAGAAAAAAACGTGCGCGCAATTCGAAAATCATGACATACCTTAAAAGACACCAAATTCTAACTGACCCCAGAAAACTTTTTCCCACTATAGATCCACCAAAACTCTAGAACAACATAAATCAGCAGCTTCTCAAAAACAAATTTAGATACAAATCCAAACTACTCACAGAAAGCTCATCAAATTTCACCGTCCAGCAGAACATCCAGAATTCAAACAAAAAGAATCCAATAAACCCCAAAAACAATAATCTCACTGTCACATGCCAATGTCCAACCAATCCACCTACAAATCTTACCTCAATCAAAACGTGAAAAACCACCGTTCTAACTGAACCCTGCTCTCCAATCCAGCATTTAAAATCAGTTCACCCAAAAACATCAATTCAAACCAAAATCAACATGTCCAGCAAAACCCAGATGACAAAAATCCCACCTTGCCCATCAAAACATTCAACTAATCCACTCACAAATCCAACCCCAATCAAAACCTCTAGAAACTAACATTCCAACCAAAACCCTCCTCCCAAAATCCAACATTTACAAACAATTCACCCAAACCCACCATAAAACACACCCCAAACACCCAAATTCACATCCCAACTAACAGTCCCAACAAAATCCACTCACCAAAATCTCTTCAAACTAAAACCAATCTGCCCACAAGTCCAACCGAATCAAAACCTCAAGAAACCACCATTCCAACCAAAACCCACCACCAAAATCCAACATTTACCAACAATTCACCCAAACCCACTACAAAAACACAACCCCAAACACCTAAATTCACACCCAAACCAACATTCCTAACAAAACCCACTCCCCAAATTCCATTCAAACAAAACCAACGTTTCCAACAAATCCCAGATGCCAAAAAATCCCACCTTTTGCCCACCAAAACACTCAACCAATCCACCCACAATTCAAACCCCAATCAAAACCTCAAGAAACCGACATCCCAACCAAAACCCACACCCCAAATTTACCAACAATCCCCCAAATTCACACCCAAAACAACATTCCCTGCAAAACCCACTCACAAAAAATCTCTCTAAAACCCAAACCAAAAAAAAAAAAAGAAGAAGAACCCAATACGAACCCGACGAGATTGACCCTCAAGTGGATGCTGAGCTCGACGAAGAGCTCGTACATCTGCCCGAGGTCGGCTGCGTTCCCGTGCGAGTAGAGCAGCGTCGACGTCGCCAACGGGTTCCGCACGTACATCGAGACGACTTCGTTCCCCTTCCGCGTCTGCACCCGCGCCATCTCCACGTTCTCCCTGTGCGGGAACCGGTTAAGGAGGAGCATCCCCGTCGCCTCCTCCGTCACCAGCTTGTACGTCGGCGGACTCGGCGGGAAGAAGGCGAACTTCGCCGCCATTGATGACGTCACTCCCCCCATGAGTCTCCCTCTCTCTCTCTCTCTCTGTTGAGTCTACTGATGGTTTTCAAGGTGTGGGTTTGAAGGGGGTCTGTGCGACTGACATTCTCTTCTTCTGCTGCTGCTGTGATTCTGAGATCTGATGTTTGTTCTTTTGCTTTTTCTGGGTTTTGTTGAATTTGTAGAGAGAAAGAGAGATTGTTTTCTGTGCTTTTTTTTAGAGAGAGAGAGAGAGGTGTGTGAGTGTGACTGTCTGAAAAAAAAAAAAAAAGATGATTAAAGTATTTTTTTAATTTTTTGAGATGTCTTAATTTTAGTTATTTATTATTCTGGTTTTGTTAATATTTTGGGGGATCGTGTTTGTCCACCTGTTGGACAGGCACTTCAGAGTAAATTTCAATTAGCCCCCTGCATATATCTAAGTCACAATTAATTCTTCTTATCACCCGTTTGAATGTATGGATTTTTGAAAATCCAATCCGTTTTTAAAAACACTTTTAAAATGACAAAAATTTATCAAAGAAAATGCAAAAAAAAAAAATTTCAAATCCATGGCATTCACATAAAATCCGGTTCACGTTTGATATATTCTAATAATTCAACTTCAACCATTCAAACACAATATTTGTTTTACTATCGTAGATCCAAACAATGACGTTCAAATGTTTAAAATGGTACGGTATTATGATTTTATTAGGGTTTTTCTCATTCGTATCCTCTTAACATAGTTTTGTTTTTTTTTTATAACATTAACATTGATTTATTTAGTTTAGCTATTAAAATGATTTATAAAAGACAAAAATACTTTTTTTATATATATTTACTCTTAATAAATAAAATATTTATTTTATATAATATCAAAAACTATTTTTGTTAGTAGCTATATCATAAATATAGTATTTTGAATTTTAAACAAAAATGATTTAATTTAGCCAAGATATGCAAATATATATGTATATGTACATAAAAGTGTGTTTATTGTAATTGAAGAAAAAATAATTATTTTATATAGTATAATCATATACCAATGGTAAAATAACAGTTATAAAAAGAACTCAATATTTCTTTTTATTTTAAGCTAATGATAAAAAAAAAGATTAATCAATTGATATTAATGGTCAATTATTTAGATTTTGATAAAACTTTTTTCTGTTATTACTAAATAAATAAAGTTATTTTTTATCATTTCTTTCATGAGTTAGGGTTTAGTTCTATTTAAGTTAAATTTTGATTGTAATAAATCATCAAACAACACGTGGTGGTGGGATAATGCAATAGTGATTATAATAATTGATTTTTTAAAATACTTCTTTTTACTATTATCTATAAGGAGAATATGTGAGAGTATGATAGGGACAAAAGTAGGGCCATTTTGTAATCTCTTTCAAACGAGAGGTTGTTCGATGATTTCATTTTATTTTTTTATTTTACTCATCTTATTTGAAGTTGTACCATGGATTCAGAAATAAAACCACCATAACAATATCTACATCTTCTTAAAAAAAAAAAAAACTTTTTAAAATTAAAATAAAGTAAAGGAGGAGGATAGTGAGTTTAACTTAAAGCGGGGGACACTATGGACGTCATGTGGAGCAGATTTGCTAAACAAGTGTGAAAGGAATCTCGGGAATGCTGCGGCCCACGGGTACATGTGGTACATTCGGAGAGAACGACGTTAAAACGCTTCGCAGGATCACTGAAACCTATCCTAAGCTGCAACATATGCAGCCATCAAATCACGATCGGACGGCTAATACGGATCCACTCATTTTCATCACATTTGGGAATCACAGAAGTTTTTTAAATTTTGCTTCTTGTATAATTTTCACATTATTTTTTGTATTTATCTTGTGATAACATAGTTATAGTTTGAATACATGAGTATGAATAAATTTTGTCTCTCCTAAATATAATTATGATTCATTCGGATTTATCAAAATATATTCCTATTAGAATTTGTCAATATTAAACAAACATATTTTTGATAAAATATATATTACTTTTTCTTGACCGGCTTATTCTTATAAACAAACAAGACTCATCCTATGAATCCATCGATTTTATAATCCAAATTAGTTAATTTTGAATTAATAATAGAAAGACATGTCATCTGGATCATTTTTAAAATGAGTTACTATCTTTCAAAATTTGATAAAATTGTTCTCAATTTAAATCAATTTAGGTCATTAAACGAGTTGTATCATAACTTTTTTTATATTGATTTAAATCATTTTAAAAGTTACCAAACTGATTATGTCTTATTATTAATTATTTTTCCCTCAAGTGCTTGATGAGCCCCAATAGGTGGCATTGTCTTATTGATTCCTTGTTTGATTTTTTCAAACAATAAAAAAGACAATGACATTACTACCCTTCATAGGTTTTTAAAAATTGGTTTCAACTAATTATACATCATTAATTCCTCATTACAAAATCCCTAAAAGCGCGGCATCATTGAAACTTCCACGATTGAACAAATTTAAAAAAAACAATTTATGACCTAGGGTTTCCGAAATAGGTGAATCCAGACGAACAAAAACAAGAAAAAAATTCCGGCGATCAAGAGTTCATATCATCTGATTTTCATCCCCAAACAATCATAAACAATGGCAAAAAAAAAAATTTAGATTTCTTCCCACAATGAAAACCTCCTCGTTTGGGTTTTTTTTTTTTGTGCGACATAAACAGGACCATTAGAAGACATTTTTGTACTTCTTAAAAAATGAAATCACTGATATAAAAAATTAAACATAAAACGTTTCAATCGTCAAAGTTCCCTTCCGCATATTGTTCATCTGAGTGTATCTGAAATCCATTTAAAGAATATGTGTTTCAGATACATGTATCTGAAATCCAAAATGATTATTTGTTTATCTAGGTTTGAGGAAAAAAATATTTGACATTGTTCATTTGTTTTAGGTTTTCCAGTGTATCTAGGTTTTCTAGTGTATCTAGATTTAAGAAAAAAATATTTGATATTGTTCATTTGTTTTAGGTTTTCTTGTATTTTCTGAGTCTGAAAAATAAATGATATAATGAATGCAGTATTCAGATACATGTATCTGAAAATCTGAAACAAATATCGAATTCAAATAGTATCTGAATTCAATATTTGTTTTCAGTTTCACCAATCAATCTGAAACTAAAAATTGTAAATCGTGATTTTTTTTGGGGTCCGAAAAAACCTAACCTGGATGGATCACCATTGTTTGCACCACAATCATCTAGATTCAATTTAAAAAATCCGATCGGATGATTGTACATGAGGATTCAAAATTGAATGTAAAAAGAATAAACATCCTCAACTCGGATCAAAATGTTTTATTTAGATCAAAAATAGCATACCTGAAAGGATTGCCATTGATTGCATCACTAACAGTTCACAAATAAAAAAAACAAATAGAATCCCCACAAAACAGAGAATCAACTTTTTTTTCTTCTGTTCCTCTAATCAATCTAAATTGATTATTGTATTCAGTATACACAATTGCTTCCGATTGAATTGTCCGATTGAATTAATTGTTCACATAAAAAGAAAGAACAACGAAATTATAGTTTCACCTCTATTAATTAAGGGGACAATTACAATATGGGGGATCGGTTAGGATATATGAGTTAAAAAAGTGAATATAACATAAAAGGATACTTTGAAAAATTCAATCTTGTCATCTCATGAAACTTAGTATGAGATCTATAAATTCAACCCAAAAACCATTATTGTTTTCCCTCCCTATTGATTTGAATTAGAACAGGCAAAAGTTTCTAAATGGGCCCATGGCAAAACTTTGGAACATTAAAAGAAAAAAAAAAAGAAACCGATGTATGTTAACGTGTAATGTATACCAATAAAAAAAAAAGGTGTAATGTAAGGGTGTCTCACATCCCAACATATATAAAGATAGACTATAACAATGCATAGAGTATAAAAAGGTGTCAATATTATTAATGAAAAGGAGGGGTAGAGATGGGGATGTTGGGGAGGAGGTGAACAACTCTCCTAAGAAAGCTCAGGGACACTTTTTTCTTTTTTTTTTTATTAGTGTCAACACATGTTTTTATTTCCAGAGATGTTATACACAGTCTCTTTTACTGTCTCACATCCAGTTCCATATACTCTGATATCTGTTTAAGTATAACTTGTTGAATTTTTTTTTAATATTTTCTAAAACTGATTCAGTATATATTCTAATTTTTATAAAAACATATACTTTATCAGATGATGTATACTAATTTTTAAAATCAAAATGATTCACTATACATATTTCAAGTAGGGATGTAAATAGAGTTGTGTCTAACATATTTTTTTTAATTTTATTTTTTATGATTTTGGTTAGCGGGATGAGGTGGGAGTTTGTTTGCTTTTTATGCAGTATCATTTGACAAATTAGAAACCTCAAAAAAACTAGGTTGACTTTATATATATATATATATATATACATATAATAACATTTAAAAAATTATATTGTTCACTAATCTAAAAATATAATCAAATTAAGAATGATTGATTAACTATTAGACAAAATTGAACAATAACATCATCGTGATGTAATACTAATATTTTATATGAATTTTTATGTAACATCATCTAAAAACTCATTTTAACAAATGATAGTTGGTTTTTTAATAATTGAAAAATGATACGTTCAGACTGTTTGTAGACTTATTTGTTGTAGGTTGACTTTATATATATATATAATAACATTTAAAAAATTATATTGTTCACTAATCTAAAAATATAATCAAATTAAGAATGATTGATTAACTATTAGAAAAAATTGAACAATAACATCATCGTGATGTAATACTAATATTTTATATGAATTTTTATGTAACATCATCTAAAAACTCATTTTAACAAATGATAGTTGGTTTTTTAATAATTGAAAAATGATACGTTCAGACTACTGTTGTAGACTTATTTGTTGGATATGAACGTTTTGATTTTTTCTAATCATGAATTAGATAAAGAATTTCATTCTTTTACAAAAAAAAAAAAAAAAGTTACATACTCATGCAATTTGAATTCATATTTTTTTACATTCATAATAGAATATATATTGAGATATAGTGAAGTATTTGTTATATGTGATTTCATATAGCACTTCAGTGATTTGATGACCACAAAATAGACAAGAATGTATCAGCATCTATAAAATTTACATGTTTTATCTGATAAAATGTCTCATCCCGAGGGGGGGAGAGAGAGAGAGAGAGAGGGGGGGGGGGGGAGACTCTTGTGTAAGATGAAGACAATAACCAACAATAGTAAATTTCATGAATAAATAATGATCAAAACAGCTCAGAATCTCAAACAATAATAACGATAATAAGAAACAATGATGAAGCGCGAAAATGGAATGAACAAACACAATTATTGGGTCACTTACAACAATACAACGTGGAATAGAATGGGACAAACAAATATCGATCGGGTCACTTACAATAATACAACGTGGAATGGAATGGAACAAATAATGTCGATCGGGATACTTACCTCGCAATTTATAATCCCAAATTGGACTCACCCTATTCTAGCTCCTAAACAACGCAGATAGGAATCCACTGATAAAAATATAATCTCAATCAGATACTAAAATATAACCCCAATAATCCAGAAATTCCCAGTTCTCGCAAGACAAATACGATATCTCCACTACAAATCCTAAGTTAGTACAATAAAAGCAACTCTCTAATTCTTATTAATCTAACTCCAAAAACATATTCATATTTTAACCCCAAATCATAATTTTTAATTCAAAACTAAAATAAAACAATGTTAGAAAGAGAGAGAGTATGTCGGCTGAAGACAAAACCATGGGAAAAGAATCAGGAGAGATGGGCCATGAGAAGGTGAGATGAGGCACTCATGCAACACTGTCACATATTGTCCCTATCTGTACACCATGCAAACAAAGGGCTACCCAACAAAAATGCTCCTTCCCCTCTCACATGTGTCTATGTAAAAGTGGCAGTCAATCAGAGCAGTGAGAGCCCCTTTTCAGCATCCTTGGATTGCAATCTTTAGAGCAAACAAAAGGCTCCCAGACAAACTCATATAGGCTAGCTCCGGAGAGGGGGAGGGACACATTTGTCATGGTGATGGGAAGACAATCCTCCTATTTCATCATCTGCCTATGTTCCTATCTCATACTGTATAGTGAATAGACCCTTATCGAAAAAGGCTACAACTTAGTCAGGTTGAATTGAGTTGAGTTGGAGAGTTGTTCAAATCCAAACTGTAGACTTCTACGCCCAATCCGCATCCAAACCCAATCCAACTTTCAACCAACGAGTTTGGGTTGAATTCAAGTTCGGGTGAAACTCTGGTTAGATTTGAGTTGATTGAACATCGCAGTGCACCATTGCTTAGTTATCTTTGGTTCACATGTGAATTTTGAAAACCAGAGGAAAGATATATGGTTTCAAACCACACCAAAAACACACACGTAGGTGTTTGTTTTGCATTCAAATTTATACACAGCAATTACAAGGAGTCAAGATTGGTTTGTATTACATGAGTGGAGATAAACTTGAGATTTCCATAGGATTGGTTTGTGTCATGAGAGGAGAGATACATGGGATCTTCATTGGGACTTATTCATGTGAGAAATCACTTCTTTTGTGGAGTCAACCGAAGACTTGGTTTTGCTCTGTCTATCACACCCCCGCAAGCTGATGGGGCGTTGACGCAGCATGAGCTTGGCAATCAATAATGCAAAACGAGTCGAAGAAAGACCTTTTGTAAAAATATCAACCACTTGATCAGCGGTGTTGATGTAGCGGACGTTGAGCTCTTTGCGAACAACTTTGTCACGAACATAGTGGTAGTCAATCTCCAAATGCTTCATTTTAGAGTGAAATAGTGGATTGGAGGCTAATGAGATAGAGCTAATGTTATCACACCAAATTATGGGGGTTGTGAGAGTGATATGCAAGTCATGGAACAGAGATCGTAACCATGAGATTTCAGCCGCTGTGTAAGCTAACTGGCGATACTCGGCTTCCGTACTAGAGCGGGAGATTGTTCGATGTTTCTTAGCACTCCAAGAAATAGGACAGCTTCCAAGGTAGACACAGTAGCCGCCTGTTGAATGTCTATCATCCGGATCACTTGCATAATCAGCATCGGAATATGCTTCGAGATGAATAGCACTAGATTTGTAGAATAGAGCCTAATTGGGTGTTTTCTTCAAGTACCGTAAAATACGCTTGACCGCCGTCCAGTGGGAGCTAGTGGGTTGGTGCATGAACTGACAAACTTTGTCCACCGCAAAGGATAAATCAGGACGGGTAATGGTGAGGTACTGAAGTGCGCCAACAATGCTGCGGTATGTAGATGCATCAGGTAAAGGGTCACCCTCATGACGACTTAGCTTCTTTCCGGTAGAAACTGGAGAGGCCATGGGTTTGACATCTGCAAATTTTGTACGAAGCAGCAAATTGGTGATGTATTTGGACTGAGAGAGGTACAAACCACCATTGGCGTAGGTAGCCTCCACTCCAAGGAAATAAAGTAGTGTGCCCAAATCCTTCATTGAAAAAAGCATTCCAAGCTTATCGATAAACCGGGAAATGTAAGTAAAATTATTTCCGGTGATCAATATGTCATCCACATAAATGAGTAAAAAAATGATAATATCCTTATGATGAAAAGTAAACAAAGAATAATCACTTTTAGACTCTTGAAATCCAAGATCCTCCAGATAGTCAAAAAATCTTTTAAACCAAGCTCGTGGAGCTTGCTTCAAGCCGTAGAGAGACTTGTTGAGGTGGCAAACATGATGAGGAAAGTTGAGATCCGTGAATCCTGCAGGTTGCCGCATGTAGACCTCCTCTTTTAAGAACCCATGCAAGAATGCATTTTGAACATCGAGTTGACGAATAGGCCAATGATGATGGACTGCCAAGGCAAGAACTGTTCTAATGGTGGTGTGCTTCACAACTGGACTAAATGTTTCAGTAAAATGGATCCCTTCTTGTTGGTGAAATCCGTTTGCAACTAAACGGGCTTTGTACCATTCAATGGACCATCCGCTCGCCGTTTGATTTTAAACACCCATTTGTTTGGTAAAATGTTCATATTTGGCCGCAGAGGTACTAATGACCACGTTCCGTTGAGCTGTAGGGCATCAAATTCTGCTCCCATAGCAGTTCTCCAAGCAACCTGTTTCACGGCCTGACTGAAACATGAAGGTTCAATCTCAGTGTTAGTAGTCACAAGCAAGGCATATTTTGGGTTATGCTTAACAATTCCGTCCTTTCGCTGGGTAACCATTGTGTGAGTCGAAACTGCTGTAGGGGGTTGTGGTGTAGGAATGGTAATTTGACGTAGTGGTTGTGAGTGATGGTCGGGGTCTGGTTCCAAGAGAGTGGGAGGGATAGAGGGGTTAGGATTAATTTGGGGCTCTGTTGGTGAGATGGAGTTGGTTTCCAGGATAGTGGGAGGGATGATGGGTGAAGGATTAAATTGGGGTAGTGGTGGTGAGTGGGTGTTATATATGTGTCACTTTTTGGCCTATTGGCAATCTTTGGAGCATTTTTGGCAATTTTAAAAATTTTAGGGTTTTTCGATCGGAACCGCATAATTTCAGACTGTTAGCTATCGTCTGAGCTAGAGGACTCCGATTGAAAATCTAACTGCATATTATGTGTCCTGGTGCCATTTTAAGCCACTCATGAAAATTTCATCGAATTCCGGCATCGTTTGCAAAAATTTCGCAGTTCCGGGGCGTATCCGGGTTTTTAAGTCGCGCTCTATTTAAAAGGAATCAAAAATATCTTTTTTACTATTCATCATCTTCCCGACTAGCTCTCTCTCTCTCCTCTCCTCCGATTTTCTTCCGTTCGAGCCCCCTACACCACTCAAAACCAAAAACCTAAAGCACGGGAAGTGTAGATCGGGTCCCGATCTACGCTCCGGTGTCTTCAAATCCGAATTCCGACGATCCTAGCCTCCCCGACCTCCCCTTTTCGTCCTCTGATTTGGCCCATTCCGAGGGATAAGCTAGATCGGGGCGTGAGAAGGCTTGTGGGAAGGGTTTCGGCGCGTGGAGATCCACCGGACACCTCCTCCTCCCCTCGGTAAGCCTCCTTTCCCTCTTTTTTCTTGTCTAGATGATTGCTAGGGGGGGGGTTTTGTGTTTGGGAGGTGGTCGGTGGCAGTGGGGTCGTCGGAGGGTGGTCGGAGGTGGTTGGAGGTGGTCGGGGCAGTGGGAGGGGTGGTTGGAGGTGCTCGGCAGGCTGGGGACTGTCCCGGGCAGCAGGGAGCAGCGGCAGCGGCCAGGCAGCGCGCAGGCCGGGCGCGCGCAGGCATGCGCGCGTGCGTGCGCGGGTGTGCGTGCGCGCGGCGTGTGCGTGGGTGTGCGCGGGTCTGGTGCGTGGGGCTGGTCGTGCTGGGCGCGCTGGATGGGCTGGCAGCGCTGATTCGTGGGCTGGGGGCCTCAGGCAGCACAGGCAACGAGCACAGGAGCCGGCTGGGCGTGCGCGCGTGCGTACGCTCGAGCGTGCGCGCGGGCGTGCGCTCGGGGGAGCTGGTCGCGGCGGTGCGAGGCGTGCGAGCTGCTCGGGTGGTGCTGTGCGCGGGTCTGTTCGTGCAGCTGTGCGCGAGGGACTGATGGCGAGCTGGTCTGGGCGCTGGTCTGGACGCGCGAGGTGCTGGCCGAGGTGCTGGGGCGCGCGCGGAGGAGGCGCGGGGCGAGGAGCTGTGCGCGAGGCGTGCGCGGGGGCGCGGCAAGGCAGGGGTGGTGTGCGCGGGCGCGAGGTGGTGTGCGCGGGGGCGAGGCGCCGCGCGCGGGGGCGTGCGGGGTGCTCGCGGGCCAGCGCACGGCGTGCGGGGCGCGTGCGGGCTGCCGCGGCTGGGCTCGGTGGACGCGCGGTGCCCCGGGCGGTGCGCGGAGTGCGCGGGCTGAGGCGCGGCGGCGCGTCCGGGCGGTCGGGTGGCCGTGCGGGTGGTGGCCGGCCGTGCGGGTGGTTGCCGGGGGGTGTTGGGTGTCTATTTGTGTGTGTTATGTATTTTTGGGTAATTGTGGATTTATTCTAACCAGTTAATAACTTGTCTTGCAGATCCCGACGGACGGTCGCGCGTCGACCCGATTTCCGGTGAGTGGGATAACCCAACCCAGCGTGGGAGGCGCTACATGCTTTGGGCGTGTACCGTCCTCCCCTGGGGCTTATAGTTAGTATTAACTGCTTTGATGTAATCCATGTATGCATGATGTGTGTGTAGAATTGCATGCCACCCTAGATTGTGTGATAGGGACTTGCACCCTTAGGATTGTGCATGAGCCGTGCATCCTGCCACCTCGCTATCATGCTAGGAAAGCCCGACCTCTACATGCGTCCTATAGTTTGATTTGTTTATTCAAATGCTAGCATAAATGAGGATTGCATGTTTTAGTCAATATTATAGGGAGGGGCCTTGCGAGGTCAACATTGAGACCCGAGTCAGGGTACTCCGTGTTCCTTGTGTGGTTGTCGGGACGTCCTGTATCGGGACCTCACGTTGCCCTCCCCAGGATACTTTCCCAATAATATTGCACCCCTGTGTTATGATTAATAAATGCATGTTCCCCGCATCCTGGTTATGCGCGCTGGTGGAATTCTGAGGAATTCGAGACATTAGAGTCGTAGAGATGTGCTGTCAGCGGATCCGAGTGGATCATATGCGATGGATAGGCTGTTCTGTTCCCCTCGTCGGATCCGTGTAGAGACTACCTCGGCGTTAGACAGGTTGTCCCGTGCAGGGGCTCCCACTAGTAGGCGCCTCCTGACTTGGAAGGACTGCGCTGAACATGGGAGTGGCCAAACAACCGCGGAGTGAGGAGAGACTATCGGTGGACCAAGGGTAACCAACAGCCTAGTCAGTCCCAAGAGCCTAGGTCACCTGTTGAGGGGTGAGGGTGAGGGTATGGTGGGCCGGCGATGCGACGACCCACAGGTTTATGAATGGATGATTATCAACCCGCTAAGTCCCAACATCCTAGGTCACCTGTTGAGGGTGAGGGTGAGGGTGAGGGTGAGGGTATGGAGTTCGGCGATGAACGAACCCCCAGATGGTGATATTATGCCACTTGTGGCTTATGAATTGATTAAATGTGGTTAATATGAACTGTATGCATGGGTTGTGCTATTCACTGAGCGTGTGGCTCACCCCTCGCATATTGCCTTTTCAGTGATCTCTGAGGGAGGAGCTTCCCGAGCGACTACACCGGCAGAGGGCAGCGCCGCGTCCCACGAGTTTTGAGGCCATCAGCACCCTTCTTTCTGTTGTATGTATATGTTCTGTGCTTGGGCACTTAGTTGGATTATATTTGGATTTTGTTGTGTATATTTATGACATGTTGGCTCTCACAGGACTTTTGATTATGTATCGAGTCTGTAGTGTGTTTTGACTACAGACTCAGTCTTTTAGCTTCCGCACTCGGTGTATATATTATGTCAGCCCTGTTTTTATCTGTGTGTCATTTTAGTGATTGTTTGTGGTTTATTATTGATTTCCTGTTACTGATATCATATATACACTTGCCTCGTCCCGGGGATGGCCGCCCTGGGGCGTGACATGGGTGTTTGTGTCCAGGACAGTGGAAGTGGTAGTGGGTGCAGGTGTTGGTAAAAATGTGTGGGTCGGTGGGTTTGGGTTAAGTGAAAGGGTAAAGGAGTCTAAATTAATGGTGGATGAGGTTTCTGGATATGGGATATCTTGGAAAGGAAATGAGTGTTCATCAAATACCACGTGACGAGAGAGATAGACGCGACCTGTAGGAATGTCAAGACAACGATATCCTTGATGGTTGAGAGAGTAGCCAAGGAAGACACATTTCTTAGAGCGAAATTGGAGTTTATTGGTATTATATGAGTGAAGGTAAGGAAAACATGCACAACCGAAAACCCGTAGAAAATCATATTTAGGAACTCGATGAAACAACTTGGTATACGGGGTGGAATAACGAAGAGTGCGTGTGGGTAGACGATTGATTAAATAAATAGAAATATTAAAAGCATCTACCCAATATGAGAGGGGCATGTGTGCATGGGCAAGTAATGTTAGTCCAGTTTCAACAATGTGACGATGTTTACGTTCGACGAGACCATTTTGTTCTGGATGTGAGGGACATGAAGATCGGAATTAGATGCCACGAGTGATAAGAAATTGTTGAAAAGCATGTTTGGTGTATTCTCCACCACCATCAAATTGTAAGGCCTTAATTTTAGTAAAAAACATATTTTCAACAAGAGATTTAAATTTGATAAAAATAAGAAAAACATCACTCTTAAAATGCATTGGAAAAATCCACGAATATCTAGAGTAATCATCCACAAAAAAAGCATAATATCGAGATCCTCGCATAGATGCAATAGGAGAGCTCCAAACATCGGAATGAATTAATTCAAGGGGATTATGAGTAATAGAATGTGATAACTGGAAAGGTAATTTAGAGCTTTTGCACATAGGACAAGACTGACAGAATGAAATAGAATTGGAGCCCTCAGTGGGTAAACAAATTATTTGATAGAAGTTTAGAAATGATAGCTGAGGCAGGATGGCCAAGGCGAGAGTGCCAAACTTTAGTTGCAACCCGAGCACCAACGAGAGCAAAAGGACATCTTTTGGTAGAAATTTGGTGATGGATGTTCAAGGGATAGAGACCGTCGTCACTCGGCCCACGGAAAAACGTATTCCCCGTCTTTAGATCCTTGATATAAAAGGAATCATGAAAAAAGACAATGAAACAATTATTATCACGGGTAAATTGATGAACAGATAGGAGATTAGTGGAAACATTAGGACAATGTAAGATGCTATAAAGTCTAAAGGTAGAATCTTTATGAGAAAATGTAGATGAGCCAATGTGGGATATGGGTAAACCTGTACCGTTACCTACAACAACTTTGTCATTCCCACGATAAGAATCATGCACTGTTAAGATTTGCAAGATCGTTGGTGATGTGGTTGGATGCCCCAGTATCTGTGGCCCAAGTGGATGGGTTGGTGGTTGTAGTTGGCCCGGTTGCGATCATGGCCGAGAGTTGCTTGGTCGGTACACGACCTTCGTAGGCCTGGTCCATTCGGTGATAGCAATTGATCGTCGTGTGCCAAGGGCGGTTGCAAATCTGGCACACTGGTGCTAGTGGATGAAGGCGGGGCAGAGTGCGACACAAAGTGAGGTTTGTGGCCACGACCACGCCCACGGAAGAATGAGCCGCGACCTCTGTTGGTAGAGCCCCTCCCCGAGGATATGGATTGCTTTGAGGCATAGAGAGCCATCAGAGAGGTATCAAGGGCTAGTGATGAGTGTGCCTTCATCCGCATCTCCGCGCCAAGAAGGAGAGCCACCAGATCATCATAGGAAATCGGAGTATCCTGGGCCTGTGCAGAACTGACAGTGGCTTCGAATGCTGGTCCGATGTTGTTCATGATGATGGATATGAGATCTTTATCCTCGATTGGCTTCCCAGCCAAGGCGAGGTTGTCAGCAATGTGAGTAACTTTATCCACAAAATCAGTGACGGAGAGACCGTCGCCTTTGGTGTTGAATAACTCATTGGGCAAATGCATGATGCGATTGTAGGACTGAGACGCGTAGCGCTTCTCAAGAGACACCCACGTCTCGTGTGACGATTTGGATCGTGCGACGGTGGAGAGAGCGGATGGCATGAACGAGTTGTTGATCTAGCTCAACACGAGCTGATCCTTCTGCTTCCAATCGGCATAGTCTGGATTGGGGTCGATTGTTGCCACGCTATTAGCATCTAACTTGAACTGTGATGGACACTTGATGGTTCCATCAGCGATTCCCATAAGACCCTTCATGTTGAGAATGGGAAAAATTTGGGCTAGCCATAAGGGATAATTAGTCCTATCAAGATTAATTTTTAGAAAACCAGTGAGGTTGGATGTAGAGCTATCCATTGGGGTGGAGGGAGGATTAATGGAAGGAGAAAGCAATATAATTAATTGTAGTTAGACAAGGGCTCTGATACCATGAAAAATAGAGGAAAGATATATGGTTTCAAACCACACCAAAAACACACACGTAGGTGTTTGTTTTGCATTCAAATTTATACACAGCAATTACAAGGAGTCAAGATTGGTTTGTATTACATGAGTGGAGATAAACTTGGGATTTCCAGAGGATTGGTTTGTTACATGAGAGGAGAGATACATGGGATCTTCATTGGGACTTATTCATGTGGGAAATCACTTCTTTTGTGGAGTCAACCAAGACTTGGTTTTGCTCTGTCCATCAAATTTAGCCTAGACATACAAACAATAAAACAAATTTGTTGGTAAGAAATATTTAAGTGAAACACACCAATTAAAAACAATGATTGAACAATTTGAGTCAGTTTTTTTTTTTTTTAAATAGATCGCTCAAAAAAAAAAAAAAAAATCTCTCACTCGTCCCCACAATCGATCTTTGTTCCTTGGGGGGCACCTCAGAGTTTTGAGACCTATTACATGCATGTGAAAAAAAAAAAAACGTTCACAGCCTTCTATGTTGAGTCTTTTGGGTATTGGCCCACTGTTTGTTCTGAATTCATGTTGGTCCATATCCGCTTAGTCTAGTAGTAGTTTGCCATTATATTTGTGATTGTGTCGTCCAGTTCAAACTTTTGCACCAATGAAAAGCTCACCAGGCTCTCACAAAACAAAAAACAGAGAGCAAGAAATGCATTCTTGCACCCGAAGAAATGGTATAAGAAAAGACGGAACAAAAACTTATATCAAGCTATTTATATTTCACTTGTCCCAACCCAATCAAACAGGCTTAAATAGGAAGAGACATGTAGTTGTTGTTTGAGTAGAAAAGAAGATGTGAAATAGGGTGAAATAAATCTAAAAATATCTATTTGTTTGCAATTAATAGATATGTATAGCTACGTCAGAATAGATTATGGTATTGATATTATAGGTTCTCACCCAACCTATCCCATTAGTATAAGAGGATGTCAATTTACTTTTCATCACCTTTTATAAATTGGGGGCTCAAATTTTAAATTATAATTTTATGTTTTATAAGTTTTTATCTAAATCTTATTAATTTTTTAACCACAACTTATACATGGTTAACTAAACAATAAAAACTTGATTATTATGTTTACTGATGAGAATAATTAAAAACAAAATTAAAGAAATGACTTATTTTAATGATATAATTATCTGTATTGAAATAATTATTTAACTTATGTTGCTACCTAAACAAAAGTATGAGTTTGAAGATGTATAACTGATCAGTTGGATCAGAGTTTTGTCAAGTAAAACTTCAACCCAAACACAGTCAGTCATATATCCCAAACTATATCAATGCTTTTTTGTCTAAACACCCAACCATGTACGAAAAGAAACCCCTTTATGAGGTCCTCCAAAATCAAAACAAACACAATCAACACAAAAAGAAAATCTTTTCAACGTGTACCTGGATCATTTGTTGCTTTTGTGTACTGAATGAATGAAAAGAAATAAAAAGCAAGTCTCAAAAAGAACAAATTTAAGATAACTTTCACAACAACAGTAGGTGGAGATCAATGTGATCATAAAAAATCAAAATGAGGAAAGTAAGTACTGTATATATATGCACAAAAAGGCACCCCCACCATGGGATATCTGGGGCCAAAAACCTTGGTGACACTATCCAAGATTCTTCCTCCCCCCATCACTCACTGTGTATTGAATGGATGTGGGCTGTTACACAGTCTTTTATAAACCTCAAATACAGTTTTATGTACTTCTTTAGCCATCTAATAAACCACTTTAGGTGAAGTATATATCTCATTTTTTTAAAAAATTTTTGCTAAAATTGAGTAATTTAATTTGAAATGAAATGGTATACATTTTTTTATTAAAGCATATACCTGATTAGATAATGTTAATTATTTAAAAAAAATTAAAACATGTAAGACCATATTTGAAACTGCACTTGATATTGCACCCAATATTGATTACTATTCTCCCCCCACGTACGATGTACATGTAAATAAAAAAAATATTTTAAAAAAACGTATTACAACTAACAACTGAGCTCTTTAGGATTGTCAATGAGTATATGAGGTTCACCTTATAGGTTCATCCATGGCTGATCTCATCGGTCATAGTTTGGGTAAAGACATTCAAATCGCCCATCAAGAAACAGGCTCAGGTAGAAAACATATCATCATACTGAGAGATTTACTTTAGATCCACAAAAGATTGTTCATGTCCAAAAAATTATTCACTATTTTTTTAGATTATAGAGTTATATTGTAAGGGTTACACACCCTGACTCTCCCTCAAAATCCTAGGGGCCGTTTGGTTCAACTTATTTTCAGTACTTATACAACTTAAAGCTCAAAATCAGCTTTAATTCTATTTGGTTGGTGTCAAATAAGCTCATATGGGTTTCCTCATTTAGACATTTTTCCCGGCAATTTTTCAGGCCACGAAAGTCACTTATGGGATTCGGATTCAGTGTTCAGCGATTCGTTCCTGGAGTGAATACCAAAGTGCCCCTGACTTCTAATGGTATTTACATAGGGTATTAAACCCTCTTTCAACCAAACATTCTCTTCTCTCTCTCCTCACTTTGGCTGCGTTGATTTCACCCTTTTTGAACCCTAAAAACAGACGACTTCTTCCTCTTTGAGCAGTGCCAGTTCTAACCCTTTTACAACCCTAAAATGGAAGTGTCACATTGATGTTCCTCTGAATTGATCTAGGAAACTCGAAACCCTTAAAATCAGTCTGATCTGCTACATCCTCACGAAACGCGAGCAGGCTTTACGATCTCCCTCTCACCGTCTCCAACAAATCGTCCGATTCTCTCCGATCTGCTTCCTCCTCTTCGAATCGCCTCCCCAGCCAACGATCTAGGTAAAACCCACCACATCTCCTTGGATCATGTATTGATCCTCCTCTTCCGATGAAAAACTGTTTAGGTTTTCATAGCGTATGAATGTATATATGTTGCATCAGGTGAAATGTGTGTTTTTTTTCTTCTGTGGGTCGATTAGATGTGGAAGTTGGTGATTCATAGGTTTTTCAGTGCAAAACCTCATTTGTTCAAGTGGGATTGTCTTTGATTCTGATTTTATTGATTGGAGATGCATGGATTTGTGGTACCATATCTCTCTTTCCAGGTCCCATGGGGATCAATCTGTTGCTTTTTCTTTGAAAAATAAAATACTATTTCTTGATCTTTGAAGAAGTTAATTTTCATTAGGAATTCCAAGATCATCTGCAAATGAATGTAGAACATGAATATCATTGCCTTTATCAACTGTTTTTTTTTCATATCATCTATCGATTATTGTTATAAAAGCAACTTAGCACTATCCACAAAATGATGCAATTAAATTCGACCAATTCATAATTTGTGAGTTTTGAAAAATGTTTTCATGCATGGATGGCTCTGACATGCACTTCCTGAAGGGTTTAACTTGCATTTCGGTTTGTGAAAATAATAGACAATTTTTAAATTAGAGACCTGTTTGGAATGTTACGAGTTATGGTGATTTTTCCAGATGGCCCTGTCTTTCTAAGGACATTTTCACCACTTAACAGAAGCCAAATTGTATCCACAATGAGGCTATATACTATGTCTGATTATACCATTTTATAGGATGCCTCAAAATGCTATTATTTTAATCTTCAGGGGACAAACTAATCAACATATGTGAGTCTCATTGTTAAGCTTGATATTGTTAAATTGGTTGCATTCCATGGGAATTTAGACATTCCCTGAGACTGAATATGAACTCTCTGTCACTTCATAGCATTACCAAAGATTGTATGTTGTTATTCAAATGACTTGTAAAATCTTTAGTAGTTAGACATGCCTTGTAGCATTGTGGACTGACAAAAGTTAAGGTATATGCCCAAAGTGCAACCGGAGAGAGATCAATTAGAAATGAATAGAACCCGGGATCAGATAGCCGATCTGCTAATGGCTAGGTGCTAGGGATGTGACTTTCTTTTTTGTCTACTCCATGCATCCCCCTTGTAATATTAATATTATAACAGTTTTGTATAATTATGTAATATTTTTGATAGCATGAAGACCAAGGATTTAGAGATTCAGTGCGCATGTGGACGTGAGCCGATGGTCCTCTTGATGGCGAGGACTTCAAAGAACTATGGTCGATGGTTTTTGAGGTGCCCAGCTAGAGTGGTAAGTCATAGACAGTGTAAACCATGATGAATTGCTATTTCTATATCCCCATAAACTGTGTAATGATATCATTTGATGTATTTTGGTGTCATTCATATAATCAGGAACACCCACAATGCTTCATGTGGGTTGATGAATTGCGTCGGGCGCACGGACCCGATTATTTTCCAGTGCCAGTTCAGAAGAAGGTAGAGAAGGCCGCTGCAGTTGCACGCCACACAGGGTTACTCATTTTTGGATGTTGCTCATGGTTATGTATTATATTGATGGTTTTTGTGATCTTTTTTTTGCTTGTACTCCTGGCCATCAAATGACTGTAGAAGTTGGATTATGAAACCAACACTGTAATGTAGATATTAACTGCTCAAAAACTTTTCTTTTTATTTGAGAAGGATTGTAACATTCTCATGTATTTATCTATTGTAGCATGAAAATATATGTAGCTCTAGTACTATGTTTGTGTATATGGTCTTATGTTTGATGATCTATAGATTTTTTTTTGAATCATAAAATGTTATAATATTCTCTTGTATTTATCTTGTGTAGCATGACATGATATGCAGCTTTGCCACTATTAGGTGAAACTTGTTTGAAAATTTCAACAAGTATGTGATTACTATGACTTTTCAAATATGGTAAATATAGATTGAATATTTACCGCGTCATAAAAATCACATAAGAGCCATTTTTTTTTTAAATCTGTATAGGCTTGTATCAGGTTCTAACAAGTCTTCAAAGTGCAGTATCTCATAATTTATTAAATAGACATATATCAATTTTTTTTTTAATAAATAGAAAAAATTAGCACATAATCAAGTTTTCAACCAAACATCAAATTACATTCAGCACTTATTAAATGGACCAAAACACCCTTAGCATAAGCTCAACTCTTTAGTACTGAACCAAACACACTTATTTTTATAAGTGCTTATAATTTCTGCTAAACCAAATACTTTTTTCTTCTGAACTGATTAAAACTTATCAACACTTATTAAATCTACATTTATGAATCAAGACTTAAAATCAGCTTTCCGCTTAACCAAACGGCTCCCTAGTATTGTTATTCTAAATAAAGTACATGTGACCCATGTACACTACCAGCAATGCTTCCCACATAACACGTGCTCTAAATAATTTAATTACCATTATATGTAAGATTTTTGGTTTTTTTTTTTTTTGGTGTAACCATTATATGTAAGATTACACGTGCACACTTTTGTCTTTCAGTTTTGAGGCTCCCTCCCCGCAAAACCCCACCCCCCAACTCTATACCATGGAAAAGAGTAAGACATCTTCTGTTGTATGGAACGCATAAATCCAGCGAGTTAGAAAAAATATAATAAGAGCAAAACTATCATATATTCAGTTTTCGTTTGGTAACGTGTTTAGACATGATTTTGCTTTTTAATAAAACAGAAAGCGCAAATGTATTATCAAATACCTTTCAAAAATCTGACTTAAAAAAAAAAGTTATTTATAATTTTTAATACAAAATTGTCTTTGTTTAAAAAAAGCAGAAATACGCTTCATAATAATCAAGTTTATTTAAGCCATTCTATTTAAAATCTTACAAACGTGTTTTCAAACGCCACCTCAGTTGAACAAGTGACATAGAATAATTTACTTGGGGGGGGGGGGGGGGGGCTGCAAGGGTGGTACAAAAAGATAATGACAGAATTTAAAAAAAAATGATATATACTGCTGCACTATCATACGTGCTCTATCACAATGCACGTCGCTGTAATATTTTTATTTTTTAAAAATAAGCATACATTTGTGTATTTTAATATATAATTTAATTCATATAACAATAGATACTTTGATATGTAAGTGTATTTTTTTAAAAAAAGAAAAGAAAACCAATGTGGTCTGTCAATAAGCGGGGTTGGTTAGATATACAACTTTTCGCAATTCCTTTTCAATGACAAATGGATCTGGGCTTTGTAAACTTGGGCCCACAGTTCTTAATGCCCACACCTTGTCTTGCCTATGTTAAACCTTGGGAGTGCTTATACACGCAGCCTGTTTTGTAGTCCATACGCTATGATAACATAATAGATATTGTATTATCATAGTGTATACTGTACTATTATAGTATATACTGCAATCCGTTTTTTTCATTTTTTCACAATGAAAAAAATATATTAATGTATCTCAGTATATACTTTATTTTATATAATAGTATGCACTTCAAATGGTGAGTGTATAATTTTATATATAAAAAAACATGATGAACTACAATTAGGACTGCAATAGGGGCTACATGTATCTTTTTCCTAAACCTTGGTTGTGGTACAAGCTCTTTTGGTTTTTCTTCTAGAAAATGTTAGGCAGAACTCCGTCCTTGGTCCACACTTATTTTATTTTTTATTTAAATAATATATTTTATTTTATTTAATGAACTGTATTCTGGACACAAACCCACCTGCCATCTGCACGTATTTTCAATTTTTAAAAAATATTGTACATCATTTCATGAGAAGTATATTTTTTTAAAAATGAAATATACTCTAATGAATTTGTATGAATTGAATTTTTGAAAATGTGAAAAACTTACAACGAAGTGTATACCTCGACAACTAATGGGATATACCACAGTGGCGGCTCTAGGAATTTTTGTAGATGGGGTCATATTCTAAAAAATTCCACAAATATTTTAGAATATCTACTCTTATCATATATTTAACAAAAATATAAACTTTTCTTTTGAAAACAGAACAACAACTTACATTAATAAAAAATAAACCATCAAAGAAATGAGATAAGAGAAAAAGAGAGATGATTCAAATTTAATGTTTATTAGGGTAACACCGTAACTACGGTAATTTGGGAGTTTTAAGTATAAAATATGGGTCAAGCATAGTCAATTGATGGGATGAGTGGCACACTAGATTGCCATGATTTGAAATGGTGACAATAATTATTTGATTTTAAAAAAAAATTGTGATCGGTCAATTGACCCCACCACTTTTGAAGGTGTGTTTTCCTTCAATAAGAGTTGTCGGGTTGGAGGTCCGCCTTTGGGTGAAAGTCCTAGTCGTTCAGCTTGGGATTCTGCACCAAAAGAGCCTAGGGCACACCAGTGTGGCGCCGGTCAAAAGGACTCCGACGCTCAAGTCAATGGAGTGAATGAGTGGAGAAGATGAAGTGAAGAAGAAGATGAGAACCTTATAATTAGAATTGCTTATTTGTGAATATCCCCTCTCTCTTCCTTTCCTTTACCCTTGTAACTGAGTGAGTGGCCACATCACTTCCTACCCAGACGCTCCTCTGCCCCGATTGGAATAGTTTAACATGGAAGATTCCATGGGATTTGAGATGGGGGGTTTGTTATGATGTCGTGGCCACGTGGAGCCTTCTCATATGCGCTAACTGCGACTGCAATGAATAGTGGCAGGCGGCTTATCAAGGTCAGGGCACATCTCTGCAAATTTGGCGGAGTAGAGTAGCCCTGGCCACGCCTTGTGGTGTCAACGGTCACTTTCTTCCCTTGGTTAAGGCTAGGTCTGAACCCAGGTCAGGGTGGTGTGCCCCAATGGTCATATTGGGTATGAGTGGCTAGTCTAGTTGACTTGCATCGGCCATCCCGGGGAAGGTGTCGATCTGGTCGTAGCTATGGCCTTCTTGGCACAATGCTTATGGCGAAGGAGACTTAACCTGAAGTGCCTTGCTCGGGTTAGGTGATTCTTGAGCATGCCTTCGCGATCAGGACTCTCTTGTCGAGTCATCCTGCCTCCTTCTCTTTGGCCTAATGCTACTCGGTTCTAGCTTGGGCTGGGTCACGTTACCTGCTTACTTGGTTAGTTGAGACACATGGCGCTATTAGGAAGAGCGCGAAATTCCCCCTCTACAACTTTATATTGGTGCCATCCATGGATATACGTGAGTACAGGTGGGGTTATAAGAGCGATTGTGTGTAACAAAATTCATTTATGTATGTTGATATGATGGCCCATGATTAGATCGAAGATTGTTGCCTTTGGTAGGAGAGAGGCTATTGTCACACAACTACTTATATCAGCCGGGGCATGGCCTGTTTGGCGTACACGCAAAGAGGCAATCTTCATGGGAACCCGGGTTTATTAGAACATGTGGGACATGTTTCATATGTCCATGAGGGATTGGGGTCACCATATAGCGGGGATAGGAGAGTTTCCCTTCCGCGATGGGTGCACGGTCTTCACGGTGTAACAACGGGTGACCTAACGTCACCTAAGGGCTAGATGACCCTTCTACCTGGCCCGTCAAACAGGGATTTTATTTATTTCTTTCTTTTTCTTTTGAGCAAATGTAGGCATTTCTATTTCATAAGAGAGAGTACAAAATAGAGCATGTCTGAATGGTAGAAGAGACAGAGGAGATGAGAAAAAAGAGAGAAAGACTAAAAAAAATCTAGCAAGGGCCGTGTAGAAAAGATTTCGACCAAGCCCCTACCAAACTCATCCTTCAATCACCCGAAGATGATCATCTACCACTCTAACCTCTGGAGCCTCCGCCAGCGCCATGCCCCACTCCATAATATAACGCCGCACCCGCTCACATAAGTTATCAAAGTAAAATGTCGACCCCCTAAAAATGACATCGTTACGCTCGATCTAGATCGCCCACGTGCAGGCTGGGATAATGGAGAGTCTGACCTTCCCGCCTTTTCTGTTGTCCCCCTTCTTTTCCATACGCAACGTCGTCACCCAAAGATCCTCCACAGTGCTAAAATACAATCTCCTTTCCGCAAGCCTACTCACCAACTCCCACAAACGCACCACCGCTGGGCACTTGCAAAATAAATGGAAAATCGTCTCGCCTGTAGCCTGACAAAGTGCGCATACTCTCGTGGCGTTAGGCCTTCATTTGGAGCGATACACCCTCGTGACCAAACGTTCCTGTAGTAAAAGCCACGAGAAACATTTAACCTTGAGAGGAATCTTTGCCTTCCAAAAAGATCCCGCTCGGACCGCCCTTTGAGCATCGAAACCACAGTCGCGAGCCCACCACTCATAGCCTGCATGCACTGTGTACCCTTCTGTGGGTCATGGATTGCATTGCCCAAGACACGGTGTCACGGGTGGCCGGTGCTAGCCTCTGCCCATCCAACAACTCCAGTACCTGCGCAAACTACTGCACCTCCTCTGTACCATATTTCTCTCTTATACTTTGCATTTCGTCTTCACTCTTTCCTTTCTTTTCGGAGTTTGTAATTTGACATTCAGTAATGAAATCAGGTAATGACTATCTACCTCCAATTTCAAAAAAAAAAAAAAACCCTCTTGAACATGGAAATTCAATAAAAAGAACTCGAGTTCAGAGTCTAGGAAACAATAAATTGGGCTTAGTAAATGAGAATACCTGAGCCATGATGTGCTCTTGTATATCACAAACTAGTCGGATAAATACCACTATTTAAGTATATCCCTAACTAGTCGTATATCACAAACTGAGTGCAATTTCACATTTGATCAAGGGTTATATCTTGAACAATTGCAGAAATAATAACAATAAAACTTGGTAAATAAATAGTTATTTTGAATTTTTGTTTAGTATTTACATATTTTCGTTAGGGATTAAATTATTTTTTTAGAACACTTTATAAAATATATGGATCATTATCAAAATTCAAACATGACTGCGACCATGCTGTCATGAAAATTGATTCCCTATGAATGAAAAAAAAAATCCTTTTACAAAAAATGGCTTCGCCCGGGTTTGAACCGGAGACCTTCAGTGTGTTAGACTGACGTGATAACCAACTACACCACGAAACCATTCATATGAGGGAAATACATAAAATATATTTAACCAAATACAACATGAGGATTACAATGACATAAGATAAATTTTTACGTTCATGGAAATTTAAGTGCTGATTTGTATAGATTGAATGCATACATTTACAGGATTTGTTTAGTGAAAATAACCAAATATAACTATGGTGGAATATGAAAGAATAAGGTGGAATCGATAATTTAGGTTCTCCATAGAATTGAGTTCCAAGGGGGACCAATAAAAAATTACATATACTATTATAAAAGTGAAGATGAATTACATGTGAAATCATATTTTTTATCTTGTATAAATTAACACACACATAAAAACCAAATCTATTATTTAAAGTCATACAAGTTACAATAACACCCAAGTTACAAGTTAATCGTCCAAAACACCGAAATAAGTTAACCACAATTACACAAGCACATTGCATTACTAAGTTTACTATTGAAAAAATTTGGGTTAGTCCTATATCGATTGTTAAGAAAAAGTATTGAAGATTTATAAGATGAGCTTTTTGTACACTAGTGAGTTGCTTTTCGTGAACACCTTATTGTGGACCTTTCCATGCGGGGTGGTGCTATGCACCACTGCGCGTGTGGGCGTTTTAGAGGCGCACTTGGTTGGCACGCGCGCATCGTTGCTAGGAGTTGGAGCCTTTTCTTTTTCAACTTTTGTCATATCAGACAGTGGAGATCATTTTGATCAGATGAAATCTGAACATTCAATCGGATGAATCCTCAAATGCAATATGGTCCGTCAGATCAACAGTTACAATCTGACCGTTGGTTGTTTGAATGGATGGGTGCCATATACTTTGTTTCAGTGAAAACTGAACAGATGAATGGACTCCTCCAAGAGTCTCTTCAACCAACTTTTTCCCTATAAATCCCACCCAATCTCTGCATTTTGGATCATCCAATTATTTACTGCAATAGACATTCAGTCTATTAGAGTTTGCATTCGAGTCTCATAGCATTCCAGTCAGAGAGAGTTGGAGACAACACAGTCAGTTCGCTATCCTTTCGGTTTGGAGTGCTGCTACCGTGGAAAGTCCGACCGTTATATCATGGGATACTGTCGTCAGATCCATGAGCACCTTTGCGGGGCAAAAATATTCTTAAGGACATAGAGTCCAACTCTAACCTCGGTCTTCATCTTTCCAAAATAGAACAGACTCACCAAATAAGTACACTTCTATTTCATTCTAATACTGTCTTGCTAACATTTACTACATGTTAAACAACCAAGTTCTTGTAAGGATGAGTTTATAGTTATATCTCAGATCCATAAGATCAGATCGGGGTGGATCTGAACCAGAACTGATTTTATATTCGAGTCTATTGAGTCAGATAAATTATACGTGTAATTGACCATTAATAGGCCTAGTTAGCACTATATAAAATATGGACCTCTAAAAATGACTGCTGCCATGCTATTTGACTTTTTGTGTGTTATTGTCCATTGTGAAAATAATTGAATCCTGATGAATAAAATGAAAAAAAAAATAAAAAAAACATAACATCATAAAGATGGCTTCGCCCGGGTTCGAACCGGAGACCTTCAGTGTGTTAGACTGACGTGATAACCAACTACACCACGAAACCATTTTTTGTAATTGAATGATCACGTTATTATATATATATATAGAGATGGTCATGCACAGAAAAAGAAGTTATAGAAACCACCTAAAAATATTTGTTGTTGAATTCTTCATATTAAAAAATATATAAAAAAAGATGTACACGACTTTCGAAATAAATACTATTTATGTATTGCTGATACACCTAATTACTTTTTCAGTCAAACACCCCATCATTAACATAATATATATAATTAGGCATGTCAACGGGTCGGATCTAAACCTGGATCTGACTCGACCTGGACCCGATTACACATGTAATATACCTGATCCGACTTGGACCTGACTCGATTTGGACCTGACTTGGTGGACCCGAACATACAAACGGGTCAGATCCAAGTCTACCCGGCCCCGACATGTTGGACTCGAGACCTGACTGTTTTATTAATATATGCTCATATATTACAAGACTGTTAATATTAATTGACCCATAATTTTGTTTCTTATTTATCAAGTTATAAGTATAGTTTTAACTCATTTTTTTGTCCATAAGTCCATAGCCCATAACCAACCAAGCTCACCCGTTGACATGCCTTGTTAGCTTTTGAATTTGTATAATTAATTGGTTTGTTGCATGATATATGTTTATTGTTTAGGTTAATATGTTGATGATTATCATTTTGAATGTTATTTAGGTTAATATGTAGTGTTTATTATTTTGAAATTTATATGGTTATTGTTTTAAACAATGTTCTAAAAAGCTCTAGGCGCTAGTCGAATGGTTGAGGGGGGACTAGGCATTAATCGGCTAGGCAGGGGATTAATCAGCCACTATTTTAATAATGCAAAATAATACATATGCGTGTGTCATATATATATCAATCACAAGTTTCCATATTAAAAAAACATTAGACACGAATTATTGTTTTAATCACTTATATAATAAATGAAGATTTCATCAATATTATGCATGATGCCATGAATTATTAATTTGTTCATGAATATCGATTTAAAAATTGAATTGACAGATTTTTAGGATAAATATAAAAATATAAAATTGTTATCTAAGATTGAACTTTAAATATTTATATTTTGAATGTTCAATCCCCTTCATAATTTCATGACAACCCAAAAATGAGTCGTGGAATTAAAAATTATTATTTAATTTAAAAAAAAATCATTATGATTTCATTGGGATTAATATTTTTTATCAAAAATTATATTCGTTTTATTAAAATTTAGACTCCATTTATTTTATTAACCTAAAGTACGCTTTATATATAATAATAATAATCCATTGTGTTGTTTTTTATATTATCAATGGTGTACTTATATCTGACTTTTGTAGTAACCTCACATCATTTGATCTAAGTATTTCCTAGGGTCCACGCAAAACAGGTTCTGGGCCTTGAAAATAGCCTTTTGTCTCTTGCATAAATATGTCTCTCTTCCCTTTCATTCTCTGGTTTTTCACCCACCCCCAAAAGCACCAACTGAAGCACCTCCTCGGCTCCTCCCATATTTCGGCACCTTCACAAGCCACCAACTCCTCATCCTGGTCAACGTCCCCGACTCCATCACCTCTCTCGGCGTCGATCGGTCACCGTCCTGACTCTGTCACCCCTCCCGGCGTTAATTGGTCAACGTCCCCGACCCTGTCACCCATCCCGGCATCGATCGGTCTCGTTTTGACTCCGTCACCTCTTGAATAAGCAGCAGTGGCAGCTAGGGCCCGGGCGAGGTGGGTAACACCCGCCTCCACCTAAAGCGCCGACTAGGCGCCGCTTAACGGCGCTTTTTAAAACATTGGTTTTAAATGTTTACTTTGTGACACAAATAACCATCAGCTTTCCCTTTTAATTCATTGTTATATTGTTTAAATTTATATTTACTTTGAATGTTATATGTTAATGTTTATTATTTTGAATGTTGTTTAGTAATTCATTCTCTTATTTTGAATTGTACAAAAATATGTTCAAACATAGTGTCAAGACACCAGTTTAGAAAGCTTAATAATAACTAATGCTTTATACAAAATTTTCTTAATAGAATGATATAAAACAAACAAATTTATGAGCTCTCTCTTCTTTTTTTTATTGAACATATTCGGATCGGGTCGGCCCAGGTCCGACCAGTCCAGGTCCGGGTCTACTTTTCCAAGGACCCGCCGGGTCTTGAGTTGGACCTGGACCCGCCGGGTCTTGCCACGGGTCGGGTTCGGGTCCACCCTGACCCGGCCCAGACCCGACTCGTTGACAGGCTTATATATAATCATCCAATGTAAAATATATATTTTACTGTATCAATATATAATCTATGTATCAATATATAATCTATAATGAAAAATGTAAGCATACATATATTCAGTTCAATTTATACAATTACATATTTTATGTTTTTATTATAAAATAATATATTTCTTCAGTCAATTATATATAATTAGATAAATTAAAAACGCTTTCAGTATTTAAATGTGGATGTCAAAAGGACCGAGCATCACATTTTTCTTATTTAATTCTTTTCATGGACTGGATTTTTTTTTATATCATCAACACTCGCTCCTTGGTGACATCAATCACATTTGAATGCTATTGGTCAGATTCTAGACCTTCTAGAACAGACCCTTTATGCTAGAATGCAAGATATCTCACAACACAATGCATGCTTGATTAATTTATTTTTATTTTTTCAAAAAAAACAAAATTATGTGCAGATCTATTGAAGTACATACTTCACTTCTCATAGTACTATGTATTGAATTACAGAAGTATATGCTTTTAAAAAATCAAAATGATTGGGGCTGGGCATATCATTTTCAATTACATTTAGCCAATTTGTTTTCATAATATGTTTGACAAATTAAAGGAAATGTTTTTGTGATGTATTAATACCAACTACTTTGCCTTCTATACCAACTATTTGGCTTTTTATGGTGGTAGGTGTGCATCCCTATTCTAATCCACTTATTTTTAATCCAATATCAAACCAGGGGACCACAAATATGATCCCCTAAGTTTCACTTACAAGGTATTCTAAAATTGATCATTTTCACTACGTACATGTGACATACAACACATGCTAGTATTTCTCAATTGGGCCTCCATAAATTACATGCTCACCATAACACATGCTGTGCAAAAGAATCGGCTAAAAGATATTAATGGCACAGGCCAGCCACACAGGAAGTTTTTTTCACATGGAGATATTGTTCCCACAGACATGGAATGGTTGGTTCAGCACTAGTTCTTTTGTTTCAAACCTAAAAGCCACTTCAATCTTCATATCACATTCTTTTTCTTTTTCGTTTTTTTCCAATATTGTTCATAGGCCTAGTTTCATAAAAATGAGAAGTGGTTAGATAAGTAGGAAAAAATGTAAACAATTTTTCTGATTTGAATGAAAATTAAACGTTATTTGTTCTGCATAAAGACTAAAATGATGTTTATCCTTTTTTATCATTCTGACTTTGATGTGTGTAAAGAAGATGATAGATTTTTTTTATTCCATAAAATTTAAAATAAATTATTCTTAAAATCTTATCTTTAGAAAATGTTATGAACGATCACTATTGTACGTTGTCACTTTTGTAGCTTGTTTATTAAGATAACACAAACAATTGAATATACTTGTATAAATTGAATGCACAAATTCTTTCATATTTTTTCTAATCGAGTATATTTAAGAGCCTAAATAATCAAGTATATTATAGATTAGAAAAATCATATACTTGATTTAGAGTGCAAAAATAACCAAGTGTATCAGCACTGTGTATCTTTGGCCTTATAGATCTTTAGTTAAGTGGTAAAATGACCTCTCTCTCAATAGGGTGACCCCCTAGTTTCTCCTCTTGTCATGGACTATGAGACCTATCCAAGAGCTGTGTTTATGTAAGTTTTTGTTTATGGTCTGTGTTTAGGCCAGTGTTACACCTAGGCTAAATAGTTACAATGGTCTGGGTTGACCCCATATTGTCCAGGACTATATGTAGCCCATCACTGCCTTACTAATAAGGGCGATGTTGCACTTAGTTTTTTTTTACATTCTAAAATGTAGTCATTAAATCCAGTGAAACATATATATCGTTAGACGATGTATATATCTCATTAAATATTTTCATATACTTAAAATAGGTCCATTCAACTCGAAAGAGAGAGAGATACATTTTTTTATTAAAACATATACTTCATTAGATGGTGTTTATTATTTTAAAAAAAGAAAACATATAGGATCTGAGTTTTGAACTGTAAAATTATTGAGTTAAACATTTTCCTATTAACAAACATTGATTTTTTGCTTTACTTTTTTTTTGTCAATCAAAAGAGTTGGTATTGTATTAATTACTAAATTAATGACAATCACTATACATCATCATAAGGAAAAGATGAAATTTTCTTGTATAATTTATAAGAGGTTGAAGCATCAAGCTTCTTCTAAACCTATCAATGTTTTTTTTTTTTTTTTAAATATCAACATGTTTTATCCATATAGTATATAGATTTGAATATCATATAATATCATATACGACATATGAATGGAGGCAGGCGCTTATTCAAAAACGACTTCAGATATAATGGTACTATAGAAAACCAAATCTATCACACCGAAATAAGGAATAAAGGTGCATGAATCAATCCGAATAGAATAAGAATTTGTATTAAACGGGTTCCTCAAAAGAGCCCATCAAAGCTAATAATATAACCTGATAAGAAGAACCATTTCAAAGGGGCCCATCACATAATCTCACGACATTATCTCAGGTCGGGCAAATAAATGATCAGGTTGTATTCCCGACTAGACCAAGGTGAATAGGAGAATAGCTCCTGTCTGACCTAAACAAAAGCACGGAGTCCACATCGGTGAGATAACAGAAAGCCCAGGGAATATTCCCTAACACAATGACTATAACCAATTGTCAGAAATTGGTTATGATAAGTTGATTCTAAGATCACATGTGTCAACCGATCCAAGAGCCACATGGAAGATTCTATCCCATGATATGCTCACACCTCCATAGCAACAGGCACACCCCCTCCCACTATAAATAGGAGGATATCCCCTTCACCATAAGGGGGAGACTTCTTCTTCTTCCCCCAAGGACCCTACACACAAGCTAAAAATCCCATTTTAATAGAGATTGGACTTGATCGTCGGAGGTTCTTGGGACGGCACCACTTTCGTTGTGAGATCACACCAAAAGAGGAACTACGTGTTGTTGGTATCGGATTTCAAGGGAGGGGGTTCCGGAAAAGGCCTCCTCTCCTTCCTTCCGGTTTTTGGGGTGGCGCTATGGTGCCACGTGTGTGGGGGTTCTTCGGAGGCTCGGATCCGGTGTGCGCCTTGACAAGTTCAGTCGGATCGTCTCTCGGAAGGGGTGGTGGGGGGTTGTTCGTTCCCGGCTGAGGCGTCCGACAGGTCCTCAGAGGATTCAAGGGTTGTTGTGATCGCCACCTGCTTTTCTAAAAAATCAGGAAAAAGTCGGGTGTTGGATTTGATCGCCTTCGTGGGGGAGTTTGTGGGGTCTCCGCTTTGAGACACGGGCATGCCGTACACAGAGGTGAAGACAGGGATCCTCTTCTACTTTGGGAACTTGACTAAAGGAGAATTGGGACTCAGGTGGGCTAGGGGAAGGGCCGGCTAGTCAGGTTTAGCAGCCTGGTGGGGGGTGGCTGGTTACAAGTAGCCGTCTGGGATCTGGTTCAACTTGGGCAGAACCTGGGTAGGGTTTGGTTTTGGGTATTGGCAAAGGTTAAGCTAGGTTTAACTTGGGTTTTGGAGAGTGGATTTGGAGAGTGATTTGGTGTAGGGAATGAGTTTCTCTCTCACTTTCTCTCTCAAGGGTTTTGAAATGGTGGTGTGGGGGGGGGGGGTATAGGCTTGTATGTGTTGATTGATTGTTGATGATTGGGAATGTGAATTGTTATGGATATGAATTGGGATGCCCCCTATTTATAGTAAAAAAGGGGTAGGGGAATGTCCACTGGACAGTAGATCAAAATGGGTAATAAGGTGCTTGATTTGACCTTCCATTAGATCTTTGTGGCCTGACAGTGTCCAGGTGAGGGCGGCTAGTTTCAACTAGCCGCTCAGTGAGGAGCGCTACTATTAAGTAGCCGCCCCTATCATAATCTGCCAAACGTCTCATTTTTGACAAGCGGGGGCTTGGGTCGGTTACTAAGGTTGAACCGGCTGAGATGGGGCGGCTAAAAGGGACAATCCGCCGCAATCATGCTTGCTTTATGTCCCATCCAGGAAGGCGGTCTGGGGTCAGTTTGGGGGCGGCTAGTTGAAATTAGCCGCCTGTTATGGGGCGGCTACTTGGCAGTAGCCGCCCATGTCCAGGTCCTAGATTTTTCTAAGTGTTTTGGACTAGGGTTTTTAGTTTTGGTTTCTAAGGGAGTTTTCTATTTAGATGTCCAAATGTGGTCATTCTTAAGTTTTACTTGTAGTATTTTTGTCTCTTTGGATGGTCAAAATTGGGGTATCTACACGTGTGACTTCATCTCTTAATAAGGGTACGTAGGCAGCTTGAGAAGTTATATTAGGTTCAGTCCAGACAAAAATCTCGTCAATCAATCCACCGCGGACCCTCATCATCGTCTCTTCAAGTATCTACCCAAACCAAGACTGGACCATCCTCAAGTCCGGCACATTCGAGGAGGAGCACATTTTCACCTCCCATAAAATTGACGCCATCTGTGGGATTCAGAACAAAAAGCCGTTTCCCTAAACCAGATCTGGAGGAGATGGTGAAGATGAGGAGTGAGACCGATCGATTGGGTTTCAAAGATGAAGTGATGCTGGGGGCATGACCTCCTTCTATCTCTAAAGTCTCAGATGAGCCATCCCAATGAAGAACCCACCAATGGATTTACTCCAATTCTGGTGTGAAGAGTCTACCAATGGATCGACTCATTTTCAGATCCAAATTCCATGGATAATGGCGTGATGGAGCAGATCCAAGTGGTGAACAAGAAGTATATTTGTCTGAAAAAACTTACTAGAGAAAATCTTGAAGAAGGCCACCATAACTCCACCTCTTACGGTACATGAAGAAGAAGCATTGGAGAGAAGAGGTTCACATGGAGCCAAGGAAGCCATCACTTCAGGTCTTCCCTATAGACAACATCTTTAGGTCTTCCCTGTGGAGCTCCTCTTCAAGTCTTCCCTGTGGATCTCCTCTTTAGGTCTTCTCTATGGATTGCCTCTTTAGGTCTTCCCTACAAAGCACATCTTTAGGTCTTCCCTGCGGAGCTACTCTTTAAGTTTTCCCTGTGGATCTCCTCTGTAGTGTAGATACCCCATTTTGATCGGTCAGAACTGTGAAACACTTATTATTTGTGATATCTTAGTTTGCAGGTCTAAGCCCGGATGATCTTCCCAGAGCCAGAATAATCACTTGAGTAGGGAAAGGGAAGAAAAGAAAGCATGAGCGCAACAAGTGATAAGTCTAAAGAAAAGCTCAAGAGAAGCAGTACTATCGCTCAGAACGGTTAAGCCTGGGGTTGTTGTACAAGACATCTAAAATCTGTTTGGTGATTAAGACAAGCGACCACCCACTCGTTGTACTGGACAATCTATCTGAGGATTGTCGACTTCGACGATCCTTGGGAGAATTGTCGAACTGGACGATCTTTCTAAGGATTGTCGACTTCGACGATCTTTGAGAGGATTGTCGAACTGGACGATCTTTGGGGGGATTGTCGAACTCGACGATCTTTGAAAGGATTGTCGAACTGGACGATCTTTCTGAGGATTGTCGACTTCGACGATCTTTGGGGGGATTGTCGAACTGGACAATCTTTCTGAGGATTGTCGACTTCGACGATTTATGGGGGATCGTCGACCTAGACAATGGGATGACGGATCGTCAAAAATACTGGGATAAGTTCAGCTCGAAAAGGACGGCATGGCTTGAGTTTTTTCGCCTCTCCACCGACGTCAGCCACTTCGGGCGAACGTGGGAGCGTCGTGGGGCACTCATGACCTCCCCAAACAGGTGTCAAGAATGTGGTGGCTCGTTTGGGCTATAAAAGGGAGGCTTTTGGAGGAGGAGCACCATCTTTTACTCATCTTTTAGCCACCTTTCACCCCCCCAAACCTCTCCTAGCCTCTCCACTCGAGACCAGCAACCCTTAACCACCCTCCACCCTCCATTTTCGAGCATCACCACCTCCCACACCAGCAGCCACACCAACACTCACCCACCACCCTCATTCACCACTAAAAACCTACACTTTCTCCCCCAACACCACCCATCCGAACCCATCCATCCTCCTTCATCACTAGCAGCCCCTCACCCCCCCTCCACCCTCCATTTCCAAGCATCACCACCTCCCACACCAGCAGCCACACCAACACTCACCCACCACCCTCATTCACCACTCAAAACCTAAACTTTCTCTCCCAACACCACCCATCCGAACCCATCCATCCTCCTTCATCACTAGCAGCCCCTCACCCCCCCTCCACCCTCCATTTCCGAGCACCACCACCCCCTACACCGGCAGCCACTCCAAACAACCACCCACCACACCTCCCTACCCTCACTTCCCTTCCCTTTCCTTTTTTTTTCTTTTACTTAAAAGAACTTGTATAATATATCATTTCTCATAAAACCCTTAAGCAGGTTGTAACAAGCTTACTAAATCAAATAAAAATAAGTTTAATCAAAGTTGAGAGTGTTGGAGTACATCATTGGACTTTTATCAGTTCTTTTGGAAACTATACGCAGCTGGCGGATGACCCTAACTTGGATCGTTGGTCAGTTGGTCTAGGGACCATTTGAACACTCCCCTTTGCAAGTTTGGGTACCTCCCAAGGACTACTAACCCCTTTTGTTTTATTCTGTTTACTTTATTTGTCATTTACTGCTTCATATGTTTGTTATTACTCTTTCATATACTGTTTATATGCTGTTTTTTTTTTTTTTTTTTTTTTTTTTTTCTCAGTGTCTTGTTAACATAAAACCTCCCACTAATTTTGTTAAATTTTTCTTGGAGTTAACCCTCGACAATCCCCCTTCAACTCGTCAAACCCGACAACCCTCCTCTAACTCGTCAAACCCGACAACCCTCCTCTAACTCGTCAAACCCGACAACCCTCCTTCAACTCGTCGAACCCGACAATCCCCCTTTAACTCGTCAAACCCGACAATCCCCCTTTAACTCGTCAAACCCGACAATCCCCCTTTAACTCGTCAAACCCGACAATCCCCCTTTAACTCGTCAAACCCGACAACCCCCCCTTTAACTCGTCAAACCCGACAACCCCCCTTTTAACCCGTCGAATCCGACAATCCACCCATAGTTCGTCGAACCCGACAACCCCCCTTTAACTCGTCGAACTCGACAATCCAATCATAGTTCGTCGAACCCGACAATCCACCCATAGTTTGTCAATCTCGACAACTCCCCTATGGCTCGTTGAGACCAACAATCCCTTCTGGTTCATCAACCTCCAGTCTATTGACCAGAAAGAACACCTTTTTTATCCCATTTGCCAACCTTGCACAAAAAAAAAGTATCTTTCTCTCTCTTTGGGTTTGCAGGATCAATCTGAGCTTAAACACCTCAAGGCACGGCCGGCCGTGATCCTTGAGAGGAGAACCCGCATCCCTCGTTGAAGGCGAGTAATAACAGAAGAAATCTTCTTTTCTTGCTTTTGAGGAAAAGCAAGTGGCGATCACACCAACGTCCCTGGAAGCGGTCGGGCAACCTTGGACGATCCATCAAGTGGTGATTCGAAGCGCCGTGCGCGTAACGGAACCAAACTTGACGGAACCCGGATTCACGACAACTCCGCGTCAAAAATCCAACACCGACAGTCTGGCGATCACGGTGGGACTCCCTTCGTGAAAAGCTCAATCAGGTTGGTCCTCTAAAACTCCTAGGCAGAGAGTAGTGCTAGTTTGAAAAGAATTCCTGCGACTTTC
Source organism: Acorus gramineus (assembly GCA_030737835.1). Classification (NCBI taxonomy): domain Eukaryota; kingdom Viridiplantae; phylum Streptophyta; class Magnoliopsida; order Acorales; family Acoraceae; genus Acorus; species Acorus gramineus. The sequence goes on along the minus strand of JAUJYN010000024.1, from coordinate 2,382,034 downwards.
ACTAGACATCAATAAGACTGAGTCTAATCTGTTTCATGAATGCATGATGGTGGTTGTTGTATGCTACTGAATATTTGTACTGTGTTAACTCCTGGACAAACCCCCTAGATGGTTGTCGAAGTTTCTGTTTCTTTCTTGCTTTCATCTGATTCTAGCTACTCGTTTATCGCCCTTCTTTTCTTCAATCAAAATTTCTTGCCTTCCTGTTCCAAAAAAAAATTATTGTCTTTCTGATTTCCTTTTTTTGTAAAAGAAATCCCCTCTTTTTATTGCACTGTCTGCCAAAATTTACTGTCTTTCTGCTTTCCTATTTTTTACAAAAAAAAAAAAAAAAAAAAAAAAATTCTTACTTTTTATTTGCACTATTTTGAACTTCAGTTCCTATTTTTCTGTTTTCCTCAAAATTTTCCTTTCCTTTTCTTCTGATTAAAAAAAAAAAAAAATTCAAAATCTCTAGTACCAAATTTCTCTTTCCTTCACTAACTCTTTTTCCAAAATTTCCTTCAGTAAGTAAAAAAAAAAAAAAAAAAAAAAAAAAAAAAAACTTGCTCTCTCTGTATTTCAAAATTCTAGAATCTTCGACGTCCAGCCCTTGCTGATCCAGTTAGGTGTTCTGTCCAAGAGCCATCAACATCCCATTACTATCTGATTTCTGAAGCCTCATGCTCTGTTAGATTGTGGAATTGCTTGCTTGATCCGTTAAGTCGTTGAATTGTGTGCTTTCCATTTCTATATCGCTTGCTGCTCACCCCGAAACACACACATGGATCCCTTCCCTAGACCTGAAGGTTCAAGGGTAGACATGGGATATGATTTTTATGAGAACCAAGTGTTTCCCGATGCCAGTATGCCTCATGGGCAAGCCACGCGTAACCAGGAAACCACTTAGACTTCATAAAGACCAGCCTGGAGGAGACTCGAGGAAAGAATGGAGGCCATGGGATATCACTCAATTGATGAAATGATGAATGCCTTCGACCACCTCAACCGATTGCACTCAGCCTCCCGGAATCCAAATCCCACTACTCTCCAACCCCCTCCTCCTCCACCACAGCCAAGAGTCCAACCCCACCCCCAACCTATTGAAACCTTGGATGACACTGTCCGAAGGATAGTGTCAGAACTCAACCCGACCTTGCTCCAAACCTCCCACCAGTCCAATTTACGCCAAATTCCCCCCATTGCTCTCCCACTCGACCTTAAAATCCCCACAGATATAATGGTCGAGGAGATCCAGATGCTCATTTGACTGCTTTTTATATGGACTCACGTCCATTCCTGGGAGATGAGTCACTTCTAGTATTCCTTTTCCAGAAATCTCTTGAAGGAGAGGCAGTTCAATGGTATGCGACCCTCCCGGTCGAATGCCTCCATGATTTTTCTGCTGTGAGCGAGAGGTTTCTCCGGCGTTATGGGTATCAGAGAATGCGCATTCCATCCCTATCAGACCTTACAGCAGAGAAGATGAGGCCGCGTGAAGAGTTTGAATCTTTTGTGGCACGTTGGCGCATGTTGGTGCACAGGACGGGATTGCAATTGACAGAAAGCCAGGAAATAGATATGATGCTGCAAAATCTCACTCCAGAGTTGCGAATGAACCTCGCCTATGGTGATTGCTCTACTTATGAAATGCTGATTGATCGCCACAACCGCATTCAGCGTTGCGCCGGCACTACCACTGCTTCACCAACTGGCAACCAGCGCCCTCCCTTCAAGAAAAACCATGTTCCATCCTCCACAATAGAAGGGGTCACCCCACAAATCTCAGCGTTCTACCCAAATGGATCACCAGCTTCTGGTCGAGGACCGGTAACAAGGCCGTATGCACCTGGACCATCTAGGTATACTCCGCCTCGACCAGTAACCCGCTACCAAGGGATTGCTCCTCAACAGACGCTAGTGCACCATCCGACACACCCCACACCAATTTCCTCATTCCCAACCCACCACCCACCTCTCCGCCAACCATTTCAGTATCACCACTCAGCTCCCCAAGCCCAACCCATTCGAGCCTCGCAACCCAATCAAATAACTCCCCGACCAATCCCCGAAAGACAATACACAGCTGTCCCTCCACCCACATCTTACCAGGCTCGAAGGATGGGCAAACGTGATACTTACCCACCACTGCCAGAGTCCTTGCCCGACATTTTTATGGCACTGATGGAATCCAATAGCATCACCTTGCCACCCGAGAGACCCTCACCCCCTGGTGTCGATAGTTCACGCTACTGCCCATACCACCGAATGCATGGTCATGATATCTGTGGTTGCTACACATTTCGAGATTTTGTTTATGATCTTCATGAACAAGATCGCATTGATTGGGCACTATTGCGAAATATCATCACTAGGTCCCGCTCGGCCCACCCTGTTCAATCCTCCACTTCATCTGCACCTCTTGGCATTCATATTGACCCACTTCCTTCCCATACTCAACCGTCTACTTCATCTGGTCCAGTTGTCAACTTCATTGGGACCGACCCTCCATCCCCCAACCAGTCCAACTCCTCCTCACACCTTTGGGCCAACCTTGTCACCCCACCGGCAACACCTGGTAGTGGTAAATCTGAATCTGAAGAGGAACCCATGGAAGAAGACGAGCCAGAAGAAGACCCTGAGGAGGAACCAGAAGAGGAACCCATGGAAGAAGACGAGCCAGAAGAGGAGGAAGAACCAGAAGAGGACCCGGAGGAGGAGGAACCAGAAGAGGACCCGGAGGAGGAAGAACCAGAAGAGGACCCGGAGGAGGAGGAACCAGAAGAGGACCCTGAAGAGGAGGAACCAGAAGAGGACCCTGAGGAGGAACCAGAAGAAGACCCTGAAGAGGAGGAACCAGAAGAAGACCCTGAGGAGGAGGAGCCAGAAGAAGACCCTGAGGAGGAGGACCCAGAAGAGGACCCGGAGGAGGAGGAGCCAGAAGAAGACCCTGAGGAGGAGGAGCCAGAAGAAGACCCTGAGGAGGAGGAGCCAGAAGAAGACCTTGAGGAGGAAGAGCCAGAAGAGGACCCTGAGGATGAAGTGCCTGAAGACGAGCTCATGGAAGAGCCGGAAGAACTGGCATTTGGTGAAGATGCCCTTGAGCAAGAACCATCTGAGCAGTCCACATTGGCAAGCACAATTCAAGAACCAGAAGCATCAACCGGAACTGTTGATGGTCCGGTGGGACCGCCACCTATTGTGTTCCTCGAGAGTGAGCTCGCCCCACCAGCAATGCGTAATCGCCCTCTTCGTATCATGGTGGAGATAGCAGGGATCCCCTTCAGATATACATATATTGACACCGGGGCAGGAGGAAACATCATGGCATATGGAGTTTATTGCTCATTTGAAGATGTGGAGGACCGTCCTGAACTTGAGCCCTCTAATGAGTTCATAGAAGCATATGACGGCACCAGACGACCGGTGGTTGGAACAGTTACGATTCCTTTGATGGTAGGCCCGTTGCACACTGAGGTATATTTTCATGTCGTAAAGCTCGAGGGGGCGTCCACAACATAATTCTCGGGAGGGCGTGGCTCAATAATGCCAGAGCAGTTCCATCCACTCGTCATCAATGCCTTCGGTTTCCACTATGGGGAAAGATTGTCTCCGTATGGGGGGAAAACATCCTTTGGGGGGGACCGAATGAACCAAATTGGACTGTTAATGCGTTAACCGTTGGCTCAGAAGGAGGGATAGAAGGGGTGATGAAAGAAGAGTCGAAAGAAGAAATACAAGAGGAGGAGCTTGAAGAAGACTCCTTGGATTTTGAGCCATCTGGCTCCCCAACATCAATAGAAGACCCATCAGAGGAGCATGACACGATCACTTGCTTGACATGTTCCCCTTCCATCACATTCGCTCCTCGTGAGCTCGCCGAGCCTAGCATACGCACATGCCCCCTTGTGATCAAAGTAGCCATTGCCGGTAAAATTCTCCGAAATGTCCTCGTGGACACAGGCGCTGGAGTAGACATCATGACCCATTCCACCTACTGCAAGCTTCGGCGTGGGCTCCCCAAGCTCCAACCATCAGAAACCCTTCTCCACGCATATGACAGCTCAAGCCAATCTTCATGCGGGAGGATCTCTTGTGTTCTAAAGGTGGGGCCAGTATGTACCTCTGTAGACTGTGAAGATGAAGATCGAGTCGCCTCATTCCATGATCCTTGGGAGGCCCTGGCTTGACAATGTCGAAGGTGTCTCTTCTACGCGTCATCAATGCTTGCGTTTTCCAAGCAATGGGGACATCATCTCGGTATGGGGGGAGGCACGCCGCCATGACTGGTCAAGGTTCTTCAATTGTCAAATGTGCGAGCTAAATACTGGGCCAAAGAACTGTGCATACCTGCCTCAGGACGATCCTCCACCCCAGATCATACCAGGAGGCGTCATCCGTCCAGCTCCTAGAAGTCGGTTCCCTCCATGAACCCACCGCCAATCTGGAGTCCCATCCAAGCCAGCAGCCTCAGCCCCATCCGGCCACTTTTGTCCTCCTGGCATCATTGTCCCAATACTGCAGTTCTCCACACCACCAGGACAGGACGCATCTTCAACAATATGCCCTCTCAAGTTCTCCGACAGACCAATCCAGAAGCGGAAGTGGAAGAAGGGAGAGCTGGTGATAAGGTGGACTTGCTTGAACAATTGCGCAAAATCCCAGCCAAGATCTCGATATTGGAGCTAATCGAGACTTCAGAACACCATCAGGAGGCGATAAGGGCTTTCCTGGAAAAGGTCAAGGTGGATCGCCACATTTCTGCCTTTAATGTGCCAGCTGCGCTAGTTTCTGAAGGATTGGGCCCTGTGATCTCATTCTGGCCCAAGGAAGTCATCGATGATCCCCTCACCAACATTTCGGCACTTTGCGTCACCGCCTTGGTGGAGAAAACATTGGTTAATCGAATCCTTGTTGATACTGGTGCGGGTGTCAACCTCATGTCCCTCCAGACGTTCCAGCACGTCAATGGTGATATCACTTCACTAGCGGAGTCCGATACGCGAATTTTTGCCTATGACAGGAGTGCTCGACATGTGGTGGGCTTCCGTTCATTTAGCTTGGAGATCGGTCCCCTCAAGACCACGTTTGAAGCCTATGTTCTGGAGATGGACTCTGATTATAGCATGATCTTGGGAAGAAAATGGTTGGCGACAATCCGAGGTGTTTCCTCCCCACTCCACCAATGCCTCAAATTTCCTGTTGGAGAACAGATCATCACAATAGGTGGGGACGCAGTCAGAGGCATCCGGTATGAAGCAGAAGAAGCAGAGGCTATCACAACAGTGAAAAGCCCTTCCAGGAGAGAAGGCAAGCAGCCAGTCGTGCACATATCAGAGTTTCCACCCGATTGGGCGCGTGATGGGGCACTACAGGTAAGCACTTTGGGCAAAGGTAAAGCACGCGCATCAACTGACAGTAATCCAGGATGGCGGCTCATGGAACAAATGGGTTATCATCGAGGCCAAGGTCTGGGACGGTACAATCAAGGCACCACAGACATCATTCACAACTTCATATGGCCGGACCACATGGGCATCGGATCACTCACAGTTTATGATGTCTATGATTGGGGACCATTCTATGGCATTACGGATTGGAGCTTGGAAGAACATTTTATCCGTAGCACTGGATCAGAACAGCCCGCATCCAGTCAACTGACTCCCATTGAGAGCCAATCAGGATCCTCCTCTTCAGTTCCACCAGAGGAAGACATTGATTCTCTGATTGAGACTCTTGACCAGTTATTTTCTGAATCACATGAACAATTGCCCGGCAATTCTCATAAATTGCCAGAATACTATGTTGAAGACCCGGATTCTGCTGATGAGATGCCCCATTCATGCAGTTCAGGAGCATTGGGGAGCAAGACTCTCTAGGGTGATTGGATTGAACTCAGCCCTCAACTTTGCGAAAGGATGATCCTATTTTCTCTATTCTTGAGGGCGCCATTCAGGTAAGTACTCTCTTCCCATATCTAAGGTTCATTTATTTCCTGTCTTTCGTTGTATATAGATCCTGCGCACTAATATTAAAAAAAAAAAAAAAATCAATTTCTGCTTGTACATGAAATTTCCTTGCTTTATTTCTTGCTTTGCTTGCTCAAAAAAAAAAAAAAAAAAGAGAGAAGAAGAAGAAGATCAATTTCTGCTTGTACATAAAATTTCCTTGCTTTATTTCTTGCTTTGCTTGCTAAAAAAAAAAAAAAAGAATCAATTTCTGCTTTACTTCTTGCTCTGCTTGCTATAAAAAAAAAAAAAATAATTTCTGCTTGTACATAAATTTCCTTGCTTTATTTCTTGCTTTGCTTGCTAAAAAAAAAAATTAATCAATTTTAAGGGAGGGGTGGGATCTAAAAATGGACAACGTAGAACAACCTAAGACATTAGGTTCCCTGTTTGAGATAAAGGATAATGCTTTGGTGGTCTGGCACCCCTCGCTTTATAATTTTGATCTCCTAGACAAATTGCGGAGTTTGGTCGACCCTTCTAAGGCGACAATGCCCCATGTGTCTCAAGGACCTGGCAAGGCTTCACGGTTTCAAATCCCTACTCGGATTATCGATGACATCGAGGATCGTATTAACGTAATCCACGGAATAGAACGATCCAAGTCAATAGCTGTCATCAAGGAACCTAATTTGGAGGACCTTGGAGATTTCGATGACAGCTTGGGGGTATTTGACATTTGTGACGATGATGAAGAAGCAGAGCAAGAAGAGGAGATGTCAAAGGGGTTCGCAGAAAGCCTTCAACACTTTGATGAGCAGGCGGCAATTGAGGAGGAAAGGATGGAGGAGTTGAATCTCGGGACCACCACTGATCCTAAGATCATCTTGATTAGTGCGGAATTAAATCTGAGCGAGCGAGAAAGTTTGGAGAAGGTGTTGAGGAGCTATCCGGATGTGTTCGCCTGGTCTTACGAAGACATGCCTAGTCTTGACCCTTCATTGGTTGAGCATAGGCTAGTTTTGGAACCAGACGCCAAACCAATAAAGCAGAAGCTAAGGTGACTCCATCAGAAGTTGGCCATGAAGGTGAAGGAGGAAGTAGATAAGCTGCACCAAGCAAAGTTTATCAGGGTGGTGCTGTACCCAAAGTGGATAGCCAACATTGTCCCGGTAAGCAAGAAAGATGGCAAAGTCCGTGTGTGTGTAGACTTCCGAGATCTCAATCGGGTTTGCCCGAAAGACGATTTCCCTCTTCCACACATTGACATTCTTGTTGACAATACTGCGGGACACGAGATGCTGTCCTTTATGGATGGTTTCTCGGGCTATAATCAGATCCGTCTAGCAGAAGAAGATCAGGAGAAGACATCATTCATCACTCCTTGGGGGACCTACTGCTACGTTGTAATGCCCTTCGGTCTTAAAAATGCCGGGGCAACGTACCAGCGCGCCATGACCTCGATTTTCCACGACATGATGCACAAATTAATGGAAGTTTACGTGGATGACATCTTGGTCAAATCTAAGACGCGGGAAGGTCATGCGGAGACACTTGAAAGGGTTCTACAGAGGTGTAAAAAATTCAGTTTGAAAATGAACCCTAAGAAGTGTAGGTTTGGAGTGTCATCTGGAAAGCTATTGGGATTCATGATAAGTAAGAGGGGGATTGAAGTCGATCCATCTAAAGCAAGAGCGATCGCTCAAATGCCCCCTCCAAAAAATTTGAAGGAGCTTAGGGGACTCATCGGTCGGCTGCAGTTTATTCGTCGATTCATTTCACAGCATGCCGAACGGTGTAAACCCTTCTACAAGCTGTTAAAAGGAGGGACTGAATTCATTTGGGATGACAAGTGTCAACAAGCATTTGATGAACTTAAGAAATACTTACTCAGCCCCCCTGTTCTCTCAGCCCCTGTCCCTGGGCGTCCGCTACTTCTCTACCTGGCGGCCACTGAAGAAGCTGTTGGCGCGGTGCTCGCACAACACGATGAAGAAGGAAGGAAGGAAAAGGCTATCTATTATTTGAGCAAAACTCTGATTGAATATGAGCAGGCCTACCCACTCATGGAAAGGACATGTTTAGCGCTGGTATGGGCCTCTCAGAAATTACGCCACTATTTCCTTGCGCACCAAGTAAAGTATCTGGCAAAGATGGATCCGGTAAGGTATCTGTTTGAGAAAGCATCAGTGACTGGTCGGCTAGCTCGATGGCAGGTCCAACTAAATGAGTTTGACATCACGTATGTCACTCAAAAATCCATCAAGGGACAAGCCATCGCCGACCACCTTGCTCACCTCCCACTGCCGGATTATGAGCCTGTCAGGACGGATTTCCCTGACGAAGAGTTGTTTGCATTAGTTGAGAAGATGACCGCAAGACATGGACATTGTATTTTGATGGAGCGGTCAATCAGAAAGGAAGAGGAATTGGAATTGCCTTGCTCTCCCCTGAAGGTGTCATCATCCCGCGCGCTTTTCAACTTACTTTTAATGCTACTAACAATATTGCGGAGTATGAAGCATTGATTGCAGGTTTAAAGTCAGCCCTAGCTCTTGGAGTTCGTCATCTAAAGATTGTTGGAGATTCACTCTTAGTGATTCGCCAAACTTTGAAGAAGTGCCAGACGAGGGACCCGAAGCTCAAGCCCTACAGAGAACTGACTATTATCCTGCTGCGCCAGTTTCAAGGAGTGATCCACATTTTCACACCTCGAGCCGGCAACATCCTCGCCGATGCCTTGGCCTCGTTGGCCTCCTCACTCACCTCCCGATATCCAAAAAGGCGGAGACTGTCATCGTCCAAAGGCTAGAAACTCCGGCCACTGACCTTCGAGACTGCAAGATTCAAGACCTAATGGAGCAGCAAGAGAAGAAAGATGAGATTCTTAAGTCTGTTGGGATTTCCGCAATAGATTTGGAGGAACCTGATGATGGAAATCCTTGGTTCTTCGACATCAAGAACTACCTTGAAGATGGCTCCTTTCCGGAGTACGCCACCAGTGATGATCGAAAAGCTGTTAAAAGAATGGCGACCAAATATTGTCTTCGAGGAGGCATTCTCTTTCGCATGTCCTTCAATGGAGAGTTGTTGAGATGCTTGGAAGATGAAGAGGCATTCACTATTGTGAAAGAGGCACATTCCGGAGTTTGTGGAGGCCATGTGAATTCACAGATGCTCGCAAAGAAAGTTCTAAGGATGGGTTACTATTGGCCCACAATGGAAGGGGATTGCCACAAGTTCGTCAGACGGTGTGTTCAGTGTCAGACCCATGCCAATAAGATCCGTGCACCTGCTTCCGCATTGCATTCCATGACCTCTCCTTGGCCTTTCTCCATGTGGGCTCTTGACATCATCGGCCCCTTTAGGGATACAGTTGAAAACACCAGTCAGAAAGCCTTCATCCTCACTGCCACAGAATACTTCACCAAATGGGCCGAGGCTGAGTCGTACATAGTGATCAAGAGTTCTACTCTTGTTCGCTTCGTTCGTACTCATATCCTCGCACGATTTGGCGCTCCGAAGGTAATCATTACTGACAATGGTCCTCAGTTCATTTCTCAGGAATTTCAAGACCTCTGCAACAAGCACCACATTGAGCTGCATCACTCCACCCCATATTATCCCCAAGGGAATGGACAAGCGGAGGCTACGAACAAGACTCTCCTGAAGATCATCAAAAAGACCGTGGAGACGCATAAGGCTACCGATTGGCCAGACAAGCTAGTTGACGCACTTTGGGCTTATCGCACCTCCATTAGGACCCCCACAGGTCAGACTCCTTACTCCCTTACTTTTGGGATGGAGGCGGTGGTTCCCTATGAAGTGCTTATCCCATCTTTGAGAGTGGAGTTGGACAAGGATTTACAACCCGAGGATAGGAGGGAAGCGCTCCTTCTACAACTTGAACTATTAGATGAGAAAAGGTTGCGAGCAGCCGAACACGCCCAAATTTACCAAAGGAGAATGTCCAGAGCCTTCCAGAAAAAGGTAATTGAAAGAAAGTTCCAAGTTGGGGAAATGGTGCTCAAGCAGCTCATGCCTTCTCGACAACCACACCCGAGAGGAAAACTGCAACCAATTTGGGAAGGACCTTATGTAATCACCCATGCCTATTCCGGGAATGCTTATCGCTTGGTGAACGCCGAAGGGGACGAGGTCTCAGGTACATGGAATGCACTGTATTTGAAAAAATTCTATGCTTAATACTTGATGTTTGAGAAATTTTACCATTACTTACTGTGAATCCTAGTATCTATGCCTGATGATATGATTTGATAGCCTTAAGGATAGCATGTGTTTTATATAGACTCATACTCACCGCTCTTACCACTGTCATCACACTTATCCAGTTTAAGACCTGGTTCACTGATAGATAAAAAGATCGCCCACAACATTAGACTGGGGCAATTTGTAATTGTCATTCTTTTGTTTGTATTTTAACTCGTGTTGCCTATGATCCATGAAAATACCTTAGTCTTGGCGCATGTCCCAAAAGAGCTGGCTCTGGCACTGTCGATGCTTCCAAGGAGAAGGTAAAAAATAGAAATACCCTCCAAAATAAGGCAAGTTGGCCATTATAAAAAAAAGAGAGAGAGAGAGAGAGAGGATAAAGTGGGTATCCAATGCGGGCCTGCGTCCTCCACCCTTTAATATATATAAAAAAAAAGCAGTAAAGAAGAAAGCTGGGGGGACCAAGTGACTTAGGACATGTGCTAGGACTGGGGCAATTTTTTAGTTGGTTCAAGGAGGACACTACTCTCACCCCCATTCATTCACTTCCCCCCTTTTTGTGACAAGATGTGAATTAAACCAGTTCTTTTGGGTCAAGTGAAATTTTCAGTCTAGAGGTGAGCCACTTCTTAAACTGCTACCACACACTGCACATGAGTCTACTTAAAACCTTGTTCATCTAAAAGTCCATCTTTGAATGTTATCCTGACACATTTATGGTGTTCTCAGTACATTTTGGTAACATGATCAAGCATATAAGAACTTCCAGACTTGGGAACTATCCCCATCGACGAAACCACGCAAGGTATCCTTGATATGGCAAACAATTGATCACCATGAGTCCTTTTAATAACTGGTAAGCATGTGAATAATCTCTCATTGCTGGCATCAAGGTCAAGATAGCACCATGCATCATCAGGTTTGTTTCTCCATAACCCATTACCCCCAATTTTATCATTATTTGAGCCCTTGACAAATTAACAAGGAGAAATAAAAAAAAAGATGAGCAGGGGCCCAAACGGAACAGATATGATCATTTGGTCTAGTCTCTTAAGTTGTTTTGTAGGGCCTAGGAGAAGCAAGAAGGGAACGGACGAATGAACGATCATTAAACAAGCAGACAGAACTTGCGTGGTCCCCCTAGATGGATTCAATTCAAACAGTTTCCGTATGGATTGTCGATGATCTAAACAAAGGCCATCTTGTAATTTTAAAAGGGGAGTATTGAAGTGTGAACATATGCTTAATTGAGTGGGTATATCTACTTAGCTCTGTGTTTAATATTGTTGTACAGGGTCAAGAGGAAAGGAGAACAGAGCAAGAATACAAGAGAACAAAAAAAAAAACAAAAAAAAAACCAAACAAGACTGGACACATACTTCTGGACGAGTCTTGGTGTGAACGGCGACTTAGACAATCCAGATGGCGAACGTCGATGGGGACGAACCTGGCGGTGAACGTCGACTAAGACAACTCCTCATGGAACGTCGACGGGGACGAGCCTGGCGGTGAACGTCGACTGAGACAACTCTGTGTGGAACGTCGACAAAGACAACCCTGCGTGGAACGTCGACTTGGACAACCTTGCTTCTAAACGTCAATGGGGACGATCCTGTTGATAAACGTCGACAAAGACAACCCCATTGGAGGATCGTCGAGCCATCTTTTTAGCAACAACTTTGCCTATCTATAATGTTCCCTGATCACCCTGCAAATTCAACCCACCTGTCTATCCACATTCCATACACACATTCACAAAGCCAAAAAAAAAAAGAGAAAAAGAGAGAGAGCATATGGCCCCTGCTATTCACCATTTCAAACACTTGGACCAGTCCATTCTATATCCCTAAACTATCAGTCAAAATCACCTATCTATCCACATTCCATATACACATTCACGAAGCCAAAAAAAAAAAGAAAAAGAGAGAGAGCATATGGCCCCTGCTATTCACCATTTCAAACACTTGGACCAGTCCATTCTATATCCCTAAACTATCAGTCAAAATCACCTGTATATCCACATTCCATACACACATTCACAAAGCCAAAAAAAAAAAAGAGAGAGAGCATATGGCCCCTGCTATTCATCATTTCAAACACTTGGACCAGTCCATTCTATATCTCTAAACTATCAGCCAAAATCATTCACCCACTAGGAGGAGTAAGTCTGGGATGAGGTATGAGTTATAGCCCAAAGGAATCCAAGGGAGGAAGGAGAATCAAACCTGTTATTGGAAGCCACCACCCCGAACCGAAGGAGGATGAGGAGATTGTCCTGGGGCGGTCTCGCCCCCTTGAAAATCCCCTCTCGCTGGAGAAGGTCTCGAAGTGGCGGATCCTTCAACCATCGAGGGAAGACGAGGGGGGGCCATTGAGTAGGAACGTGATGCACCGCTTCGAAAGGACACCGAGCCTGACAGTCCTGACATCTCAAGAAATTTAAGGTCATCCTCTGTAAATACCCCTGCGGAGTTTATCTTCATCCTCACAGTAGCCACAATAGACCGATACAAGCTCAACTCTTTGTTCCTCCTCTCGACCCGCTGCTGGGAAAGCCGGAGATCGTCTTCCATCTTGTGCTTATTTTCTTCTGCTCTCTGCCTATCCTCCTCCGCCCTCTGTTGGAAGCGTCTGAGATCCTCCTCCGACCTCCGCCGGTCCTCCTCCGCTCTCTGTCTACCATTTCTCTCACTCTCCAAAGAAGACTGAAGGGTATGGATGAACTCTCGCTGCAAACCTGGGTCGGATGCACCTGAGGATGCCTCGAAGTCTGCTACTCTGGATTGCAAGTTGTCCCTCTCACGGGTCAAAGCAAGGACGTCATTCCTTGTCCTAAGAATCTCCCTCTGAAACTGCGCTGCCTCATTCTCTTGTCGGTCCCTAGCCTCTACAAGCTGCATCCTAACATCCATCAACTCGTTTTGAGCCTCTTGCAGTTGACCCAACAGTACAAGTTCTTGACCCGAAGATGATGGTAACGATCCAGTAACTCGAGCTTGCTCTGCTCCCTCAAGGTGTGCCTCAAGATCTCCTATTCTCTGCAAGAGTCGCTGTTTCTCCACCTGGAGTTCACTCACCAATGAAGTTTGAACTGCAAGCTCCTCGCTCACAGTCTTAAGTCTCCGAGCAACGGCAGATCGCCCGCCCTGATTAAAGAGGATTTGAATAATCATTCTTTATGAGAAGCATTATGAAAAGAGCAAGTTTTGAAGGAAACAAACATGCCTACCTCTATGTCAGGCATCAGTTCTTCGAATATCCCAAGATCCTTTGCATGCTCCTTGCGATACCATTCCATGTAGTCATCACTACTGTCAAGATCCGCCGGTGGTCTAACTGGGTGGCCTTTCTCTTCCCATAACTTCAAGTGTTCAGAAAAGTCATCCTCTGGAAAAAAGGCTCTTGGAATCCCTCGTAGAGTCAGACGAGGAGAAGTCGGAAGAGGACCAGGGATCCATTGGTGAAAGCCTAGCTGGCGTGCTACGCGACTAGCACAGTGGTAGAGAACCTCATTAAAGAAAACAAGCCATGTATCGCAGACTAGTTCATCAGGAATCTCCTCCACGTATGGCCTCCATGTCATCTGAAATAGTAACAAGCACATGGGATACTGAGCTGAAAGAATGCACCTCTCAAGGAAAGTTTGATGAAGCAAGAGAACATACCTTCTCCTCAGTCAGCAAGAGAAAATCCTCACGGAGAAGAGCTAGAGTCCTACCATAGTTTGCTTCTGGCGCAACCCACCGCATGGCACGAGGGAAAGATGGGTCACAAAGATCCATTGATTGTGGACGAGCAATAGCAATATGCTCGTACCCAAAGAGCTGTTCACCAAAAAGGGGACGATGAGAAAAATCAATTACAAGTCCAAAGGTAAGCAAATGCAAGCATCGAGCAAGTTATACCTGAAGAAATGCAATGAACCCACCAAGACTCTTGTCCTTTGCCCGTTGCTTCTTTCTTGATAACTCAGCAAATAGATGAGCCAACATCGCTGCTCCCCAAGCATAGTCTCCCATTTGCACCAGATCCTCCATAAGGGTCAAAAAGTGTAAAGAAACTCGGTCCGAGGAATTACAGAAGAGCACGCGCCCAAAGAAAAATAAATAAAAGGCCCTCAGTTCTCTTTGGGCTCGCACAGGATCGGCTACTGTCTTCCTTTGTTTCGTCATGAGGTCTCGGGCCACAAATTGCGCCTCCGTCTCTTTTGGCCGACGCAAGAGGAACCTCCCCAAGCCATATTGAGCAGCAAGACGCCCTAAAGGAATGCGGGTGAGAGTTTTCCCTCCATCAATGAAATCCCAAGCACCGATTAACTCCCGAAATTTGCGACGGTAATTTCCAAGTGTCTTCCCTGTCACCGGGCGACCCGTGACTGGAAGACCAGTGATCCGGAGGACATCTTCTAAAGTAGGCATCACTGCGCCAGTCGGAAGGATGAAGGTGCAGCTCCTTGGATCCCACCTCTCGCCTAAAGCCTCTATATATCCTCGGTCCACACTAAAAGGCTCAATCTGGAAGAAGGCCCGAAACCTGGCCCCGTCTACAAGCCCTTGCTCAACAGGCGCTAGGTCCTTATACCAGTTTCGCACGCCATGCCAAAAAGAACATGATCTCAGCGGCCGCTACAAGACAAAGGTAAGTAAAAAAATGATAATTCCCTACTAATATTTAATTTCTCCTTTCAGGAGTAATAAAAAAAAATGGGGAGGGAGAATCATGTTTACCAAGGCACGACGATAGGCACCCGCCACTTCCTCCTCATCGTCGCCCTCGCCGTCACCCCCCGCCTCCAAATCAAGCATGGCAACCCGTTCATCAGCCCCTCCAGCTTCATTAGGCTCATCAACCCCTGTGTTCGCACCCTCAGACTCGTCCGAGTCCGAACCACCCTCCGCAGCGTCTTGCCCAAAGCCACCCACACCCGCGACAACGCCCGCAAACACATCAATGCTTACGTTGCCCCCTCGACCTCATCTATCTTTGTGCTTTCGTCTGTGGATCTGTTAGTACCTATATTATCACCAGATTCTGCTGCAGTCGACTCATCCCATGATATCTCCTCCTCGGACCCATTAGTCTCCATATTCACCCTCGCCGCGACAATCCCCGCACTCACCGCTCCCGCCTCCACCCCTGACACTCCTCTCGTTGCCACATCATCGACAACCCCCGAGACTCCCACTAGGTGCACGCCCGCATTACTCTCAGCCTCCATGCCCCCCCGCTTCGGGTATAACCGCTGCCCTCATCTCCCTTTTCCCCGCGTCTGCACCCGTCACCCCCATGCGTGCGCCGGCTGCCCCCGATGTTTCGCCGCCCTCCGCAACCGCTGTGTCGCCTCCTACTGCCTCCCCCATCACCGTCATCAGCCTTGTTTCCACCATCGCCGTCATAATGGTCTCAGGGTCCCTCTCGAGCATTTCACCAAACACCTCTCGTGCACCTTCCGTTCCTTCTTCTCCAACACCACCCCGGCCCTCACCGCTGCTGCCCATGACCTCCGGCGTGGCTGAACTTGCTTCCACGATCCCTGCCACCACACCCCTCACCTTCGGAACATCAAGGGTCGCCTTCGGATCATCATTGCTCTTCCCATGTTGCCCCACCGAACCACCCGCGGAAGTCTTCCGCCGTTTTCGCTCCAAGCGCTCGGTCCTCGGCGGCATCTCAATCTCGTTTTGAATAGGTGAGGAAGATGAAAGGGGGTCTGTCTAAAAAAAAAATGGATTTGGGGAGGATGAATTAAAGCTTAGAATTTGGTGACGCCCCGGGTTGAACGAGCGGCTTGTGTTATTTCACATTTCATTTGAGTCAAAACCCCATCACAGCATGTCTAAGTCACCCATATATATATACACATGTATCTATCTAAATAAACATGTATTTAATTTGAGTTGAGTCAAAACCCACCACAGGTATGTCTAAATCACCCATATATATATGCACATGTATCTATCTAAATAAACATGTACTTAATTTAAGTTTATATAGTTGTGCCTTGGAAGCATCTTTGAACACTTTATTTCACGTATCTCCAAAGGATTTCGGACGTATTTTTCAGATTTTTTGGACATTTATTTTCAAATTTTAGACATTTATTTTTTTTCAGATTTTGGATATTTTCAAGTGTTATATTGCCTATATCAATGAATATTCTGATTTTCTGCACTCTCTTTATGTTTTGAGCACCTTTTGGGCATTCTATTGCATAATTTTCAAAGCAAATTTTTGGCACATCTTTAGATTTTGGGCATCTATAAGCATTTTTATTGCATATGTCAGTAGCATTTCGGTACATTTTCAGGATTTTCATTAGGGCTACGACATTTAAACCTGGGCATTTTGTCTCTCAGTACATGCAAGTCAGGATTGATTTCCCATAGTCCAATTTTCTTTGAGTTATCAATAAAATGATCCTTCTCCAATTATTCGAAAGTGTCCCCTTTTTATTTCTGTCATGATATCCCCCTGTTTGCTGAGTTGCAACGCACGGTAGGCACAGGGAATCCAACGCCGGGCTGCAGTACACGAAGGCTAGGAACCCCAACCAAGGGTTGGATCACTCATTGACATTTAGATCAAATATTTCCTTCTCCCTTCAATGATCATTTCATTAATGGATCATAAGAAAATTGCTTCCATGTTTATCTCCTGACTTGTATTTACCAGAAAACAATGCCTGATGGTTAAACCGATCAAAATGAGGTCTCTCTTCTTATCCTCGAATGGTGCTTCAAGCTTCACTTAAAACACCATCCGAGGAGGGGCAATTGTAGATACCCCATTTTGATCGGTCAGAACTGTGAAACACTTATTATTTGTGATATCTTAGTTTGCAGGCCTAAGCCCCGATGATCTTCCCGGAGCCAGAATAATCACTTGAGTAGGGAAAGGGAAGAAAAGAAAGCATGAGCGCAACAAGTGATAAGTCTAAAGAAAAGCTCAAGAGAAGCAGTACTATCGCTCAGAACGGTTAAGCCTTGGGTTGTTGTACAAGACATCTGAAAATCTGTCTGGTGACTAAGACAAGCGACCACCCACTCGTTGTACTGGACAATCTATCTGAGGATTGTCGACTTCGACGATCTTTGGGAGGATTGTCGAACTGGACGATCTTTCTAAGGATTGTCGACTTCGACGATCTTTGGGAGGATTGTCGAACTGGACGATCTTTCTGAGGATTGTCGACTTCGACGATCTTTGGAGGATTGTCGAACTGGACGATCTTTCTGAGGATTGTCGACTTCGACGATCTTTGAGAGGATTGTCGAACTGGACAATCTTTCTGAGGATTGTCGACTTCGACGATTTATGGGGGATCGTCGACCTAGACAATGGGATGACGGATCGTCAAAAATACTGGGATAAGTTCAGCTCGAAAAGGACGGCATGGCTTGAATTTTTTCGCCTCTCCACCAACGTCAGCCACTTCGGGTGAACGTGGGAGCGTCGTGGGGCACTCATGACCTCCCCAAACAGGTGTCAAGAAGGTGGTGGCTCGTTTGGGCTATAAAAGGGAGGCTTTTGGAGGAGGAGAACCATCTTTTACTCATCTTTTACCCATCTTTTACTCTCCAAAACCTCTCCTAGCCTCTCCACTCGAGACCAGCAACCCTTCACCACCCTCCACCCTCCATTTTCGAGCATCACCACCTCCCACACCAGCAGCCACACCAACACTCACCCACCACCCTCATTCACCACTAAAAACCTACACTTTCTCTCCAACACCACCCATCCGAACCCATCCATCCTCCTTCATCACTAGCAGCACCTCACCCCCCTCCACCCTCCATTTCCAAGCATCACCACCTCCCACACCAGCAGCCACACCAACACTCACCCACCACCCTCATTCACCACTCAAAACCTACACTTTCTCTCCCAACACCACCCATCCGAACCCATCCATCCTCCTTCATCACTAGCAGCACCTTGCCCCCCTCCACCCTCCATTTCCAAGAACCACCACCCCCTACACCGGCAGCCACTCCAAACAACCACCCACCACACCTCCCTACCCTCACTTCCCTTCCCTTTCCTTTTTTTTTCTTTTACTTAAAAGAACTTGTATAATATATCATTTCTCATAAAACCCTTAAGCAGGTTGTAACAAGCTTACTAAATCAAATAAATATAAGTTTAATCAAAGTTGAGAGTGTTGGAGTACATCATTGGACTTTTATCAGTTCTTTTGGAAACTATACGCAGCTGGCGGACGACCCTAGCTTGGATCGTTGGTCAGTTGGTCTAGGGACCATTTGAACACTCCCCTTTGCAAGTTTGGGTACCTCCCAAGGACTACTAACCCCTTTTGTTTTATTCTGTTTACTTTATTTGTCATTTACTGCTTTATATGTTTGTTATTACCCTTTTATATACTGTTTATATGCTGTTTTTTTTTTTGTTTTTCTCAGTTTCTTGTTAACATAAAACCTCCCACTAATTTTGTTAAATTTTTCTTGGAGTTAACCCTCGACAATCCCCCTTTCAACTCGTCAAACCTGACAACCCTCCTCTAACTCGTCAAACCCGACAACCCTCCTTTAACTCGTCAAACCCGACAATCCCCCTTTAACTCGTCAAACCCGACAACCCCCCTTTAACTCGTCAAACCCGACAATCCCCCTTTAACTCGTCAAACCCGACAATCCCCCTTTAACTCGTCAAACCCGACAACCCCCCTTTAACCCGTCGAACCCGACAATCCACCCATAGTTCGTCGAACCCGACAACCCCCCTTTAACTCGTCGAACTCGACAATCCAATCATAGTTCGTCGAACCCGACAATCCACCCATAGTTTGTCAATCTCAACAACTCCCCTATGGCTCGTTGAGACCAACAATCCCTTCTGGTTCATCAACCTCCAGTCTATTGACCAGAAAGAACACCTTTTTTATCCCATTTGCCAACCTTGCACAAAAAAAAAGTATCTTTCTCTCTCTTTGGGTTTGCAGGATCAATCTGAGCTTAAACACCTCAAGGCACGGCCGGCCGTGATCCTTGAGAGGAGAACCCGCATCCCTCGTTGAAGGCGAGTAATAACAGAAGAAATCTTCTTTTCTTGCTTTTGAGGAAAAGCAAGTGGCGATCACACCAACGTCCCTGGAAGCGGTCGGGCAACCTTGGACGATCCATCAAGTGGTGATTCGAAGCGCCGTGTGCGTAACGGAACCAAACTTGAAGGAACCCGGATTCA
This sequence comes from Acorus gramineus, assembly GCA_030737835.1. Classification (NCBI taxonomy): domain Eukaryota; kingdom Viridiplantae; phylum Streptophyta; class Magnoliopsida; order Acorales; family Acoraceae; genus Acorus; species Acorus gramineus. The sequence continues at coordinate 2,362,670 of JAUJYN010000024.1, read as the reverse complement.
CGACCACGCCGCGTCAAAAATCCAACACCGACATGTAGGTCTTCCCTGCGGATCGCATCTTCAGGTCATCTTTGCAGGTCACCTATTTTGGTCTTCCCGATAGATCATGTCTTCAGGTCTTCCTTTCGGAGCTCCTCTTCAAGTCTTCCCTGTGGATCTCCTCTTCAGGTCTTCTATGTGGATCGTCTCTTCTTGTCTTCCCTACAGACCACATCTTCAGGTCTTCCCTGCGGAGCTCCTCTTCAAGTCTTCCCTATGGATCGCTTCTTCAGGTTTTCCCTACAGACCACATCTTCAGGTCTTCCCTACAGAGCTGCTGTTCAAGTCTTCCCTGTGGATCTCCTCTTCAGGTCTTCCATGTAGGTCACCTATTCTGGTCTTTCTTGCAGATTAGATTTTCTAGTCATCCTTACAGGTCATCTATTCTAGTCTTTCCTACAGACCATCTATTCAGGTCTTCCCTGTGGATCTCCTCTTCAGGTCTTCCATGTAGGTCACCTATTATGGTCTTTCTTGCAGATTAGATTTTCTAGTCATCCTTACAGGTCATCTATTCTAGTCTTCCCTGCAGACCATCTATTCAGGTCTTCCCTGCAGATTAGGTCTTTAGGTCTTCCTTGCAGGTCACCTATTCTAGTCATCCCTGTAGATCAGTCTTCAAGTCTTTCCTGCAGGTCACTTATTCTGGTCTTCCCGGTAAATCAGGTCTTCAAGTCTTCCCTGTGGAGCTCATCTTCAAGTCTTCCCTGTGGATCTCCTCTTTAGGTCTTCCTTGTGGATCTCCTCTTCAGGTCTTCCCTGCAGGTCACCTATTCTGGTCTTTCCTACAAATCAGTCTTCAGGTCTTCCCTGTAGATCACCTATTCTGGTCTTCCTGGCAAATCAGATCTTCAGGTCTTCCATGCACCTATTCTGGTCTTCCCTGTAGATCAGGTCTTTTAGTCTTCCCTGCAGGTCACCTATTCTTGTCTTTTCTACAGATCATGTCTTTAGGTCTTCCATGCAGGTCACCTATTCTGGTCTTTCCTACAGATAAGATCTTCAGGTCTTCGCTGCAGGTCATCTATTTTGGTCTTCCCTGCAGACCATCTATTTAGGTCTTCTCTGCAGATCAGGTCTTCAGGTCTTCTCTGCAGATCAGGTCTTCAGGTCTTCCCTGCAGGTCACCTATTCTGGCCTTCCCTGCAAATCAGGTCTTTAGGTCTTCTCTGCAGGACACCTATTCTGGTCTTCCCTACATATCAGGTCTTCAGGTCATCCCTCCAGGTCATCTATTCTGGTCTTTTCTGCATATCAAATCTTTAGGTCTTCTTTGCAGGTCATCTATTCTGGTCTTCCCTGCAGACCATCTATTTAGGTCTTCCCTGCAGATCAAGTCTTCAGGTCTTCCCTGTAAGTCACCTATTCTGGTCTTTCCTGTAGATCAGGTCATCAGTTCTTCCCTACAGGTCAACTATTCTGGTCTTTCTTGCATATCAGATCTTCACGTCTTCCCTGCAGGTCATCTATTCAGGTCTTCTCTGCAGACCACCTCTTTAGGCCTCCTATACGGACCAACTCTTCAGGTCTCCTCTACAAGCCATCTATTCAGAACGAGAAGTGACACCCATTTCAACATAAAAATATGCACTCTACCATCCCACAAGGATATAGAGGTCACGTGGACCTTCGCTCAATCAGGGTAAGACAAGCCACACTCTAACTTCTAAGAAGGAAATGAAGTTGCGTGGAGTAATGCTACATCTACTTAAGTAAATTGCACTCTGTCTTCAATGAGACCAGAGGTCACGAGGGGTCATAACCTCATTTACTTAAGAGATAACACTCTACAATCTCTTGAAAATAGAGGTCGCGCAGAGCCACGCCCTACTTGCACCCAAACTAAGACGCATTCATCTGTTATGGACCCGAGGTCGCGCATACAAATAAGTCATACTCGTCCATCTCGGATTAGAGGTTGTGCATGTCTAAAGCTGCACTCATCTGTTATGGACCCGGGATCGTGCATACAAATAAGTCGTACTCGTCCATCTCGGATTAGAGGTCGCGCATGCCTTAAGCCACAGTCATCTATTATGGAACCGGGGTTGCACATACAAATAAATAGTACTCGTCCATCTCGGATTAGAGGTCACACGTGCCTTAAGCCACAGTCATCTGTCATGGAGCCAGGGTCACGCATACAAATAAGTCATACCGTCCATCTCGGATTAGAGGTCGTGCATGCCACAGGAAAGGGAGCGCTACATCCTCTTTAGACAAGAAGTCATGAACAATTACAATGCATCTCAGACCTAGATTAAAAGTAGCATTTGCTATCTCATACAGGTAACAAAGGTAAGCATGTAGGCTATATGCCTTTAAGACTCATGCATAACATGGGCAAAGCTTATTCAAACACTAGAATATCATGCAAAACATTCAAACTTCATAAAGTTAAACTGTTCAAAAACTATGTTCCCATACAATAAAAGACCCTGTAATTGGAAGTAAGGATAACATGCAAAAAGATAAGTTCTCTCATGGTTCTACTTCACTTTAATCTTTTGGAGAAGTACAGGCCTGAGAATCTGCAGGCACTTCAGCCCCACCTCCGGTCTCTTTTTTAGCGAACGATCTGAGCGAGACAGAGAAAGAAGATCATCAATAACCACCAGGTCTTCCAGGTTGAAATAAGAAAGAAGTAGACAAGTGTCACCTTGGCAAAACTTAGAGGAGGATTTAGCATGCAAGGTCCCAAGGTTTGATCTTCCACTCTCCCGAGCCCCGAAAGACCAAAAGTCTGAAGATTTGGTCCAATCATTAAGAGGACTTCCCTTAAGTCTATTATTCTGCTCTCTCAGTCCCCGAAAGACAAGAAGAGGGGGCATTTGTAGAAGACTAAATTTGTCATACCTGAATAAGGAATAAAGGTGCAGGAATCAATTCGAATAAAATAAGAATTTTGTATTAAAGCGCCTATCAAAGCTGATAATACAACTCGATAAGAAGAACCGTTTAAAAGGCCATACCGCCCCGGCCCATCACATTCTGGCATAAACACGACACTATCTTAGGTTGGGCCAATAAACGGTCTAGTCGTACTCCCGACCAGACCTGGGTGAATAGGGGCATAGCTCCTGTCCAACCTGAACAAAAGCACGGAGTTTGCATCGGCGAGATGACAGAAAGCCCAAGGAATATTCCCTGACACAGTGGCTGCAACCAATTGTCATAAATTGGTTATGACTTGATGATCCCAAGATTACACGTGTCAACCAATCCAAGAGCCACATGGAAGATTTCATCTCATGGCAACAGGCGCACCCCCTCCTACTATAAATAGGAGGGTATCCCCTTCACCATAAGGGGGAGACTTATTCTTCTTCCTCAAAGGACCCTACACACAAGCTAAAAATCTCATTTTAATGGAGATTGGATTTGATCGTCGGAGGTTCTTGGGACAGCACCACTTCCGATGTGAGATCCCACCAAAAGAGGAACTAAGTGTGACTTGATCCCTTAATAAGGGTATGTGGGCAGCGTGAGAAGTTACATAAGTTTCAGTCCAGACAAAAATCTCGTCAATCGATCCACTGCGGACTCTCATCGTTGTCTCTTCATGGATCTACCCAAACCAAGCCCAGACCGTCCTTGAGTCCAGCCCATTCGAGGAGGAGTACATTTTCACCTCTCACATGTACCATTCCAAAAAAAAAATGTATAACTAAGAATGGTGTATTAATATATTGATTAGAAATAATTTATTTTATACTAGTACATTATAAATATGAATTTAAATAAAATATTTATTGTAAAAGTTGTTTTTTAAAGAAAAAAATATCTGTAGAAAATATAATTATTCAAATAATTCAGAAATTTTCATTTAAATTCCGATTTGACTAATGTGTGTTGGATATGGATTCGGATACATGTACTCAATAACAACTTCAGATACTAAGATTCCCTACTCTGATGGATATTCAAAGTCTGGAATTAGATCAGGAGCATTCACATGTTTCCACAATGAAGAAAATGTGCCATTTATCTATTATAATTTCATCCACATGACCTATATCTCACACCTGTATTTATATGCATGAAACAAAAGGTGATGTGGCACATTAATCATCCCCTCAACCAGTGGCGGAGCCAAGATTTTTATAAAGGGGCCTAATGTGACTTATTTAAATATATTATAAAGTTATATCACTATATGTATATTTTTTAATTTCAATTGCATAGATTAAAAAATGAGTATGTATAAAATGAAACAAAGGCATTCACACAAAACATATCACTGAATAATTCTGAAAGATAATTATTATATTTTAAAACAATATGTCAAATTTCACATTGATGATTCACAAAAAAATGGCAATACATAAATAAAAATTATGCTTTTTAGAGAGGATTGACAATTCTTGATCGTGGGACGGTTGATGGAACAAAAATAAAAATTAAGGTTTTTTTAGATATGGAAATTGATATTAGGAACAATTAGATACACTAAAAAAGAAACAAAAAATTAAAAAATTATGTTTTTCAAGATACCTAGACAAGATGTCGAGAAGTGGGATCTGTAACTGTGTGCCGACTGCGGACTATATCTTTGTTGGTTTTTTTTTTTTTTGTGGAGGGGAGGGGGATAATTAATTGTAAAAGAAAGGGTGATTGGTGAGGCCGATGAGGGATTAAGACCTAAGGGCATACGTGGATTAATCAACGGGTATTATAGCCTCATGGTAGTTTCTTTTTTATTTTTTTTATTGTCTGATTTTGCATAGTGGGCTGGCTGTTATTAGTCATGGGCTTTATGACCCTAAAATAAAAAAAATAAAAAAATAGGGGGGGCCTCAAGTGGGTCCGCCACTGCCCTCAACCCAATGCTCATGTTTGGATTAGGGTTGACACATGCACTGTAAACCCTTGTGCTTGTCAAGAAACTGTGGATATATTTTTGTTTTAGTGAAATTATTATGTAAATTGAAGAGCATGAAAGACTTCACAATATATAAAAGAATGTGTTATGTGGCGTCCATATTGTTCCATGTAGCATTGAAGAAGATGTAGAAGTCGTTGGATCGAGAATTGATCAACCTAACAAAACAATGTGTTGGGTCACCTTCTATATCTGGATCCACCTGTTTCTAGCACGTTTTGGATCCACACAAGCGAGCCACTGAAGTTCAAAGCAGTATTATCACGTGTCAGACTATGAGAGCTTGTTATTTTTTTCTCCTCACATATCTAATGGTTACATACATTTCAATTTGTCACAAACAAGATCGGTTCTAACTCTAGGCGGCCTAGACGGCTGTTTGTGATAACTTTTTTGGGGTTATTAATTTTAATTTTTGTTTGTTTGTACTGATACATATATACAAGGTTCCATTTTAAGGTGTTTGTTAGGGTGCTTGTCTGGGGTCAATCCTAGACCACTAAAATGGACAATGAATGTAACATTTTGCATCCCAACTAATAAAATACATGCATGATTTTTGTTACAATATAATATATAACTAGTTGATTAATAAATTCTTACAACCTTTTGTCTTCATCTGTCCTTGGTAGAGGTGCTTGGGCAACTTGTGAGGAAACACAACTTGTTTTGATCTAAAAACTTAATTAATTTTTTTCTTTTCCTCCCATATCTTTAGACTGAGAGATGTTTCCTAGCTAGTTTTTGTTCTGGCATATGAGTATTTTATGTCTAGATTTCGTAAATTTTTTTTTACAGCTCACTTGAACTGATTCTCCACCCTTTTGGGTTTGGCACTTCTTTTCAGGTTTGTTTTGTATCTCTCAAACAGTTCTGTCATATTTGTATGAGTTTTCAGAACTGCAGCATGGAATGCTGCTGCCTATAGTTTAATAATCTCTCGTTTGGGTTGCACCATAAAAAATTTAGTGCATGGTGGATAACTATTACATACAAGAAATAAATCATTTTATTCTCCAAAACAAAAGGAATAAATCATTTTTTGTCAAAAAGAAATTTTCATTGTTTAATTGATTTTGAATAAATTGTAGATAAAATGTGAATGTGTAAAATATTTTAAAAGGTGAAAAAGTCAATTATGATATATGAGTATAAGATGTGTATAAAATATTTTAAAAGATGAAAAATGTTAATTAGGATATGTGAGTGTCCTAATTCATAAGATGTGATAATATGTGAATTGACATGTGAGCTCCTTTTACCAGTGGAATAGATTTGGTGGAATAACATAGTTCTAATAGAGACTTGGAATACCAATACTAATTTATTCATATGTATTTTGACATGGCTATACCATTTATTCTTAGCAAACAAACATGCTTATGAGCTTGTTCAGTCCTATACCACCTCATTCTACACCTATTCCACTACCCAGACAAGGAATACATATTGTATATTTGTATGTATTAAAAGCCATTTTTTTAAGATAAGCTTGTTAAAATGAAAAATATACCCAACGAAATCTTTTATTACAGTTTAGAAACATCCAAATAAATTACTTTTAAACTAAAAAAAAAAAAGGTTAACAATCATGCAACCTAAATTCACTTTTTTATATTCCAAACTCAAAACCCATGAATACAATTCCCTACCGAATTCTCTTCCAAGGTGTTCTAAAATTGATATTTTCATTGTGTACATGAAATGATTCTACAACACATGTTAGCATTTCGCAATTGGGGTATCCTAACATTGTATCTTTACAAAACACATGATTCCCACAATGCATGTTGGACACAAAATTAGCCATTGACAAAGAGTACATGAAGGTTTTTTTTTTTTTTTCATATGAAGATGATTGTTTCCACTATACATGGAATGGTTCAATCACTGGTTCTTCTTTCTTTGTTTCAAACCAAAAAAACATTTCTTCATTTCACATAATTTTTTTCTCCATATTTTGCATCAACATGCTTTAGTTGGATAAGGAGATAGCTAGCTGGCAATAATTGAGTAGAAAAGTGGAATAAAGTGTAGTCAATTATTCCGCTTTTGAATCGAAATAAAGATTAATTTTTGTTCCTATAAAAAAAAAACTCCACAATGAAGGATGGGACGTGTGTCTTATACGGATGGCTCAATGTAGATTCCAAGAAGATAAGAAACCATCGGAGGATGTGTGTCTGCCCAAAGAGTCCAGGGGTTATTTTCGGAGTTTAATGGTATTGCATCACATGTACCTACGAATCAATCTGTTGGCCCATTTGCGTCCCACTATTAAAACATTCCACATCAGGATTGGGACTAGATCCCATCAAATATACATGATTTGAGGTAATCAATATAGATCCCTAAAAATCTCACGCAAGATCTCAAACTCCTCCATATCGAGAGATTTCTCCCTATCCGTCTAAATAAATAAGAAATCAATCTTTCTATTGAGGTATGTGAAAAACTCATTTTTACTGGCTTGGACATCAGAGGGCCTTTTGCAGGTCACCCCTTTTCATTTCTCGACGTTTAAGGTCTCGGATCGCCGACAACTAGCACCATCCAGTCGGATGAGAGAGAAGTGGACGGATCTCACAACTCGGATCTGGTTCATCAATTTTGTCCCCTCCACCATTGTTTATTGGATTATGTGCTGTGAATCATGTGAACCAACGATAAACCTCCACGAAACATATACTTTAACTGTGTGACGCACATGAGGTCATACACAAAACCTCCATTATTCGACCACGTGCTCTCGAACTAGGTCAGACAGGGCACAATGGTTCATTGACCAGGTCAATCCTCACATGCCCAGGACCTCACAAAATAGTTCATCAGGTCCTCTTGATCCCTCAACGGTCGGTAAAAGGGTGAGGGCAGTCTCAATCTATCCTTAATCGGATCCATCCAACATTCCATTAGTTAGTTCACGTTAGGGGTGGTAAACGAGCCGAACAAGCTGAGCTTTGACTTGTTCAAGCTCAGCTCATTTAGTATCATGCTCGGCTCAGAATCGAGCTTTATTTCATGTTCAAGCTCGGCTTGTTGGGCTCGTGAAAAACTTTATTGAAGCTTGGCTCGTTTATTAAACAAGCCAAATCGAAGCTCGAATCAAGGCTCGACTCGGACTCGTTTATCTAAAAAAAATCTTGTTTAGCATTTGAGAAGTCACATTTCACAAATCACAACACCTTATATATGTGAAAGTGACATAAGCTCTGGCTCGGCTCATTCCCCTTTTTTATGTTAAGTAAACAAGCCCGTCTAGGCTCGACTCAGGCTCGGCTCGTTTACAAACCGAGTTTCAAAAATTTTTCAAACTCGATTCGTTTGTCTAATCGAACGAGCCTGAATAAGCTTTAATCGAGTCAAGCCTAAACTGCTCAGCTCGTTTACTAGCTCTAGTTCACGTTGGACCCACACTCGTTTGATGAGTTCACATTGTAAAATCTATTAGAGGTCAAAACAATGTCAACACAAAATGTGTCGGCATGTAAGGACTCGTTATTTCTTCCCCCAACAAAATTGAGATATATTATTCTTAAATCATGTCAACTTGTCAAACTACATGAATATATCCGTTTCTAAACAACATTGTGAGTTGTCATCAGTTTCACATGCTACCTTCTCCACGTACGTAGAGTTTATGTAGGATCACTTAAACAAATACAGGGGTTCACTAGGATAACTACACTTGCCATGCTAAAAATTCTTGTTTAGTTCACCTAAGTCTTAAACAAGCACCGATCATCTTTAAAAATGCAAGAAATTACAATCTTCAGTCACTGATCCATTTGGGCAAGTTGTGTTCCCAAATCCCACTTCCCCATGCTACATTATAAATCACCCACACTTGGCATTGTTATAATTATTTTGCAGGACCAACACATTTTGATTTTTAGGTAAGTATACATACTTGTTTAATAAAACATACATGTTTTTTAAATAAATTATATATTTGAATTAATTGAATATCTTTTGTTTAATATTTTCTGTAATTGAATATATGCTCACCCAACTAAATTACTCAATTAAACTACTCATGTACCCATATAGTATTGCAAGAATGACTTAATCTATAAGCGGTTATATACGAGCTTAAAACATCACGCGTCTTATAACCTTGTCAATTATCTGAATTTTAAGATTTATTACGGATTCATATATATATATATATAGAGGGGAGCGATGGGGTGCGGCCGTGCGCACGGTGCACCCCATCGTGCGCACCACAATCTCAGTCATCCGATCGCTGATCTCGCGATCGGACGGCTGATGATGATTTAAAAAAAAAAATTTTTTTTTTTTTTTTGAACCGGATGAAACCGGTTGAGACCCCGTGACCCCCAAAGCCTCTCTCTCCTCTCTCTCCTCTCATTCTTCTCTTCTACTCACACAACACACACAGGAAAAAAAAAAAAAAAAGGGGAGCACCACCTACTGCACCACCTGCTCCGCCCTCATCCGCTAGGCTACGTCCACCCCTCCCCGTGCCCGTCAACCACCGGCCATCCCCTCCCCGTCCCGTCGACCACCGGCCACCCCCTCCCCGTCCCGTCGACCACCGGCCACCCCCTCCCCGTGCTCGACGACCAACGGCCACCCCCACCGATTCGCAATGTAAGTTATTTTTTCATTTTTTGAATCAGGTACTGATTATCTAGGTTTTTATCTGATTTGTTTTCAAATTTAGGGTTCTCTTTTCAGATTTATTTTCAGATCTAGGTTTTCTTTCTGATTTGTTTTCATATCTAGGTTTTTTTTCTGATTTGTTGTCACATCTAGATTTTTTTGTGATTTGTTTTTTTGTACAGCATTCTTCAAAGTATTATTTGGTTGATGATGAAATATGGAGAGGTAGAGTATTACTTTGTAGATTTAGACATATTCAGATTAGGGCTGCAACTTGGGTTGGGTTGAACCCGAACCGGATGGATTGAACCTGATTTTTATATGGGTTGGGTTGGCCAAATCGGATTCGGGTTCGGGTTGGTCAATTCGGGTTGACTCACAAATCGGGTTGGGTTCGAGTTGGCCTCACTCATAACCTGATCCAATCCGAACCCGTAAACTAATAGTTAAAAAAATATCATGATCGTTCATTCTGTAACGCCTAATATGGGCCGTTCAAATTTTAAGTAAACCTAACTAATCTTACGAGTTGGGTCGAGTTGGTTTATTTAATTTACACATCATATTTAAAATTTGGGTTGGGTCGGATTGATCTATTTAATTGCGGGTTGGGTTCAGGTTAGTCCAATTCGGGTTAAAAATTGGGTTGGGTTGGATTAGGGTTGAGTAATTTAGAATTCGGGTTGGGTTCAGGTTAGGATTAACCCGAACCCAACCCGCTCGAGTTGCAGCCCTAATTCAGATGCTCAGGTGGTCATTTTTTTAAAAAATATCTAATTTTTTATTAAAATATCTATATTTCATGAATAATCTATTATTAAATACCATATTTTATGAATCTAAATAAATATAAATATAATTTTTTGAAGAAAAATATATTAAAATATTACAAATATAATATTCAGATAATCCAAATTCAGATCCGCATAGTGTGATTCAAATGTTAACAAATGCACATACACATTCAGATATTGGCAGGCCTACTTTTTGATGCTAGACTTGGACCAGAGCATTTACATGCCTATATGGCTTTATCTGACTTACCTGTGTATTTGCTGTATCCATGAGACAGAGAATGGAGGGACACATCACATTATTCAGCTCCTCAAAACAATGTTCCATGTTTTCTAATGACGGAGAACGCATGGGGACTTACTCCGGGGTGATTTTTCGGAGGCTCCTAGCGTATGTGGAGAACGCATGGGAGGAGATCGGCGGTTTACTCCGCAAATGGGGTAGATGCCTCGCGGGTGCGGGCCACGTCGGGGTCGTGGGAGATCAGCTACTCCTGGGGACTTAAAAACCATTAGGTTTCTTTCCCCCTCATGAAGGCAGATATCTCTTCTACCATCCCCTCTCCCCCTCCCTCTACTCTTTGTTGCTCATTTTTTTTACTTTTCCTCTATGTACTTTGCGTTATTCTTTGTTTTAGATTTGTACTGCGACACCTCAATGAATGAAACCGCGGTAGAAAATCTATCTTTATCAAAAAAAAAAAAAATATACCTTTATCAAAAAAAATGTTTTCTTCCCATTACATCAGCTCCAATATATGACAAGAACCTATGGACATATTTTTTTAAAAGTTTTTTTTTTTAGTTTTAAATACCTGCAAACGTGTTTATTTAGGGATTGATCTCTTTTTTTTTTCATTTTTTTTTAGGTTTCCATATTCAACCGTTCATTTGGTTTTTAGTCTCTCCGTCAAACGTCCATCCATACACCGTTAATTTGTGAAATGTGATTTTATTTTTAAGTCCCTGTAAACTATGTTATTTAGTGATCCGTCCCTCCCTTCTTCATATTTCATTTTAAGTCCCCAACTTCAAATGTTTTTTTCTTATGAATCCCTGGACAAAATGTCTATATGATTTTGTAAGTATTTTGGTATTTGAGACTGATATACAAAATGTTTGGAAAAATATCCAAATCAAAACTGCATTTGCATTGTTAGGTGTTCAGTGATAATTTTAGTGTTATTCAACACTGTATATGTCCACCCAATCCGAGATTGCATTATCTTATGGTCTTAGCTGTCTAATTAGGATTGATTACATGAGCAAAAGAAGAATGTTTACATAAACAAATTTTGATGATTTTTTCACTATTGAATTTTGATTTAATTGATTTTTTCGTGATTGAAAATTGTGAAATATTAAATTATATATTTTGAGTGTGTTTAGAATTTTAAATTTAAAAATTTAGATGCCATTAAAAAATTTGTATGTAGTCAATGTAAAATTTATTTTGCATGGTTCTAAAATTTTAATTATTTAGAGATTAGTGATTTCAGGGGAATCTAACATATTTATATTATATATATATTTATTTAACATTTAAGCTACTATTATTTAAGTTTTTATTATTTATTTATATTTAAAATCTCATTCATGAAGGATGCAAGAGTTTTAAATATCAAAATACTTACAAGATCATATAGACATTTTGTCCAGAAACTAATAAGAAAAAAATGTTTGAAGTTGATGATTTAAAAAGAAATATGAATAAGGGAGGGATTGATCACTAAATAACGTAATTTATAGGGACTTAAAAATAAAATCATATTTCACAAACTAAGGTTGTATGGACTGACGTTTGATCGAGGGATTAAAAACCAAATAGGTGGTTAAATTTGGGAACTAAAAAAGAAATATGAAAAAGGGAGAGATCGATTCCTAAATATGCATGTTTACGGGGACTTAAAACTAAAAATCCATTTTCTTTATTTGTGAAATTATTATACAAATAGTTCAATTATTTATGTGAGATTATTACGTTCATTTGAGTTGTTCACCGCACCGATTTGTTAACCTTGACTCTAGACAAGCTAGACGGTTTCCTAGGACACTCATCTAAAGGGATTCTAAATTCAAAATTATTTTGTTTTATCAATATTTTTGTAGGTGCTTACCATTTCTTTTTCTTCTTTTTTTTTTGTGTAAATATATACAAATTAAAGGGTCCTATTTTAAGTGTTCAATCGGTCTAAAATTTTCATGTAGATGATACAAAATATTGTAAATTGTGTACGTATTGATGTTTAACATTATGAAAATTAGAATATTTTTTACATGTTTTTTTTTTATATCATTTATGTGACATGTTTCTATTAAAGTACACATAGATCATCTATGCTAATCACATATATTGAGGATCCAGACTAGTCCCTACGGCTGTGGATGTAACATTTTGCATGCCAAATAATTATAAAATACATACATGATTATGGTTTTTATATAGTACAACTTGTTGCTTAATGATACACACACCTTTTTGTCTCCACTTTTTGTCTCCACTTGTGTCATTGCTAGGGGTGTTTTGACAACTTGGGAGGAAACACAACTGGTTTTAATTTGATTTATATCTTAAACTTTCTTCTTCATCCCGTGCCTCTGGACTGAGACTTTTTTTATTAGTTTTTGTTCTTGTATAATATTTTATGTTAATGGAATTCATCAAAATAGACAAAAAAAAATTGATAATAGTAATTTATAATTCACTTGGCTTGGCTCTCTCACCCTTTTAGGGGCTGGCACGTTTTTTCAGTGTTGTTTTGTCTAATCAACAGTTGTCTCTTTTGTATAAGCTCCCGGTGCAATAGGATTAAAAAAAAAACATTGCCACTAATGTGGTTTCATTTCTGGAGTGTTTTTTTTTTTTTTTAGATAAGCTTTTTGAATTATATTATTAACAAAATCTACAATGGCATTAGGCCATCATAATCGGTCACCCTCTCCTAGATTATTCTACTCCAAGCCTCATAAAATATATTAACAAAAAGAGAGACCATACATTAAATTCCACAACTTTCTAGTTAATGTGTTTATATTATTTTATAGAGTATGTCATAATGAATTTTTTTTTAACTTTTAATTAGGGACTGTTTGGGTAGTGGAATAGAAGAACATGATAAAATAAGAGAGAATAAGCCTCATAACATGTTTGTTTGCAAAGACTGAATGAATATTATAATATTATAATAGATAAAAATAAGCTGTTATTGGATTTTAGTTTCTTTAAAATTGTATTATTTCACAAAATCTATTCTATATGTATATAAGGGGCCACATGATTTTTTCATCTCTTATAAATATTTTATCAAATCTTATTCATCTTTTTACTATACAATTTATCAATGGTCAACCAAACAACAAAAAATTTAATTTTTTTTAAAAATAAAATCAAATTAAATAAAAAATAATTTATTCCTTATTCATACAACGAGATTTTTTTAATTTTTTTTGGAAATTCATACAACAAGAGTTATCCATCCAAAATAACTTACGACGTTATTTAAATGGGACTTAGGTTCAAGGAGGTGATCTCTTAGCCTCTGTTTAGAACGGAATGGGCCACGGAATAATATGAAATAAAACAGAATAAATAATTTTTGGTGTTTGAGTGCAATGAATACCCTGGGATAACCTATGCTAGAATAAACTGATATAAAGTAGTATATGAATTCTAACCAACTCTTGAAATTAAAGTTCTTCTAGGTTTATTCCAATCAAATAATATGTGAATCCACTGTCAAATCAACTGTTATCACCTCTTATAAATTACCTCTCAAATCAATTATTATCATTTTTTTAACTTTTTATATATCTTTATTCGTACTTTATTCATATTTATCCAAATAACAAAAACTTTATTATTATGTTTCTCAATGAGAATAATTCACAACGAAACACAAAATCATTTATGCAAGGCTATACACACTTATACCAGTATAATTGTATATCTCGGAATAAGTCTTATTATGTAGCCAAACATGAGCTTAAATATCGATATAGCAAGAATCTTTAAAAAGTTATGTATTATTTTATTTATTTTTTGAATTTTTTCACAGTTCCATTGCTGATTTGGGGTTTGAGATCTTTTTCTTTATTTTATTTGTATATATGAAAATTTCTATCTTTTAGGATCTCAATCATTTCAAGTTTTTACCTTGATTTTTTTTCTTTTATTTAATTTGAATTGGTCCATTTATAAAAACATTTACTTTTTATTTAGATTTTATGATCTCATTTATACAATGTATAATATTTTTAATAAAATATATATTAATGAATTGTATGATCTCATTTATACAATGTATAATATTTTTAATAAAATATATATCTTATTATAATGAGTGTAGATATATAGAAATATTTGTACATTGGATTGTAAAATGAGCTTAGTGTAACAACTATTTTAAAGTAGGGAAAAATCCAAATAACCCCCTAGCAAATTGCATGAAATCAATATATTTCTCTTATTTTTCCTAAAGTCCATATAACCCCATGAAAACACCTATGTAAATTCAAATAGTCTCCTGAGTTAAATTTTCGTTGACAGATTATGATTATTCTGCGAATATTTTGTCCGATTAAACCTGGTTGAAAATATAGTATACCAAAATCCTCCATATAAAGTGTTAAAAATACAGAAAATCCTCACGATTTTACCCCTCTAAATAGTTTTATAATCTTATGGGATAATAAAATCATCATTTACAAAAGTTTTTCCACATTTCTAACAAATTGTACGTTTTTTATTTTTCGTATACTATTTTTTTAGTCAGGATTAACAAAACCAGGGGCGGGCATTTTGTGAAAAAAAAGCTCCAAATAGCAGTCAAGCCCAGTTTTTTAGAAAAAACCCCCCAGTAAAGCCCAGCCCATATTTTGTTAAAAAACCCTCAAAACACCAGTCCAAGCCAGTTTTTTTTAGAAAAACTCCAAAACAACTTGCTATATAAACTTCAATTTACCTAATTGAGCATCTTTTTTTTAAGCATATTTTGCAGCCGGCCAGCCATCAATGAATAAATCACCAAACAGTATGTATGAATTTGATTTTATTTATAAATTTTCTTTAATTCTTTTGATTTATTATATGTTTTGTAGATGCATTTAGATATTTCATATTTTGGCAATGTTTGTTGGTGTGATTTTGAGTTCATTTGGTAAAATATTGATTAGTGTCAAAGAATATACTGTATATAAAATCAAGGTGTGCAGTGGTAAGAATCGATGGGAATTTTTTGTTAGCTTTTATGTTTTATTGACATTTATTTTATTCCAAATAAATGAGGAATTGTTCTTGATTATCTCGGTGTCTAATAAGAAAACTAAATAAAAAAATTTTAAACTGAGTTTGTATTTGTGATTTTCTTTTATATAACATTTGAATTTTTTTTAGAATATCTTTTTTATGTAGGTTATAATTTTAGATGGATTTTAAGTGAAGGATTGTATTTCACTAAAAGAAAAGAAGAAAATAAAGAGAGAATTTGTTGAAATTATTGATTCAAATTCGATAATAGATGATTTCTACTCTCTAAAACACAGCAAGGCTCAATTTCAATCATGCTTTATTCTATAGTTTTTTTAATTTATCTGAATTACTCTCGACTGGACTTTGATTATGAATTTCTCTACTTAGTATTTTTTTTAATATAGTATTTGATTATTAGCTTTTGTATTAATGAACTTGTTTTGTTTTACTTAATTTTTTGATGAATTTATTTTATTTCAAGTGCATCATTTGACTCCAAAAAAAAAAAATTGATATTTTTATCAAGAGAATTTTTTTTTATAAAAAGATTAATTCAACCCACCCGAAAAAAGTTTTCTGGATCCGCTACTGAACAAAACAGAATATTCACATAATATTCTTCATCAATCAATGGAAGTTTTAACCCAAGAGGTGAATATTCATCGTCAATAAATAAAAATTTAACTCTAGAGTTATTTTTATATTTACATAGGGGTTTTAAGGGTGTTATATGGACTATACAAAAAGTCAGGGTGGTTACATGGAATTCTGATAGTGTACATGGGTAGGGCTGGTAAACGAACCAAGCTGCTCGGGCTCAGCTCAGTTTGAGCTCGTTCAGGCTCGTTCAACTAAACAAATGAACGAGCTTGAACAATTTTTAAAGCTCGGTTAGGCTCGGGACCTGGATTGAATTTCATTTTGTGTTCAAATTCGACTCGTTGTGTTATAAAAAACATAGTTGAAATTTGACTAAACTCTTTTATAAAATCAGAACATTAAATTAATACAAAGCTATGCTCGTTTAGGCTCATGAAGGCTAAAATTTTATTTTCAATCCCTAAAAATCCTAAAATGAAAAAAAACGCTAGACTTGTTGAGGCTTGTGAGCTCGACTCGACTCATTTATGAACTAATCGAAATTGAACATATCAAAACTCGACTCGTTTGACTCGTTTATCACCCTATACATTTAAAGTAAAAGTATATGTTCGGATAGCCCTACATCAAATAATCGGTTCCTTCGTGTGATTCAGATCCGCTCATTCAGTCGGCCAACTTCCCTCCGTGTGGGCCCCCCACAATTTCTCGCGATAAAATCCAAAAACTCGAACTTTAACGCGCACACACTCGTCTCCCCCAACCGAACCTCGGACGTACCCTGCCACGTGGCACCACCCCACCTCCCTCTCTCCCTCAATAAAATCGCCCCTTCTCGTCCGGTCGTCCCCCTCTGAAAACCCAGACCCAAAAATCTCTCTCTGTAATTCACACGCGCGCACATGCCGCTCCGCACGTGCCTCTCCATCTGCTCGACGTCCACGGACGACTCCACTCTCCTCCCCAAACCCCCCCGCCACGTGTCAACAACCTCCGACCCCACCACCTCCTCCTCCTCCTCCCTCCACTCCGCCCTCACCTTCCCCACCCTCCAAACCCTCCAAACCCCCCAACCCACCCCTCTCTATCCCCACAAACTCCTCTCCACAACCCAAACCCCCCACCACCTCCCCATCACCTCCCTCGCCCTCTCCACCGACCACCGCCTCCTCTACATCGCCACCACCTCCGCCGTCTCCGCCGTCGACTCCCTCTCTCTCCACCCCCTCTCCTCTCTCCCCACCCCCTCCTCCGCCGGCGCCGTCAAATCCCTCTCCTTCGACTCCCGCCTCCGCCTCTTCACCGCCCACCAAGACGGCCGCATCCGCGTCTGGTCCTCCCCCCACCACCGCCCCCTCGCCTCCCTCCCCACCCTCCCCGACCGCCTCCGCCGCCTCCCCCTCCCCAAAAACTACGTCCACGTCCGCCGCCACCGCCGCCGCCTCTGGATCGAACACGCCGACGCCGTCTCCGCCCTCGTCGTCTCCGGGAACCTCATCTACTCTGCCTCCTGGGACAAGACCCTCAAGATCTGGCGGACCTCCGACCTCCGCTGCGTCGAGTCAGTCGCCGCCCACGACGACGCCATCAACGCCGTGGCCGTCGCCGGCGACGGCACCGTCTACACCGCCTCCGCGGACCGGCGCGTTAGGGTTTGGTCCCCCGATCGAGATAGTCAGCGGCACGTGCTGATCGCGACGCTTGAAAAGCACAAGTCTTCCGTGAATGCGCTGGCGTTGAGCGAGGACGGTCGGATCTTGTATTCGGGGGCTTGTGACCGTTCGATCTTGGTGTGGGAGAGGGAGGAGAGCGCGGACCATATGGTGGTCCGGGGTGCACTGAGAGGGCACACGAGGGCGATATTGTGTCTGATGAACGTCGGTGATTTGTTGTTCTCGGGGTCGGCGGATCGGACGGTGAGGATGTGGAGGAGGGTGAGGGGGAGTGGGCAGTACTGCTGTGTGGGGGTGTTGGAGGGGCACGTGCGAGGGGTGAAGGCGTTGGTGGCGTTTCGGGAGGGGGAGGACACGTGGCGGGTTTGTAGCGGGGATTTAGATGGGGAGGTGAGGGTGTGGAAGGTGTGGGTTTCCGGTGGGGATATTTGTGGTGTTAGCAGTAATAATAATTGTTGTAATAATGGAACAAATAAAAGGTGATTTTTGGGGGGTGATTTTTTTTTTGATAGGTATGTGTAGAGCTTTATTTGCTGATTTATTATTTTTTTTTTGAAAAATGTTAAAACTTAGGGTGCGTGGAAACGCTGCATTTAACTGTTTTATATACGATTTTTAAGAATGTAACGATAATGACTATTTTATAAAACATAAATTTTGAGACATGATCCTTTGATAAAATCTAAAAATGATGATGTATGTAAGCTGATATGTTTGGTAATAACTTTTAGTTTTTAAAAAAACTAAATTTCTCAATATTTTTTTGTCAAACACACTCTTAGTCATGACGGATCATTTTTGCATATCACATGCGATTTGAATTTTTTAAAATATGTTTTTAATTAGAGTTGTATGCAATGTTACAAAAAAAATAATGCACATGTTTCAATGAATTAAATGAATATACTTTGTTTTTTGTAATATAACTTTTGTTTTTGTAATATAACACATATGTAAACGTTTGATAATTTTATATACTACGTTAACACGTTGCAATGTCAACCCAAAAAAAGTTATTTTGGGGGTGGGATTGCGACATTATAGGATTGCTTTAATGTTCTTGTATAATGACTGTTGGTGATAGAAATTTCACTTTAAAAAAGGCTGCCCACTATATACAATAATAAAGCCATATATATTTTTGGTTTATGATGCTTTTTTATTCAGTTTTAATCAATGAAATGCATGCATCAACACTAACCCTGGTCACGGCCAGCCTTGGCTTCAATCTTCAAAGAGCAAACAATGGAGAACAGTATGGGTGAAGATGCTCCTCTATTTTCAGTAATTTGTAAAATTATGATAATGTTATTTTTGGATATAAAAACTTTAATGATTATTTGGTAATTCAGTTGTAGCATGGGATTTTATTCCAAAACGGCAAAAATGCAAGCTTTCATTTGGAATCAAGAAGATATTAGAAGTTTATGGCTCCTCTATATTGTAATGAAGACAAATTAAAGGTTCCCACTTTGTTTTTATTTGAAACATAGTCTTTAAACAAATAGATCATGACTTTTTCTTTTCTATATCTGTTCTTTTTGTTTTTTTCGGTTATGATATTATTAGAGATTTATTTTTTATTTAAATTTTTTTGTTTATAAAGAATAAAATCAACACACATGTTATTTTTTATACGTATTCATTTTTATCATTGTCATTTTATAAAGTCATTTTCAAATGTTACATTAGTATGTGAAGTTTACAATAACCTATTTCTCTCACAAACCCTATGCTGCATTAATTTCAACAAGTTAGGGCGTTGTCTACTTCAATGCTCCATTTAAAACATTCTAGTTGGTGGGTATGATCTAATTTTAGATATTCTTGATGAGGTTGGTTGAGACATACATTTCTTTTTGGCCAACTAGCTTTAATAAAAAAACACTCTCCCTCCCTGTTATATTGTAGATTCCAAGCTTTAAGTTTTCAGTAATTCTGAAACCATGAAGAACTAATTTTTTTAATAATATACTTTATGGCTTATATGCATTTTTTTATAGAATATATGGCATTGATGACTCTTCTATTTGGTTTATTGTTTTTTCATAATGAATTACATAAAATAATCATGTCAATCTTATTATTTTATTGGGATATATACCATTGACAGTGTGGGGGAACTAGGAATTAGAGCAAAGGGGGCCGAGGGCTAAGAGATCGAATGAAAAAACTTCAATTTCATTATTCCCATAACAAAAATAGAAAAAAAAAAGAAATTTCATAAATTAAAAAAATTGAATATGAAGAAAATAACTGAACACAAAAACATACAAGGATATCGTTTAAACTTATATTTTGAAGAGATAATTTAAAACCTAACTTTCAAAAAACCAGGTAGATTCAATATAATAATTATGAAAAATCAAAATAAACAAAAAAAATCGCTAAGAAAACCAAATTAGTGATTTTTCAACCCATTAAAACTAGATACTAATATTTCCTTGAAAACAAAGCTTTTCATATCTCTTTTAAAAAACCCATGCCTTCAAGTCTCAAAATATTCAATGGGCACTTATATAATTAGTCTATTTTGTAGTCCTATTTTCATTTGTCATGTTTAACATAATATATAAAATTTATTAACTTAGTATATATTCCATTATCTCTATATACATTATTATAAAAAACATAAATTAAATATATTTATTTATTTCATATGAATATGTACTTCATTTTCTATAAAAGATTAATATATACTTCATTATATAGATATATATTATTTTAAAAAAATTAAATGTCACATATTAACTGGGATGCAAACAAACAATAATAAATATAGCATTTTTTAATTTCATTATATATATAATATGACCCATGCATGCATGACTATGGATAATCTGGGCATGCTATGACGACAGGTGGATAATTCAATTAAGGCCATCATACATTGATTAAATACATGAGATTAGGAGGGTCAGGTGGGCCACCCATGAAGTGAAATTACAGTGGACACATTTTGGCTTGGGGGGGCTGGGCCCCAGCCCGCCCCCTTTAGATCCGCCCTTGACCATTGATATATATATCATGAATTATTAAACTAATTAACCATTGCTTTATAAGTATTTACATGGGCATGCATGAGATGATGTAGTTTTATTTTTTTTATAAAAAAAACACTGAACTGGTAGGCTTCTTTGTATTGGTTAAAAAGAATACAGCCAAGAAAATAAGCATAAAGACGAGAAAGAGGAAAAACAAAAAAAGTAAAGGCAGAAAGTGATGGATTATAAGAAATAATGGAGGAGTTAAAATAATGTGTTGATTTTTGACATAGGGTTTGGGTGATTGAAAATGAAGATTAATTATGTGGTCATGAACCCTGGTGACCTCTACTAGCTATCTTCATAGGTCATTTTAGATATATAACTAAATTATAAGATATAATCAATTCATATTTGTGTTCCACAATTGTTTAACAAAATGGTGCACTGGTGTGTAAGTGACCAACCATTTAATCAAACCAAACACACACACACACACACACACAACACACACAAACAAAACAAGTTAATATCAAAACATATTAATATATGAACAATCAACATAAGTTGACAATAAGTATGATATAGGCTGCCATTGATCACATGGAAGAACTTCAAATTGGTGTTTTTGTTTTGTAGTGGACTGTTTTTTGTCTTACTCGATTTTGTTTTCATCAAGACACTTATTTAAAAGGTAACTTATAGTCAAAGCTTGATATATGGCTTGAATTATTAAAAAAACATCCAACTTATTGTCCTAAGCGAAGACATGAAGAATATCAAAAGAAAAAAAAAATCACTCACCTTCAATAATATAATGTTCTCCAACTATATAGTTTTCAGAATCCGCCGCTGATTTGGATGCTTTTGTGATGATGAAGAAAACAAGGTGCATTAAAAATGCCTGCATGATTTCAAGGAATGCATGCATTCCATAAAATCTTCTTGGGTGTATAAACAGATATTAATGAACAATTATTTATGAATACATGAACATATGCAATGAACGATGAAATTGAATTTTACAATTTTGATTGAATTAAACTAATAAGAAAGAATCTTGAATATTGATAGATTAGATGAGAATAATCAAAATAATTTTCATAGATTGCTATTGTGACAATTATGTGATGATTTTTTTCTAAAAAAATCTTGATTATTATATTACACTATATTATGTTGGCCCATTTTGGGTAGTGGGATAGAGAGGAATAGGGTGGTGCGGTATAGGGGTGAATAAGCCAAAAAATATTTTTATTTGTGAGGGATCATTGATAATAAATTGATATATCATGAAGACTCAAACGTCAAATCATTTGTTTTACTTTTTATAAATCATTATCCATATTTTATTCACATTTTTATCCACAACATATTCATGGTCAACCAAACAATAAAAACTTTATTATTATATTTTTCAATAAAAATATTTAAAAATACAATCAAATAGAAAATAATTTATTCTTTATTTATACTAAACTAGATATGAATTCCGAGATAATTTATGTCGCCTCTAAAGGGGGCCTAGGGAACATTTGGAGTTAAGTTTTTACTATCTGATATCCTGAGTGAGTTTTCAAGAAATTAATATATATTGTTTTTAAAAAATATATCTCAAAATCACTTACTAACGTGATGACCTTGGAGGTACAATTAGTGGTATTAATTAAGATATATGGGAAATATCAAAGTCATCAATTAAGTAGAGACCTATTGAGCTAGTCTTGTATTCTTGATGTTTGTGGGAAATAAAGGAAACCATTGCTTGAGAGAAAGATATTCCATGAGGCGTAGGATCCATCCAAACCCAATCCAATCAGATTTTATCAATCCTTGTACTAATATGTAATTGAACATATAAAAAATTTCACATATTAAACATGTAAGATATATAATAATTAACACGCGCGACAATGCTTTTAGGGCTACATCTCATCAACACCTGCAGAACAACATGGAAATCAAAATCATGTAAGATTTGCTTGAAAGAGCATGACGCTTCATTGTTATCAAGTACTACAATTACAAAATCTCATATCACAATTTTTCTCTCTTCGACACTGTGCATTTCTGTCACACAATTGTCTCTCGTATTAACCCTAAAAAGGAAGAGATTAAAGAAATATGTTATGAGGATATAAAACCCTATCTAACTGACCTTAGGCTATCCCCTACTCATCCCATCTCACAACACATGTCAATTTCTTATAAGAAACTAATTAATCTTGATGAGATGTATCCTATCCCTTCCAAGAGGGATCATTCATCTTGTCCCATAAAAGACAAATATGATTGATGTTGTATTGTTGATGTTAGTGTGAAATAGAAGTAACAATTGGTGGCTCTATATAAATATGTGAGAGAGACATTTTCTGTGGAGATTACTGCATATATCAAATCAGATCTAGTCAATCTCGTATATAAATATCACATACTAAGTATGTAAGATGATACATTAATAAAAAAAAAACTAACAAAAAAATCTATTACAATCAGAAAGAGAGAATGTGAATCTTTATATTCCTCTTAGGGTCTAAGCCCTTTATATATACAGTTATATAGGAGTTACACATGCAATACACAATATATATAATGACATAACACATATAATCTAACTGCCCCCCTCAAACTCACGATGAATCATACAAAGTAAGTTTGCGAATGAAAACTAGAATAAAGGAACTGGATGTGTGTCTTCATGAAGAAATCAACAAGTTGCTCAGCAGAGGAAATATATGAAAGCGATAATGTCTCTGCAAGAAAGTGCTGACGAATGAAGTGACAATTGATCCCAATGTGTTTGGTCCTGTCGTGGAAGACCGGATTGCTGGTAATCTGAATAGCAGAATGGTTATCGCAACGAAGAGGAGTAGGACCAGTATAGTAACTCCTAGATCCACCAAGAGACGTCTAAGATGAACAACATCCTTGGTGGTAATGGCCATGGCTCGATACTCAGCCTCGATGTTGGAAAGAGAAACAACCTCCTGTTTCTTTTTGCACTAGGAGATGATGGAATCTCTGAGAAATATGTAAAACCCAGTGGTGGAGCCTCTAGTGGTCAGGTCTCTAGCCCTGAGAACTAGACTCGAAAAGGATGACAGATAGATCGATCTAGTGATAGTACTGCGCAAATATATTAGAATACGCATAAGAGCACCATAATGCACTAATCAAGGAGCCGAAACAAATTGACTAACAATACTAACAGCATGAACAATGTCAGATCTGTGATGCAGAGATACACAACTGACTCATGATTTATTTGTATCAAGTAAGGTCTAGGAGAAGCTCACAATCTGTAGGATGAAGATTCACATGAAGCTCAAGAGGAGTATATGCACTACGAGTATCTGAGAGGGCGGCGTGCTTGAGAATGTCAGTTGTATACTTTTGATGAGAGAGCAGAGTTCCACGATTACTCTGTACAGTCTCGAGACCAAGGAAATAGCAAAAAATACTTAGATATTTCATTTGAGGGGTTCTAGACAGGATCTCGGGTAGGGGTGGTAAACGAGCCAAGCAGCTCGGGCTCGGCTCAGGCTCTGCTCTGTTAAAGCTCGTTTGGGCTCGTTGTATTAGACAAATCAGCCGAACTTGAACATTTTTTAAAGCTCGGTTTGTAAATGAGCCGAGCCTGAGCCTATACGTGCTCATTACTTAACATAAAAGGTGGGAAATAAAAAACCCGAGATGAGCCCAAGCCCGAGCTCGAGCTTATGTCATTTCACATATATAAAATGTTATGATTTGTGAAAGATGACTTTTCAAATGCTAAACAAGTTTTTTTTAGCTAAATAAGCCCGAGCCGAGCCGAGCCGAGCCTTGGTTCAAGCTTCGACTTTACTTGTTTATCAAACAAACCGAGCCGAGCTTCAACCGAGCTTTTCACGAGCCAAACGAGCTGAACTTGAACACGAAATTAAGCTCGGTCTTGAGCCGAGCTGAGCTCGAGCCAAGACTGATACTAAATGAGCTGAGCTTGAGCAGGTCAAAGCTCGGCTCTTTCGATTTGTTTACCACCCCTAATCCTAGGAGATCCAGGATCTAGCACGTTGGTGCCTGGGAGATCCGAGAGCGCGTCCATAAAAACGCATGGGTAGCTGTCACGTGTGCAGAGCAAAAACGTGTTCAGGAATCGCATTCCGCGGGCGCACACGCTAGCAAAAGCGCGTTGATGCGCTTATGGGAAAACACAAGATCCCGAAAAACATTGGATCACGGGTACGACGGGTAGGAACGCTCGTGTAGCAGGTAGGGGCAGCGCTTGGATGCCGATGCAGTGGTGGTGCGCTGATGCGGGTGCAATGCAACTGGCAAAGGGACACGCAGAGGCGCAACACTGCAGAGGCACGGTGCGGCAACAGGGATGTGGCACAAGGAGCAGGGTCGCGGTGCACGATGCAGCGCCGGCAGGGGCGACGCTAGGATGTGTAGTGTGGCACACGGAGATGCACGAAGATGAAGGATTCCGACGAGAAAAGAAAAGAAAAGAAATTTAGGGTGGCTTTAATACCACGTTACAATGAGAGAGAGAGAGAATGAGAATCCTTGTATTCCTCTTAGGGTCTCAGTACTTTAGATATACAATTACATAAAAGTTACACTATATATGTAATGACGTAACACATATAATCTAACAAAATAAAACCCCTTACTATATTATTAAATACATTTTTTTTCATCCATACAATTGGAAAAAACTTTCAACATGAGTTTTTTTTTTTTTTTTCTAAATTTTTTTCAACATCAGACTGAATTATTTCGTTCTCATGCTTTAAATCTTGTTCCCTCCTTAGGAACAATGTGGGGACCAAAAATCAAAAGGGTTTGATCTTTTGACATGAAATTATATTGAACCATGCATTGGACATTCATTTAAAGAGTATGAACCGACGTCGACGGTGGACCAGAAGAGACGTCGACCCTACAAAAGTTTGGACTTTTAACACTGTAGAGAAGACTGTAAGGGACTTCTGCAGTGGACTAATCTACAGAATATACTATTAGATTTGGTACATAGTGCACCATTTTCAACCATATACTTAAATTAAAATGAGACTAGTTGATTTTTTTTTTTTTTTTTATGCAGAATTCAGTGCATCTATTCAGGTTGGATAGCCAAAGTGAAGTGCCAGTTGAGAAAGAGGAGTGGAGAGTGGGGACATGTGATCTGCTTTTGTGGACTTCATAGATGGGAACGAATGAGGGGTGGGGGAAGAGGCAAAACATTGGTCCAATTAATTATTTATTTTTTTTATCGGAGGTGTCACGCCCCAGGGCGGCCGTTCCCGAGACGTGGCAATATATAAAGTATCAGCTATCAAGTACAAGAGGTCAACAATGACTCCAATAAATAACACACAAGCTGGCAAAACAATGATAACTAATAACTCAACTGAAAAGCGGAAGCATAAAAATATCAATAAGTCTGTAAACCAAAAATATCATTACAGACTCGAATACACAATTAATGTCCTGTGAGAGCCAAGTCTAGTCCAAATAAAATACAACATGTGCCACATGCACGATTTACAAAACATAAATGACTCTAGGACTGCTGACAGCTCGCACTCGCCACCCGCCGGACAAAACGTTTCACGCACATAAGACCACGCCACCGGGAAGCTCCAGCTCCATGCCCAACACTGCCCCTGAAAAAGAAACAGCATGCAAGGGGTGAGCTACAAGCTCAGTGAGTGGCTAGAAACCAATCACCAGTACAACAGTTCAATGTTAAGGCAATTTCCTTTCAAGGAAAACATGGGTTGAAACCCAATAGATAACAAGGTCACGCGGAGGCGCGACCAACCTCACCCTCACCCTCACTTTCGGAGGGAGACTCTAGGGACTCTTGGGGGGGAGACCATACCGTTGGTCGAAGAGACGCAGAATTACTGGTCTACACAACACTACTGGATCATCTACATTGAGATAACTGCCCAACGATGTCCTTGAACATCGATACGTAACTAGACCCAACAACTATGGGAACTAACGAAAACGAATGGGTCACGCGGCGACATGACTTCACCTCATCCTCACCCTCACCCCTAAGGGTGACACAGGACTATTGGAAGAAAACCTTTTGTTTTATACCCTTCGTCATCCGGTAGCTCTCTCCCGCGTAGCCTCTATTTGGTATACTCCCATGATCAGTACATCTGCCGAATGCATCGGTAGTACCTAAAGGTTGGAGCCCTTTGTCAGGACAGCTTTAACGTCGGGTAGCTTCAACGCAGATCCGAAGAAAGGGAGAATGATTCCACACTCGCAATATCATCCGGTAGCCCTCTCCCGCGTAGCCTCTACCTGTCGGCCTTCCACGATTGGTACATCAGCCAAATGTCTATCGCGATACGCATCGGTAGCACCTACAAGTGGTGGCACCCAAACAGGACAGCTTCAACGCTGGGGTGTTTCGACGCATGACGATGTCAGGAGGAAGCACCCCACGTTCGCAAAGCGAACCCTATGGGCTACTCTCAATAATAACATAATGATGATATCGAATACTCTTGTACTCCCACACGGGTGTGTCGCTCGGACACGAGGGGTTACCTCTGCTCTCACGCAGAAATAAGCCCAAGGCATATAACCCAACAGGTGGTTCATATACGCGCCTAGCACGGGTAGACCTAACTTAATGCTATAGCCACCGGTTTAACAAAAGCAATACAACAAATGAATTCTCCTGAATTCCATTCAAGTGCATCTCATGGATGTAGAGTGGCGATTACATTGCTCGCGCTCTAACTAATGAGGTACATTCTGACAGCGGGTCGTACCCACGCCTATTTCAGATAGGCCTAATTAGTTTTAATATGCGCATATATATTAAACGAGAATCACATCATAGCTATGTGCATGAACCATATGCACGATCACATATCAATTAATTATAGGGATACTCCCTAACATGGATAGAAAGCATAAACAATATACATATACAACATACATATCATGCATGGCTAAATAATATGCATACAAGCGTGCAAGCATATAAGCATACCTCATACAAGCATACTAGCATACAAGCATGCCTCATGCAAGCATATAAGTATACAAGGTATACCCTAAAATGCGTTGGATATCACCAACTTAAATGGGAAGGGTCAAGCGCGATCTCGCGCACTAACAGGTGCATGCCAATATTCCAAACGAACCTGAGTCGAGTAGGAAATCGCATCTACTTACTCAGTTCGTACAAAGGGAGAGGGCGAGAGAGAGCTCATCATCTCTTGAAGTTGGTCATAGCTTTGCCCCATTATCATGGGCGCAATAACTACACCACGCCCTCGAGTCTTATCGCAAGGGAATATTAGGCATGTGCCCGTTATTAACCCAGACTTAATCATGCTGGATATTCCAATTAATATGGTAGTATTACTCATAGGGACTACCTAAGGCATGCCATATTCTATACATTCATAAAAACACACATCACACATGCTCATACATGAAAGGCACATGCATACATAATAATTCACACATGATTATGATACATGGGCAAGTATATGGTAGAAAAAGGGGTTCTACGCAATATACGAGTTATGCAATCCTAGCACGCAAATATCTAGCATATTTAGGGTGCAAAAAAGCCCCATGGATGCGTGATGCACGACTACGTGCATCGAGCGCATCCTGAAAGGTTGGATCGAACCACTCACAGCAACCCGGGACCTCGCGCATCCCATCCGACGAGATCTGCAAGGTAAAGGCATCAGAATGGTGAGTATAACCACATTAAAACACTTAGAATTTAACTAGAAATGCCAAAGACTTAGACATGCACGCATACAGGCTCGCACGCATGCGAGCACGCACGTACGCACGCATGCCCGAGTGCCCCAGCACCTACCCGAGCCCCTGGGCAGCCCCGCGCGTGCCCTTGCACGCGCGCACTGGCGCATGCCCAGGCTCACCCAGAC
Organism: Acorus gramineus; assembly: GCA_030737835.1. Classification (NCBI taxonomy): domain Eukaryota; kingdom Viridiplantae; phylum Streptophyta; class Magnoliopsida; order Acorales; family Acoraceae; genus Acorus; species Acorus gramineus. The sequence continues at coordinate 2,333,893 of JAUJYN010000024.1, read as the reverse complement.
TCGCTGCCTCGCGCGTGCGCACACTCGAGCGCACGACTCGCGCGAACCTGTGCACTTGCTCCGCGCGCACGTGCCAGCCTGCGCCCCTCTGCGCGCGCGCCTCCAACCAACTTTAACCCCTCCCCAGCCCCCCTCACACACCCTAACTCAATCATCTAGCATGCATGACCCCCCTACAGCCCCTAACACATGAAAAACCAAAGAAAAGAAGGGGGAGAGCTCACCAAGGGAGGGGGAATGAAAGGGGGAGATTCGGGGGCCCTCGATGCACCCGCGACCACCTCAACCACCACCACCACTACCACCACCTCCACAGCCTCTCCTCAGCCTTCTTTGGCTGAAAAACAGGGGGGGGGAAGACATGAGAGGGAGCTTGAGAGAAGAGAAACCACAACAACAACAACACATACACACAAACACACCTTCTTGTGTTTCTTCTTACTTCTTGTGCTTCTTCTTCTCCTTCATTTGCTTCTTCCTCCTCCTTCTTCACACACAAAGAGGGAAAAAAGAGACCAAGAGAGGGAGAGAAAGAGAGATCCACGAAATGGGAGAGAGGGGGAGAGAGAGAGGGCAAAAATGTCATTTTCATGCCCAAATAGTGTTTAGGGGTGACCATAAGGAGGTGGTGAGGTTAGGGTTAGGCTCACCCTCACTCAACCACTTATTTTTGATTTATTGGGAAGCGTGCAGAGAAGCACCACACACTCAAAAATATCTCACCCACCGAAACCCAGTAACAGCCAAACTCGGATGCGATTCGGAACTGCATATTTTTTAAAACGTTACCGGAATTCGATGAAAATTTTATGGCAAGTACAAAATGGTACCAGGACCAATAATATACAGTTAGATTTTATATCAGATCACTCGAACTCCCGCAGATAGTTAAAAGCCAAAATTTTGGCGACTCCGATCGAAAAAATATAAGGCCCCGAATGATACAGGCATAACAGGAGGGACCCCCCCTGTGACTGACCTTACGGTCGAGCTGAGAAGGCTAACCTCCGCCTGATGTCTAACAAACAGGTAGGTAAGTCAGCGCCAAGACTCGAACCCAAGACCTACTCTTAACACATGTAAGCCCTGAACTGTTATGCTATGACCACTGGGGACAATTAATTACAAGTTGTTTTATGGTTTCTAGCTGTTTTGAGTATTTTTAGGGTTTTTGCACATAAACCTGCATATATAACATGAGTAATGTTAGGAACAGTTATACGTGCAATCCCCCATACAATCCCTAAATACTTTGACTTTTTTTTTTTGTATACGTAATAAATTACATGTTTTATCTAATAAAACAGAACATATTGCTCGTTAGCCAAATAAGACTAGATCATGTAGCATTGCATATATAAAAATACGGGGGAACCATGTATTGCATTTTCTTTTCCCATAATTAAGGACCATTGCAAAAACTCCCTACCTAGAAAATATTCAAATAACAAAAAATAACCCTTTTCTTGATATGGAGTTTTTTTGTTGCTATACAGGTGTATTTTTCGTATATTTAAGAATATTTAACATAAAAATAAAATATCATTTTTCTATGCTTTAGAGGAGGTATTTCAGATATAAGAAGTTCTTAAGAATTTTATTAACAAATTACCTGTACCAAAACATTTAGCCCATGCTTAATGTGCGAAATAAAGGTCGGATAGGACTAAAAAATCAAAATACATATTTGATTAGAAAGAATAAACTTCGGTCACTATGTTCGCATACGTTAATACAAGTCCTAATAATAATTTTAAAAGAGAGGCTGAAATAGCCTATTTATGTCTTATTCAAGCCAATAAGTGATGACGATAGGATAAGAAAATTACAATTAGAAAAACTATCTCGCCAGCTATCCATCCAAAAAAATTTATATATTTTGGATAACATTGTGTCACACTCCAAACGAAAACGCATTGGATAGAGTTCATATCAAGGAAAAATGGAGGGAAATCAATACATGTACCAAAAATTACGTGCTCTAACTATTGGTCAGTCTAACGGTGCCTAAAAGAAACAAAACATTATCATTTCTCTTTGAATTAATTTCTCTTCTTTGCACAACTAGACCAACTTGCCACCTCCCATGACTGTCCATTCGTTTTTTTGTGGTGGCTTGTCATTTTTTATATTATATTATTTTCATGGGTGAACCATACAGTCATTCTATTTTACAGTTGTGGAGGTAAAAATCCTTACCACAACACGTGTCATATCAGGGATGACGTGTCACACCAGGATTGATGTGGGTTTACTGTGGGACCCACAAATCTGAGTTCCAATCCTTAGTCATGATGACTCTCCCGAATGTGCTGACACGACTAGATCCGGGGTCTAGTCGGGCACCTCACAAAACGAGCAGTCTAAGGCACGACCAGACACGAGGTCTGGTCGGTCGACCGTACTCCTTGAAAGAGAGTAGTCTAAGGCACGACCAGACACGAGGTCTGGTCGGTCGACCTTACTCCTCGAAAGCGAGTAGTCTAAGGCACGACCAGACACGAGGTCTGGTCGGTCGACCTTACTCCTCAAAAGCGAGTAGTCTAAAGCACGACCAGACATGAGGTCTGGTCAGTCGACCTTACTCTTTGTGGACATGCTATGAAACGTACGGGCGAGCATATCAAGAGACCCCGAGCAGAATGAAGAAACGGTCAGAAGACCACTATCTCCTATAACTGTCAAGGGGGCATTTATGGCCTACTACCAGCAGAACGTGGGTAATCAAGGACCGACGTGGAGCATAAATGCTGAGGGAGTTTCCCTGGAAAAAAGCCCACTAAACACTTAGTGGCAAGGCGGTTACAAGGGTAAAGAAGGAACTACGTGTGACTTGATCCCCAAGGGATACGTAGGCAGACTATAAAGAGGTCGCAAGATAGCACTCTAAAGGCCCAGTCAGACAGTAAAGCACAGTCATTCATTGAGTCAAGCACAGCCAGTCATTGTGAATCCTTGTGTGTCATTTTCTATACAGTCATTGAGAGAGTAAAAACATAGTAAAAAAATTCATTTAGTTCAAGTTCATTTTCCCAAGAGATTTACAAATTTAACTGAAGGGGGGAAAAATCAACCTCAGTTTGGCCTCTGTGGGAAACTGAAACAAAAGCCAGTGTCTGCAATGTCAGATCCTAGTGACACCAATGCAGGAGGATGACAGGAACGAAACGTTCTCCCATCCGATGCTGCTGACGGCTCACCTAAAACCCTGGTTAGTCAGGTCCAGGACCTCAGGCGGGTTATGGAGTCCACGGAAGAAACTCTATTTACCTGTCTGCAGGGATCAATGCAGCAGATGATCGAAGCCCCGATGCAACAGTTCTATACGAACATGCATCGACAACAGCCAGTCCAGGAGGAAATTCGACCACCGCATCCTGTATTGCCCAACCCCTTGACCGTCAATGCTGAAGGTTCGGAGGGAAGTACCTCTTCCTCCAATCAAAGACAGCGATCTCGTCGGCGTTCGCGCACTCCTCGAGCGGGTCAACGGCCTCATGAAGAACAGAGGCGCGAGCGCTCACCTTGTGGGGAACGCTTCACCCGGTGGGAGGCCTCTCGGAGGCAAACACACCAAGGGGCGATCGGCCTTACGCGAAGTATTGGAAGGACATCAGTATAACTCTTCACCCCGCCAGCAAACCGGGGGAGCAGTCGTGCAACCTTGTTACACCTTGCGCTCTGAAGTAAGACGCGTTTCGAATCACGAGATGGTGGAGCACGCAATACGGGGTTTCGCCTCCCCATTTTGCGTAGAGATTCTCAGAGAACGACTTCCCCGGAAGTTTGTTCAACCTAAATTCAAACTATACAATGGTATGACGGATCCCTACGACCATATCTTGGCGTTCCGTTATTCGATGGTGTTGTATGGGCTCTATGATGGGCTTATGTGCCGCCTCTTCCCCTCCAGCCTGGAAGGGGCCGCGCTGCCTTGGTTTCATCTCCTTCCACCTGCGACAATCAGAACCTTCGAGGAACTTGGCACTATGTTTGCCAAGCACTTCATCTGTAGTCGACGGAGGAAGAAGGATCTCAACGATCTCATGAAGATCCAAATACAGTCAGGGGAGACGATTCGACAATTTGTCAATCGCTTCCGCATCCTGAAGTTTGAAGTAGAAGACTGGAATGAGGATGCTGCAATAATGGCTTTCTGGAACGGCCTGCCATCCGGAAACGGCCTCAAAGAGTAGCTTATCAAGCGCACTCCATCCAACTTACGTGATTTGATGGGCATGCTGAAAAGTACGCCAAGGTGGAAGAGAATCCAGGATCCTTAAGCAGGAGGTGACTTCCCGGTCTTCGCCAACAGCCGCCACCTCATCACCAGCAATAAAACACCCGCAGGAGCCGCGTCAGAAGGACCAGCGGGGCGAGAAGGGCAAGAAGCCTGGTGCCTCAACAAACGAGGTGCGAGAAGGACGGGGGATGTTCTTCAAGATCCCTCTATTGCAGATCCTATCCAAAATCCAGGGGGAGTCGTGGTTCTGATGGCCTGCACCCATGAGGAGGGACGAGTCAAAGCGGGATCAAACTCTCTGTTGTGACTACCACTAGAGCGTGGGCCATACTACCAACCAATGACGTATCCTCCGGGGGTTCTTGGAGAGCTAGGTCCAAAGGGGGTGCTTGAAGGAATATGTTCCTATCGAGAAGACCCCAGCTTCCGGTGAGCAGCATGTGACGAATATTGACCCTAATACTTCGGCGGGGGTCATTGACATCATTTTTGGAGGCGTACCGCACTTCATCACGCCAAAAAGCACCCAACGAGATTCGAGGAAGATGTAGGTCTCCTTCAAAATGATGCAGATCGACCAGGAGCCAAAACTGGTTGTTAAGAGACCAAGAAGTGGTGATGAAGGAGCCATCACTTTCTCTGATGCCGACCTGGAAGGAGTCTAGGCCCCGCACTCGGATGCACTGGTAATCACTCTGTTTATCTCTAATTTCAACGTTAAGAGGATTCTTGTTGATACAGGAAGCTCGGCCGACATCCTCTTCATGAAACCCTTTCTTCAGATGGGGTTAAAAGCCGCCGATCTCACTCCAATGAAGGATCCTCTGGTTGCATTCAACGGAGCATGAGTCGTCCCTGCCGGACGAATTACACTACCAGTTCGAGCAGGGAATCAGACCGCTATGACGGAGTTCACTATCATGGACCTCCCGTCTCCGTACAACGCCATCATCGGACACACCTGGCTGGCGGTGATGAAGGCGATTCCATCTACTTACCATCAACGGCTCCATTTCCCCACAACCGAGGGGATAATGGAAATTCGAGGAGACCAAGTTGCCGCGAAACGGTGCTACATGGCGGCGATGGCAGGGAAGTCGGCCCTACCCGAGTTTGAGGAGTAGCATGAGGATGGAGAAATTCATCCAAAAATGTAGCAATTACTTCAGGACCGAGTCAAGGCCGATGAGCGCCGGCCCGGTCCCGAAGATAGGGTTCTTGAAGACCTTGAACAGGTCCCGATAGATCCCCTTGACTCTGAGAAATACTTTCTCGTCGGGAGTTTACTCTCTGCAGAAGAGAGAAAGGTCAAGAGTGAGGAGAGAGAAGTCCAAGCTCCTATTCTTGTCAAATTCCTTGATCAAATACCATGGAGCAAGGTATGCATTATAGTCCTTCCTCACCAATTTGATTTTATGAATTATAGAGTCAAGATCCATATATTATGACTATATTTCTTACAATCGCATCTTGGAAATAATTCAAGCCTCTTAATAAATGGAACTTGGTAAACCTGTTTTCAATAGATCTATTTAAGATAATTGTAAAAGTTATTAAATACTCTTTTTATTCTTTTATTTTTCTATATAAGATTAAAGGTGCTCCTCACAATATATCATATTAAACTATATTTAATAAAATTCAAGTTGATTTTTCAATAGGACTGTGTATGGCTATGGTATGAGATCCGTCCGCCTCGCTCCCTTCAACGCTTAAATTTAGTCGATGATATTCTAGGATTTTCAAGAAAAAAGGTATTTTTCACGTACCTCAATAAGGAGAGATGATTCCCTATTTATAATGTAGTTGAAGATGTTTTAGAATCGATGAGGATCTCTCCCCGATCAGATGGATGGGGAGAAATCATTTGACCCAGGAGATTTGATTGAATTGTGATTGATTTGGAGAATCAACACTGATACCCCAAAATCAAATATTCATCTTGGATTTGGTCTAGATCTGACTTGAGATCTTTTGGTCGTTAGATGTGAGTTGGTCGTCGAGCTAGACTCATGGATCATGGGCCAGTTGGGTCGTGGACCTTGCTAATCGGGTCATGCAAGAACATATGTGTCAGTATGGAAATTTGGGGGTTCTCTGAACTTGGATCCGGTTCGCCTCGCGGCAACAAAGCAGATCATCGCCCGAAGGGTCATTAAAAGCAATCCGACAACCTCTTAGAATGACAAAATCGTGATCGAAGCTGCTTTCTCGAGAAGAAGGAAAAGTTAGTGTCTGCTATTGATCGCCTCGCTGGGGTAGATTGTAGGGTTCTCATCTCAAAGTTACAGTCGGACAAACTTTGAGGTGAAAAACTAGTAACTTTCTGCTTGACAAAACTTTGAAAGTTGCTAAAAGAAGGGGGAAAATTGCAATAATCTGCCAGCTACTTGGATTTAGCCGTCTGAGTCCGATGGCTAGTCTGGACTAGCTTCCTGGTGACTGCTTGTTTTTCTGGATTTTTGGACAGCACCTAGGTATGAAATTTGGTTTGTTTGGCTAGGGCAACTTAGGCTTGAGAATAGTGGAGCAGAGTGTTTTTGGAAAGTGGAATTTGGTAGGGTAAGTGAGGTTCCTTCTTTCTCAACTAAAGCTCTCTCTCTCCCTCTCTCTCAAAATATTCTAGTGGTGGTGGGGAGTGAGTGGGTGTGGATTTCTGAATTGTAATGTGTGATATTGATGGATTGTGTATTTTTTTGATAAAAAGTTTCGATCCCCCCTATTTATAGTAATAATAATGATTTTTGGGCCTCAACTGATAGGCCCCATCCTAAGCCCCATGAGATGGCAATGTTAAAATCCCACATTTACCCTTCTTTGTCATTTCTGAGTCTAATATGTAATTGATCCCTTATTTCATGGAGGTGGTTACGATTTCATCATACTTTGTTGTTCTTTCTTGTTTTAAAAACAATCAATTCAATTGAAAGCAATTGTTTAAACGAAACACATTAATTGATTCATCATATGTAGAGGATCAGAAAACAAAAACCCGATTCCAGTTTGTGTGAGGAATCCATTCTTTTTTTTGTGAGGAATTGATCTGTTTGTGGTGCAATCAATGGCGATCGTTTCAGGTTAGGCTATTCGATCAAAATAAAACATTTTGATCCGAGTTGAGAATGTTTAATCTTTTACATTCAATTTGAATCCTCGTTTACATTCGTGCGGTCAGAGTTTCTATTTGAATCTAGATACACGTCAGGTGTATCTGAATTATACATTCAGATTGTGTTTCGTTACGATTTGATTTCAGATACACCATTTTGTTTTCACATACAGGTGGATTTTTATTTTCAACCCAACATTTTCTGAATTATAGATTGATTATGACCCATTTTTTTAACTTAAGCAATTTTTTATTCTACATTGTTAGTTTGTGGCATATAGTATTTGAAAGTTTTTCATATATCATTATATCATTCTATTCCAGATATATCTTTTTTCATCCAGATACGGGTCGGTGTTTCTATTCGACTTCAGATACACCATTTTGTTTTCAGATACATGTGGATTTTTATTTTCTACCCAACATTTTCTGAATTAAAGATTGATTATGACACATTTTTTTAGCTTAAGCAATTTTTTATCTACATTGTTAGTTTGTGGCATATAGTATATGAAAGTTTTTCATATACCATTGTATCATTATGTTCCAGATACATCTTTTTTCATCCGGATACAGGTCGGAGTTTCTATTTGATTTCAGATACACCATTTTTTTTTCAGATACAGGTGGACAATTTTTTTTTAGTGATTCACCGAATCGTCTTCACGCCTTTTTTGTAAGACTCGGTTACACAAGGTTTAAATGGGGGTATGTTTTAATCAGGAGCGAATTTTTGAATCAGTTATGAAGGGTATTAAGGTCGTTGTAATTTTTACCTTTTCAAAAGTCAAATAAGGTACCAATAAGGGAATGACACCTATTGAGGCTCACCAATGGAGCTTAATTTTTGGGGCCCAGGTAGCATAATTGTTATAGTAAAAATGATGTAGGGATTTGACCACTAGAAAATAAGCTGAATTGGGTAATGGAGTTAGCATACATAGGCTTCCCCCCAAATTTTTTGATCTGACAAATTATCCGAGCATGGGTCGACTGGTTCATTTGAGCCGTTAGGGTCCAGGCGGCTGGTTTCAACTAGGGGTGGTAAATGAGCCGAACGAGCCGAGCTTTGACATGCTCAAGGTCGGCTCGTTTATAAACGAGTCGAGCCGAGCTCACGAGCCTAGCATTCTTCTTCATTTTAGGGTTTTTAGGGTTGAAAACAAAATTTTAGCCTAAATGAGCCAAGTTTATGAGCTTAAACGAGCATAATTTTGTATTGATTTAATGTTCTGATTTTACAAAGGAATTGAGTCAAGCTTCAACTAAGTTTTTTTGTAACACAACTGAGTTGAATTTGAACACAAAATGAAGCTCGATCCAGGTCCCGAGCCTAATCGAGCTTTAAAAATTGTTCAAGCTCGCTCATTTGTCTAATTGAACAAGCCTGAACGAGCTCAAACCGAGCCGAGCCCCAGCCGCCTAGTCTGTTTACCAGCCCTAGTTTCAACTAGCCGCCTGTCACAATTGCTCCCTTCCTGTCCCATGCTTGGCTGGCTGTGAAATTGGGTGGGTACTTGGTTTGAGCCGCCAGGAAGAGCAGGCTGGTTTGGGCATGCCGCTGCCATCATTGACATTTAATGCCGACTTTATATCATATCTCAGGAAAGCGATTGGGGGCGGGTGGCTGAATCTAGCCGTCGGAAGGGAGACGGCTGATTTGGAGTAGCCGCCAAGTTTCTGGCCCTTTTATTTTCTAAGTTTCAATTTTGGCCTTCCCTTTTATTTTTCCTTTTAAGAAGTTTTCTTTATGATTTGTTAGAATAAAGGAAAAGAAATTCTTGTTATTGTATTAGAGGAGCCAAAGGCTCTATTTATATATACATAAAGGAAAACCTAAAACATCAGAAAAGGAAACTAGAAAAATTAGGAAACTAATAATATCATAATAATTATAATAATGAGTCAATATTCTCATAATAATGACTCTTTAACACCCCCTCCCAAACTCTAAAGGGTGGAACCCTTAGCCCCTGTTTGGAATGGAAATATGACTTATTCTTGGGTATACATTTATTTCGACATAAGTGAAGATAAAGTGATTTTGTGTTTCATTGTGTTTTGAATTATTTACGTTCATAAACGTAAGAATAAATGTTTTGTTGTTTGGGTAAAATGTGAATATAGTATGGATAAGGATTTATAAAAGGTAAAAAAATAATGATAGTTGATTTGATAAGTGATTTATGAGAGGTGATGACAGTTGATTTGACAGTGGACCCACATATTCTTTAGGTGGAATAACCTAGGATAACTTTAATTCCAGGGGTTGGTTGGAATCCATATACCACTTTATACCGGTTTATTTTGGCATACTTTATCCCTAGTTATTTTCTTACTTAGAGATTTGATGGGTATCTCTACAAATCACTTTACTTTGATGTGGATGTGATGTTGTGTGAAGTGATGAGTGGAAACAGGGACCAAGTCCCCTTTTATAGGCCATGGGAGACCAATGGCTCACATCATGGAATTACTCTCATCATAAACTCCATGAGCCCCCCCAAAAGTCACATTGGATAAATAAAGAAACTCTTTAAGTGATTTATCTTGGAATTGAGCCCACCATGAAATCTAATAATTTTATTCTTATTGGAATTGCTATCAACATGATTTCCAATAACCTTTATTTCCATTGATTTGCTCCCACCATGAATTCCTCACATTGAACAACCAAAACTTTTACTTGGGTTTGCAACATATTAGTAGATAGGTAAGTGTGCATGTATTGGGTAGATAAAAGTCATTAACAATATGACTAGTTATATCTCATTGGGTAACTCAAACTTTAAGTTGTGAAAAGTCCAAGACCAACATATGAGGAATTCAAGAAACAATGAAAAATAAAATCTTAATTCCTTTTATTATTTCATGGAAGGCCACAAAATCCAACAGCGATTGTCCAAGTAACTCTTTTGTTGACTCTAACGATAAAACAAAGGGAAAAATCCAAATAACCCCTTGTAAACTTACTGAAATCCGTATAACCCCCTGACTTTTCTTGAAATCCATATAACATCTTAAAAACACCTAGTAAATCCAAATAACCCCGTGAATGAAATTTTCGTTGACAGATGATGAATATTTTATGAAAATTATGTTTGGTTAACCTGACTAAAAACATAATATACTAAAAGCCCCCTACAATGTGTTAAAAATGTGAAAAATCCTATAAAAATAACGATTTTACCCCTCTATATAGATTATAAAATCCTATCGGGATATGTAAAATCGTCATTTATAAATGATTTTCTATATTTTTAATACATTGTAGGATTTTTTTTGTTATACTGTGTTTTCAAGGGGTTAACCAAACAGAATATTCACAGCATATTTATTATCTGTCAACAGAATTTTATTCAGGGGGTTATTTGGATTTACTAGATGTTTTCAGGGGTTTATATGGATTACAAGAAAATTCAGGGGGTTATATGGATTTCAGTTAGTTTTTAGGGGGTTCTATGGGAGTTTCCCTAAACTAAATTCAAGTATTAATGTGAAGTTGTGACAGTCATATTAGTACAACTGAATATTCATAATTGAAAGCTTTGAATCATTCAATCAAAAAAGGAGTAATATCACCGTATTATATTATTATTTCACTATTAGATTATTTATTGTTCATAATAATTAATTATGAATTTTATATTATTCTTACGTACATTGTAATAAAAAAGATATTCTCAGGATCTTGTTTTTTTTTGTGGACTAAGAGATTCTGAAGATCTTTGTTTCCAAATGATAACAAAATACCATCTTAACTTTATGCCACTATTATATCATTCACTTACCACTATCATAAAAGGGCTGATTTACTCTCTTTTTTTTGTTTTTATGAAAAGACTGATTTACTCTGTACTTACTCTGTACACCAGTAACACACTGTTCCATTCAGTCCTTGGATGCATTCATGGGTGTAATCTCATCTATACTACCTATAAAAGTATCAATTCATGAAAAACATTTGTTGGACATGTTTACCCTTATCAATTCATGAAAATTCATTCATACCCCAAATTATATTTGATTAGACATATTTATCCTTTTAAATTCTTTGAAATCAAATACCTTATATAATGTGTTTAATGTATTTAATTTATGCATTTATTTTAATTCTATACATTTATTCATATTTAACATTTAACATTCTTCACAATCAATTACACATTTATATGTCTAAATTTACCCTTTCAAATTCTTTGAAATCAAATACCATATATCTATATCTATATCTATATAATTTATACATTTATTTTAATTCTATACATTTATTTGTATCTACCCTTTAACATTCTTTACAATCAATTACATGATTATATATCTAAATTTAATATATATGCAACTTAATTTTATATAATTATATAATATACCTACATATATTATATATTGTAACCGTTAGAAAATCCTTATATATAATAGAAGCTCTATGTATTTAATTATTAATAAAAAAATTAAATAAATTTGGAAGGGAGAGTAAATTCAATCAAAATTGGGATACGGATCTGATATGTTAATATCCATATTTATGTGGATTTAGGTATTTCATTTCTACATATCTACGTGGATGAGTTAGTGAATAAGAATTAAATTTCTCTTTATATGTATAAAAATTTCAAAGTAACACCTCATACACATATACTATAATGATAATTATTGAATAATTTGAATATCAAGGATCATAATCTAACACTAACAAGAAAGTACAAATATATATAAATTATTCAAACAGAAAATAAGTAAAAAATGGGACATAATAATTCAAAAGAAATTAAATATCTTACTCTTTGTTTGTTAAATTATCAACAAAATAATTCATGTGCAACGCACATGTGCTTCAACTAGTTTCATAAACGTCTTAATTTTTTTTAATAAATAAATATATGATTTATGGATTTTTTTATTTTTAAGTCTTCAAAAATCATATGATTTAATTATCGATCTATCAATTCTTCTTATTTTGGTTTTAGTATCCAGATTTAAAGGATATGTTCTTTTTTAGTCCCTGTAAACATACCTATTTAAACATATTAAAAATGAACATATCCTTTAAATCTGGATACTAAAATCAAAATATGAAGAAGTGAGGGATCAATCCTTAAATAGGTATATTTACAGGGACTAAAAATTAAAAAATCTATGATTTATTAGTGTATATATTTCATGGTAAATACTTTATACATACAAAAAATCAAAATCACAATCACATGGGATTATATGCAGTGCTATGAGAATGTCCCTAACAATATCCATGAGTGATACATTCAAAGGATGATACATCCAAAGTCATTCATGCAGCCCCCACTTCCCTGAAACCTAATATACACTGGATCATAAAATACAAAAAAAAGAAAAAGTACACATTCAATTTTAAATTCATTATCCCTCCGTTTGGATCACGGGTTAAGTGAGTATAAGGGTTGTATAAGAATGGATAGGAAAAACGACTGTTTATTTACAGAGTATAACTTGGTATTATTAAGCCAGTTTAAACAAGTATAAGAGAGTATAACAATTCTAAGTAACCCCTAGGATAAGCTATACTCAGTTGATCTATTCCCATAGATAAGTGAGGCCCACCCACAAATAAAAAAATGGTTTTTTAGTTTTCAGTCCCTATAAACATACCTATTTAGGGATCAATCCTTCATTTCTTCATATTTTTACATATCCTTTAAATCTGGGGACTAAAACCAAAATATGAAAAATTGAGGAATCGATCACTAAATCATATGGTTTATGGGGACTTAAAAATAAAAATCCTATAAAAAATACACATCTCATCATATCAAATCACCTATCAACACATCTTATACATCAATAGGGCTCATATGTCAAATAAATTTTTTACACCTTATTTATATTTTATTCTTCATCAATCAAACAACCCAACCTTTATTCTTACGTTTTCCAATGAGAATAAAAAAAACACAACCAAACAGAAAATAGAAGTTATATACCCACCCCATACAATTAGAAAACCACCCCGTGATTAATCGTTTTTATGCACCCGAAACCAAAGGAAAACCACCCCTACCGACCACACCCCATTTTGAACCAAGCCCACCCCCTGTATTGTTTGACAAACATAGTGTCGACCGATGCTACATACGTCGACACTTCTAGTGTCGAACTGAAGGGTTACACAAACATTTTTTTTTGTTATAATATCGACACATGTATTGTCGATATGTGTTAAATATGTGGTCAAGCGGAATGTCGATACTAGCAGATTATTGAAAAATAAAAAAATAAGTATCGGTCGACATATAAGGTGTCGAGAAAAATGCTAATGGTCAACAATGATAGTATCGATACCAATAGATAATTGCAAGCTACTTCTTATGGATATACTTGAACTTCATCATCTCGAGAACTCGATGCCATGTCCTTAGAATAATTTTTTCGATTGAAAGCTGTAGGTCGAATACGTTCCTTGGGAGTCATACTACACTGTAAAAAAATTAAGTAAATACTCAATCATATACAAGAAATTAAGAGTTATATACACACAAAATAAAAGAGTTATGCTTTTCAAACTAACATCAATCATATATTTGAATAAAATGAGTCCTTGTTAGTTTATATTGTCTGCCTAGTTTGAATATAGATAAAATATAAATTATATCAAACTAATAATTAGGAAATGAATCAAAATTATTGATCAACGAGGATTTCAAATGACAAAATATAGCACAAAAAAAAAACAAGTAGAAGATATTAGTTTGAAAAGCATAACTCTTTTTATTTTTCAATAATCTGCTAGTATCAACACTCTGCTTGGCAACATATTTAACACATATCGATAATACATGTGTTGATATTATAACAAAAAAAAAATGTTTGTGTAACCCTTCAGTTCGACACTAGAAGTGTCAACGTATGTAGCATTGATCGACACTACGTTTACGTCGACATTACGTTTGTCGAACAATACAGGGGGTGAGCTTGGTTCAAAATGGGGTGTGATCGGTAGGGGTGGTTTTACACAATAGTATTTAGTCGGGGTGGTTTTATAGGTTCTAAAAAATTGGTTGGGTGGTTTTCCACTAAACAGGGGTTTAAATAACCGTCCCCAATAGAAAATCTCTTATTCATGTAGAATTGCTATTTATACTGGTATAATTATCTATTTAGAATAATTCAATTCCTCAATCCCAACGGGAGCTATGAGTATTGTTTTATTTTCTTACATAATTTATTAGAAAATGATGTATTCTCATCATCCAAAACACGAAACCAAAACATTTTGGAACTACAACACGGGCCGCAAGAATGATAGTGTCCCTAACATGACTATTTTCATGTATTAATCTAGGTTTTTCAGTAGCTATCAATGACCATCACTGATGTTGTTCAATAGTGAAAAATGTAGTCGCTCTCAAAGTCTTTTCAAGGACCACATTGTGCTTTCCAAGCATTTTCTGTCTGAAGGGAGAGAATTTTTTTTTTTAACAAATAACTAAATAAGTCCTAGAGGTATAAAGTTCTTGAAATTGACACACGTGAGCACAAAACGATGATTTTTTTTTTTTTTAGATAAAGGTAGACTATCTATTACGATTTCATTAATAGAAGTGCGTAATACATGTCCGAATATAAGAGTAAAACAAATGAACGAGAAAAATACATAAAATGAAAAACTAGATAAGAAAAAAAATAAGATTATTTGACTCGGCAGAAGAGATATCTACCCAAGCCATGTCACGGCACAGTATTACCCGATGCTAAGTGCTCCCCCCTGAAAGCTCACCGAACCGGATCCCGCAATCCCCTGGCCCCATGCCTTTAAGAGATCGACCATCGCTTCCCATACATATACATTTTCCACGTAAGCAGAAAAATTGAATGTTGAAATTGAATAAATGGGATGCAGATTGTTCAACCACTTGCCTTAAAATTCTTGATCAAAGATTAAAACAGTTGGGATTTAAAATAATGGAATTGATTGATTTGTCTCAAAAAAGATAGTGACATCAATAATACAATCCCATCCATGGATCAAACCAAATTCCCTCCTTGGAATTGATTTAAAGCTTGGAATTGATTGATTTGAAGAAGGGGGGTGCCCTTCAGCTTGTGAATCGATTTCCCTTCTTCTTCTTTTTTTTTTCTTTTTTTTTAAGTCCATTCTAAGACGTTCTTTTGTAAATTATACCTTTATTTTTTTTGTAAAAACCTTTTTATATTTTAGTAATACAAATTTTTTATTACCCATTAAAAAAATAATAATACAATCATCCAAATGAATCAACCCTTTTTAGAGATGGGATCAATGTTGGATCTTACCGGTCCCCATTAGGAGATTGACGCATATCTAAATTGTCACAAAACATTCATGTTAAGTGACACATACCAATCACTCATTAATAAACTTGCCAATTATGAATATGAATTTAACATATATTATAAATTTCAGTGCTGCTACCCAGGCCCCAAAAATTAGGCCCCATTGTTGAGCCCCAATAGGTGGCATAATCCTATTGGTCTAATGTTTGACTTTTTCTAACCACCAAAAGGCCAATTACACAACTACCCTTATCATTAATATCCTCATTAAAATAGTAACCGAATCCCACAAATTGGGGCACCATTAATTCCTCTCCCCAAAGTAACCGAATTCCACAAATGGGGGCACCATTAATTCCTCTCCCCAATAAAATTTGAATGTTAGGGTTCCGATTTGGGCAAAGCCATATGAATGAAAAAAAAAGAAAAAAAATTAGGCGATCAAGATTTCAATCCATCTGATTCTCTTCCCCAACAAACCGTTAACAATGGCGAATAAAAAAGGATAGATTTCTTCTGCCAATCGAAACTTAACTGTCATTTTGTATTTCTTCTGCCAATCAAAACTTAAATGTCATTTGTATCTGATAAAAAAGTCACATTTTTTTTTTGCACTTCTTGCAAATGTGGAATCCAATCAAGAAACTGTCTCAGTTGTGAAAATTTTCCTTCCGTGCATCTGAATTTCTTCCGTTAATACCGTGTATCTGAAATTCGGCAGTGTATCTAGATTAATTTTTTGCACTTCTTGCAAATGTGGAATCCAATCAAGAAACTGTCTCAGTTGTAAAATTTTCCCTTCTGTGCATCTGAATTTCTTCTGTTAATACTGTGTATCTGAAATTCGACAGTGTATCTTGATTTGGGAAATCACAAATGTTTTATGTTTTCCTGTGCACACCATTCATATTCTGCTTCGAATGATGCAATTAGCCTGTAATATCAGATACTTGTATCTGAAAATCATTTTAAGATACAGTGCTGTATCTTAAAACCAAACAAAAACCATGTGGATTTTGAATTACCAAACATGTTAATTAGCAGTACATATATTTTAAAAAAAGTCCTTCAAACCTTTATATATATATATATATATGACAATTAGAAATTAAATATGAATCAGATAAACTTTAATCAATTCCATGGAGAAATAAAATGTCAAACTTCAAATTGTGCTTGAAACAGGTTTTAAGATACACATTTCACATTCAGACACACCTCAATAGTTATTATCTACTATGCTGGAGAAGCAGCCAATTATATTTGATTCATTTTTTGGGTTAAGGTATACCTAATAAAAAGTCTCACATACACATCACAATAGACATACATTCCACATACAATTTGACATTGATTTGCATTTCACATAGATGTCTAATACAAATTTCAGATACACCATCAAATTCAGATACATCTATCACTGTATCAAATACAATGTTATCTCGTCCACATTTTGCTGATCAGCCAAATCAATCACTTCCTTTGGTAAACTGGTTTCCATTTCACATGAATCGTAGATGTCTTCCAAATAATTTGATTCTTAAAATGTGTCATCCATATAATCCTCCTCACTGCCTGTTGAAAAATAGAAAAGAAGTCACATGTTATAAAATTAAAATTAAGATACAGTGCTGTATCTTAAAACCAATACATACCATATGAATTTTGAATTATCGGACATGTTATTTAGCAGTACATATTTTCAAATAAAGTCCTTCAAACCTTTATATGTATATACGTATATGACAATTAGCAATTAAATATTGATCAAGTACACATTAATCAATTCCATAGAAATAAAATGTCAAAAATTCATTTTAAGATACAGTGCTGTATCTTAAAACCAAACAAAAACCATGTGGATTTTGAATTACCAAACATGTTAATTCCTTTGGTAAACTGGTTTCCATTTCACATGAATCGTAGATGTCTTCCAAATAATTTGATTATTCAAATGTGTCATCCATATAATCCTCCTCACTGCCTGTTGAAAAATAGAAAAGAAGTCACATGTTATAAAATTAGAATTAAGATACAGTGCTGTATCTTAAAACCAATACAAACCATATGGATTTTGAATTACCGGACATGTTATTTAGCAGTACATATTTTCAAATAAAGTCCTTCAAACCTTTATATGTATATACGTATATGACAATTAGCAATTAAATATTGATCAAGTACACATTAATCAATTCCATAGAAATAAAATGTCAAAAATTCATTTTAAGATACAGTGCTGTATCTTAAAACCAAACAAAAACCATGTGGATTTTGAATTACCAAACATGTTAATTCCTTTGGTAAACTGGTTTCCATTTCACATGAATCGTAGATGTCTTCCAAATAATTTGATTATTCAAATGTGTCATCCATATAATCCTCCTCACTGCCTGTTGAAAAATAGAAAAGAAGTCACATGTTATAAAATTAGAATTAAGATACAGTGCTGTATCTTAAAACCAATACAAACCATATGGATTTTGAATTACCGGACATGTTATTTAGCAGTACATATTTTCAAATAAAGTCCTTCAAACCTTTATATGTATATACGTATATGACAATTAGCAATTAAATATTGATCAAGTACACATTAATCAATTCCATAGAAATAAAATGTCAAAAATTCATTTTAAGATACAGTGCTGTATCTTAAAACCAAACAAAAACCATGTGGATTTTGAATTACCAAACATGTTAATTCCTTTGGTAAACTGGTTTCCATTTCACATGAATCGTAGATGTCTTCCAAATAATTTGATTATTCAAATGTGTCATCCATATAATCCTCCTCACTGCCTGTTGAAAAATAGAAAAGAAGTCACATGTTATAAAATTAGAATTAAGATACAGTGCTGTATCTTAAAACCAATACAAACCATATGGATTTTGAATTACCGGACATGTTATTTAGCAGTACATATTTTCAAATAAAGTCCTTCAAACCTTTATATGTATATACGTATATGACAATTAGCAATTAAATATTGATCAAGTACACATTAATCAATTCCATAGAAATAAAATGTCAAAAATTCATTTTAAGATACAGTGCTGTATCTTAAAACCAAACAAAAACCATGTGGATTTTGAATTACCAAACATGTTAATTCCTTTGGTAAACTGGTTTCCATTTCACATGAATCGTAGATGTCTTCCAAATAATTTGATTATTCAAATGTGTCATCCATATAATCCTCCTCACTGCCTGTTGAAAAATAGAAAAGAAGTCACATGTTATAAAATTAGAATTAAGATACAGTGCTGTATCTTAAAACCAATACAAACCATATGGATTTTGAATTACCGGACATGTTATTTAGCAGTACATATTTTCAAATAAAGTCCTTCAAACCTTTATATGTATATACGTATATGACAATTAGCAATTAAATATTGATCAAGTACACATTAATCAATTCCATAGAAATAAAATGTCAAAAATTCATTTTAAGATACAGTGCTGTATCTTAAAACCAAACAAAAACCATGTGGATTTTGAATTACCAAACATGTTAATTCCTTTGGTAAACTGGTTTCCATTTCACATGAATCGTGGATGTCTTCCAAATAATTTGATTATTCAAATGTGTCATCCATATAATCCTCCTCACTGCCTGTTGAAAAATAGAAAAGAAGTCACATGTTATAAAATTAGAATTAAGATACAGTGCTGTATCTTAAAACCAATACAAACCATATGGATTTTGAATTACCGGACATGTTATTTAGCAGTACATATTTTCAAATAAAGTCCTTCAAACCTTTATATGTATATACGTATATGACAATTAGCAATTAAATATTGATCAAGTACACATTAATCAATTCCATAGAAATAAAATGTCAAAAATTCATTTTAAGATACAGTGCTGTATCTTAAAACCAAACAAAAACCATGTGGATTTTGAATTACCAAACATGTTAATTCCTTTGGTAAACTGGTTTCCATTTCACATGAATCGTAGATGTCTTCCAAATAATCCTCCTCACTGCCTGTTGAAAAATAGAAAAGAAGTCACATGTTATAAAATTAAAATTAAGATACAGTGCTGTATCTTAAAACCAATACAAACCATATGGATTTTGAATTACCGGACATGTTATTTAGCAGTACATATTTTCAAATAAAGTCCTTCAAACCTTTATATGTATATACGTATATGACAATTAGCAATTAAATATTGATCAAGTACACATTAATCAATTCCATAGAAATAAAATGTCAAAAATTCATTTTAAGATACAGTGCTGTATCTTAAAACCAAACAAAAACCATGTGGATTTTGAATTACCAAACATGTTAATTCCTTTGGTAAACTGGTTTCCATTTCACATGAATCGTAGATGTCTTCCAAATAATTTGATTATTCAAATGTGTCATCCATATAATCCTCCTCACTGCCTGTTGAAAAATAGAAAAGAAGTCACATGTTATAAAATTAGAATTAAGATACAGTGCTGTATCTTAAAACCAATACAAACCATATGGATTTTGAATTACCGGACATGTTATTTAGCAGTACATATTTTCAAATAAAGTCCTTCAAACCTTTATATGTATATACGTATATGACAATTAGCAATTAAATATTGATCAAGTACACATTAATCAATTCCATAGAAATAAAATGTCAAAAATTCATTTTAAGATACAGTGCTGTATCTTAAAACCAAACAAAAACCATGTGGATTTTGAATTACCAAACATGTTAATTCCTTTGGTAAACTGGTTTCCATTTCACATGAATCGTAGATGTCTTCCAAATAATTTGATTCTTCAAATGTGTCATCCATATAATCCTCCTCACTGCCTGTTGAAAAATAGAAAAGAAGTCATATGTTATAAAATTAAAATTAAGATACAGTGCTGTATCTTAAAACCAATACAAACCATATGGATTTTGAATTACCGGACATGTTATTTAGCAGTACATATTTTCAAATAAAGTCCTTCAAACCTTTATATGTATATACGTATATGACAATTAGCAATTAAATATTGATCAAGTACACATTAATCAATTCCATAGAAACAAAATGTCAAAAATTCATTTTAAGATACAGTGCTGTATCTTAAAACCAAACAAAAACCATGTGAATTTTGAATTACCAAACAAGTTAATTAGCAATACATATACTTAAAAAAAAGTCTTTGAAGCCTTTATATATATATATATATGTATGTATGACAATTAGCAATTAAATATGAATCAGATAAACATTAATCAATTCCATGGAGAAATAAAATGTCAAACTTCCAATTATGCTTGAAAATAAAATCAAGATACACTTGTATCTGGAAATGAACCGTGCAATTCAAATAACCTCCACAGATCCAACTGAAAAAAAAAAAATTGATTTCGATGTTTGTTTTCAATTCCACCATTAAATCTAGATCTAAAATAAATGTAAAGAACAGTTAAAAAATCAGATCAATGTGAATTATTCAGATCTAAAACAGTCTAACATGAATGGATCGCCATTGTTTCACCACAACCGTGTAAAAATCTTATAGTCTCAACCGATCAAAATAAAAAAAAAATTAGGATGCTTGTTTTTATTTTCACAAATAAAACTGGATCTAAAAAGTCTAAATCGTCAATTTTTGGGGGTTCCGATTGACCTAACCTGAATGTTTGCACCACAAACAGATCGCACAAAAACAAAGACGAGTTTCCTTTTTGTCTTCTCTTCTCCGCCGATCATATATGAATTTGATGTTTGATTTTTGTTTTCGTTACGAGAGAACAATCGGAAAAATAAAAAAACTCGTTGTGAGAGAGAAGAAGTGATTTCCAAATCGTAACTAATCCCATAATTATCGGACCGGTTATGGAATCTTCATTTATGGAAATCAATGAAGAGCTTGATTGTCAGGGGGGTAATATAGAAAATTCACACTTGCCACCTCATGGGGCTTAGTATGGGGTCTACCAATTGGGGCCCAAGAATCATTATTGTATAAATTTATATATATTTCTATGGCGTAACATTCATATTCATTATACGACATGTTAATCAGGATTATGAAAATTTCAATAATTGTTATATATTATGTTGTAAGAGATAATAAACCCTGAAATGCTGATTTAGGCTCTCACTCAGCATTAGAGGTGTCAAACAGGACGGGCCGACACGGCAGGGCCCGCGGCACGGCCCGCTAAGGGCCCGTGCCGGCACGGCAATGCACGACACGGGCCGTTTGGGTGGCGATGGGGCTGGGCCTGCCCCCCGACCCGCGTGCCGTTTCTGGCACGGCCCGCTAGGCCCGCAGCACTGTTTGTGACGCGGGCCCCACCACTAACGGCTAGTCCAACTAGTAATTGATAGCTTTAATAGATGCCAACCTAATTGAGATGTATTAAAAACTATAGTGATGCAATTATTATTAATTTTTTATATTTGTCAATGTATTTTTTAAGAATTGTATAATTTATTTTTATTCATCAATGTACTATATCAATGTACTATTTGTGTATATTTTATTCATTTTATCATTTATTTTATTAATGTTCAATTGCTCATATACTCAAAAAATTCAATATTCAATAAAATAAATATTTATATTTTTAATTCCTTTTAGTTTTCAATTTTCATAAATGATTTATGTATATTTTTTTTATTTTTTAACTTAAAGGAACTAGTAAATTAAACATGAAATTAAATATTAAACTTTAAATTTTTTTTAAAATGGGCATTTAAATGGGCCATCCCGTTGGCCCGTCAATTGGCCCGGCCCGTTTGGCCCGCTGGGCTAGCACGGCACGGCACGGCGACCCACCGGGCTGACACGGAGGGCCGTGCCGGGCCGACCCCTTGCGACCCGTGCAGTGCCGGCACGGCACGGTCACATGAAACGGGCCGGGCCAGGCCGGCACGGCCCGGCCCGTTTTACACCTCTACTCAGCATTGAATGAGATCCAACAATGATTGGATCTAGCACAGAAGGAACAAGATATTGTTAGCTAACAATGATTCTTGTTGGCTAACAAAACAGGGAATGAGCTCTGGTTCATCCCCTGATGTCTGAAATTAGATTTCTGTTAAAACAGCCTTTTATACCAAACAAATTATCAGAATGGAAAACAAGACCCAGAAAGATAAAATCTGCTGCAGAGGAGAAATTTGAGGTCAGATGGTGAAAACAAATTCTCATGTCTCTTCCAATACAGCCACCAAGTTGGATGTCTTTCAGACATTCCGATTCATTCAAAATGTATAAAAAAAAGCATCCACCAAAATATCTGATAGCACACTGTTACACCACTTTTGCAGACACTCTACAGACACCACGTTATCTAATGTAGTACATGAAATCTTTAATAGAGTATATACTCTATCATGTCAATATACACTCCATTAAAAAAAATGTAAAAATGTATGTATTCAATTCATTTGAGTATGTAATTCACCTTTAGTAAAACAAAGCAAAAAAGTACTTCTCCACAAAATAATAATATAATAAAATAAAATCAAAGCATGTTTTATTTGCAAATGTGACTGACTGTAACATTTTCCAATCTAATCATTGTCATTTGTGTTTTTATCAGGAACCTGTTACCCGATAGGGTTGCCATCATTCCATTAAAAAGTACACTATAGGTGGTTAATTCACCCCATCAAGAATAAGACAGACAAACAAAGTTTATATAAAATTTCTGTTGCCAGAACTGAAGCAGAGAACAATGCCTACTCTTGGATAATGGTGTAGCAGTTTTGTTAATCATTATTAACCAATGCAAAATAAAAATCATGTGAAAGCCAAGTACATTTTCATTAACTTTCTTTGGGTCAATACCTGACCAAAATATCCATGAGTACAGCTCATGAATAAACACTACTGATCAAAGTCTTTTTTTTTTTTTTTGATTGGTATACTGATCACAGTTGAGAATGCTACATGGGTTCCTTGATCATTCATCACATCACCCAGTTTTAAATAAAAACCTTTAGGCCCCTCGCTAAAGAACCGTTCATATTCTTCCCCGATGCAATGAGCACTCCAATCCTTGATAAGCCTATAAGCAGATTCCCAGTTATTTTCAACATACAGATTAGTTCACATTGCAGTTAGTTAATACTATAATGGGATTTTATCAGGTCAATAGCTTCCAGCTAGATCTCAGATATTTGAATAGATCTAGGACAGGAATCAACTCTAATTGTTGCTTATATATGTATATAAACACAGATACCTACGATGATTTGCTACAAGGAAAACAAGCAACACACTGTAACTGTAAGGCATAAAATCAGAGGTAGTGATACCTTCAAAGCATTCCTACAAAAGCTAGATTTGAGTTGCATTACTGAACAACCATAAATCCACAAAAGAACGTTAGGTAAGAGATAATCAAACATGAACAGAAGTCTTCATGAAACTTCAGTCTTTTTTAACTATATAATGCCCTAGGAATAGTATGAAAGTTCATTGCTTAATCACCTTTTGCTTTCCTTCAATGCGTTCCCCATATAAAGTTATATTCTGTAAAATAAGTACATGGCAATCATGTATAACTATCCTAGTGACACCAGTAAGCACCCCGTTTAGCATCTGCCATATTCTTTATTCACCATAAATAGTTATATACTGGGACAATTGAATCCATACAAGGGTTTGTTGTCCTTTTTAACTATTATCATTGGGATATCTAAAATTCTTTTATTGTTTGGTTTACTAAATCAAAGATAAAAGGTGGACAAGGGGTTTTATATATTTTTTAAAACCTAATAAAATTTGCTTAATTTTGGTATTCCTTTTCCATCAATACATCTATGATATATGTGTCTTAATCATGATCATCCATCACATATATCTTTTCCTACCGCAATCACAGCGAAAATTACTGTCTCCAATTTTTTATATTGTCAATAGTCTTGAACATATTATTATTTTTATTCAGAGATTAACTTTTTAAAACAAGACAATATAATAGTTTACTGCAAAATTGTGTTTTTAATTAGGTCAAAATAAATGTTTGTATGATAAAAAGTTGCACTATAAAAGTTAGCATCATAAAGTTAAAATAAAAGTTAGGTGAAATGATTTTTATAAAATGTCAAGGAAGAATATTTAATTCTCAGGCATAGATGAGAGTGGATAAGCAATTCCCATTTAATCATTTATCAGATTTACACTAGCTCAATTACAACAAAGCTATCAGAGTTTATACTTTTTTTATTCTGACTCTATCAAGGATTATTCTCCTCTTATGATGGGGGGAGGGGATACAACTCCTGCAATATAACACAAAGCAAAGCTAAGAAGAATATTAGAAGCCCACATAATAATGATGCTCTAACATTGCTGACACGGGATTGGGCTTGTGTATGCTATAACTGTATTCATTGATATCTCTAGCCTTATCCTTGATAAAGGAAGGTTGTACATGTAGCCTTCTTCTTCCAAGTCCCCACTAACAATGAAATATGTCTGATAAATTACCAAATTAAGTATATATGCCACATTTATTTACAGATATTGAGGCAACAAAATACAATATAGACTAGTGACTGCAACACGTCAAAGGACTCGCTATCCTATTTCTATATAATAAGCTACACCTATCTTCACACACCATCAAATTAGATTATCTTATCACATCGCATTCTATGGATTAGATCCAAGGGAAGTTTGGGAAAATTTTCAAGTTTCATAGCTAGAACAAACCCATCTCATAAGCGGGCAGTAATAGGATAGCTCACAATGCATTAAAATGCCACTAAGATAATTCATGTTGAGGATAGTTCAACCTTATCACATTTACCAATGCATGGTTCCGTGGTTAATTTTTGCATCTTTCCAAATCCTTTTGCTCTACTTATACCTTACGTAATTTATGCCTAGCTTCCTCCCTTGGGAGAGCACAAGGAACATGTTCTCTTCCTTATTTTTCTTGTTTTGAAGAAAAGTCTGGGATGCCCACCAGTTTTTATGGAATAGAACAATGCGCAATATAGAGGAGATGAGATGACTCCCCACACAGAAATTTATAAGAAAGTTGCACCATATATTTCATATACATTGGATATACCCTAAAGGCCTAAACACACTTGCACAAGAAATACATGTACCTATTTAAGAATACA
Source organism: Acorus gramineus (assembly GCA_030737835.1). Taxonomy (NCBI): domain Eukaryota; kingdom Viridiplantae; phylum Streptophyta; class Magnoliopsida; order Acorales; family Acoraceae; genus Acorus; species Acorus gramineus. Next base: position 2,308,160 of record JAUJYN010000024.1, on the reverse strand, counting down.
AGAGTTTCCTATTCTTGTGGGCCAGAAATTAAAAAAATGGTGTTTTAACAAATGTTTGTGTCACATGATTGGCACATTCTGAGGACCAGATGGTTTGATCATATCTGAGCAAATCATGTCCTAGAGAATTGCATCACTCGGAGCATAACAGAAAAGGAGAGGCAATGCAAATTGATCTTTTACGAGAATTACACAATTTATTAAACGGACATGAGCCAACAATGTGTACATCAAATAAATGTTTGTTGTGAATGAACCATTGGACATAATCTTCAAGCGACAGAAGGAACAACTGGAAGCACCCGGTTAAAAATAAACCTCTCTTAAGTAGGGAAACAAGCTCTTTAGGTGGATACTGGATAAGAATGGGACATCATCAATACCGAATGCTATTATGCTACTGTGCAAAAATATGATTAAAAAGAACACTAGTGCGATAGTGCCTTTTTCTTTTTGTAACCTACAAATGCAGGGTTCTAATTCGCACAATAACTATACATATTCCGCTTATGAAACAAGAATCCAGCAATCCAGATGCCAAACAAAACAAGGATCTAACATAAGATTGTTTATAGAAATATCGTCTGAAACTTGAGAAACAAACTGGCATAAATAGTTTCCAAATGTCAAATATATGATGGATAATAATCTGGCATGATGATCAAAAGCCAATGATATCCAATGACATTTTAAATGGTACTGTTTTCGGGCATCTGCCATTCATTACCTTAATAAAGTTCTAAGGCATGCTTACCTTAATAAAGTTCCAAGGCATGCCTACCTTTCTCTCTCTCAAAAAAAAAAAAAAACCGACACTTTAAATGGTGGAAGTCTGGGCAACATTTTTATCAGGTAATTGAATGAACAAAAAGTAGTTAAAATTTTGTATAACATTATGCATAAATTATGTACAATCATATCTTAAGCACTGTTGATGCTGGGAAAACTAATTTTTTGTGTTTAAATCATGATTTTTATTGGAACTAATTCAAATTATGAGATGAGCAGATGTAGCGCACTAATGCAATGGGGTGATCTAATGTCTTTATGCAAGGAACTGACTTTATATATGGGAAATTGGAGTGCTATCCATGTAAGTCTAAAATTCATGTGGAATACAAGAGTCAATTAAATTGGAGAACTTAAGAGTTCAGTAATACAAGGATCTTTGGTAGGGTAAGAATCTCTTCAGAAACTAAGGGTTGTAGTAGTGTAGAAGTCTCATTGGAGGTAGTGGGAAACTCAAGATTCGAGTAAATTTTATAAAGGAGGGACAGCCCCTCCTCATTATGGTTTTTCAGTGCAAGTAATATTAAAAACAATGTGTGTACCCGCTTTTCAAAAACAAAAATTTAGTTGACACAGGCATTTGAATAACATGTTTATACTTAGGCAATGACCAGATTTTCAGACCTACCCACCAAAATTTCATGCTTGCAGAAGAAATGTGAAATTTATGATCTTCAATAAAGGTATTGTATTAGATGTTAATCAGAAGCTTTCATGGTTGTCAAAAACGGAGTCAGATCTTTCACGCTGTAGAAGTCTGGGTGTGAATTATGGTGACATTCCACTGAGAACTATATAAAGTATGAACAAAAAGGAGATCTGTGTGTGTGTGTGTGTGGGGGGGGGGGGGGGGTGTCAAAGAGGGCTGTATAATATGTGGGAGAGATGTTAATCAGAAGCTTTCGTGGTTGTCAAAAATGGATCATATCTTTCACGCTGTAGAAGTCTAGGTGTGACTTATGGTCACATTCCACTGAGAACAATATAAAAGTATGAACAAAAGGAGATCTGTGTGTGTGTGTGTGTGGGGGGGGGGGGGGGGGGTGTGTTCAAAGAGGGCTGTATAAGATGTGGGAGACAGTTTGCCAGTAGAAGTGGAAAGCAGTTCTGAATACTATTCAAAAATTGAGTTTTTCCATGCAATGGTCTCACACCGCATGCCATATGAATAAGTCAGGATGAAATGCAGAGGGATAGGAAGGCAGTTTGTGGTGGAAATTGGCCACTGATAGAGAGGAGCTAAAGTACGCATTTTAGTTGACCCTTACAAATATATGTGCTAGTAGTTCTAAAAGGGTATGAACAATACAGGTTCTTGGGTTCAAAGTGGGCATAAGATATGGGATGGATGATAGTAAACATATTTACCAAAGTTGACAAATGGCCTAGGAGGCCTTCAGCAGTACAAAGAAGGGCCTGATAGTAGGAGATACTGGATCTCTCTGGCATCACCTAAAATACAGTTTTTGTTTTACCTTGCACAAAAAGATGGAAACTTAGGTTACCAAGGTTGTCAAATGAATGACCTAGGAGGCCCTTGGCAGTACAAAGAAGGGCCTGGTAGGAGAAACTTGATCTCTCTGGTATCACCTAAGATACAGTGTTTGTTCAATCTTGCACAAAAAGATGGAAACTTCCCACTGATCAGCTATTGACTTGTGCATGCGCATTCTATGGGGGAGGCTGAGATAGTGGACTACTTTCAACTGCATTTCAAATTTTCTTGTAAAGTACAAGGATGCACTTGAAGTATTTTGGAGCACAGCAAGTGGATGCAAAGATCATATTCAATTTGATGCGCAATCTGGAAGGAACAAATAAATTTTTCCAGCTACATGAGCATGAGATTTGGATGAAAATTTATGACAAGTTCAGTCTGGAACGGACCATTGCAAAGTAGAAGGAATAGTATAAGCTACATCATCAACAAGAAAAAACCTCAGCTGTAATGTAAACTGCCTGTAATAGGTTGATTGTACTTTCTAGAGGGGCACTAATGAATTTTCCATCCCATTAGATCGTATGTGGACTGGGAAAAAACAAACTGATATTTTCATTATAATAAAAAAAGGAACTTTATAGTGGGTGGAGAGGTTGGCAAAGGTCCACTCCTTCGATGCAAGGACTAATCCTCCGGGTGTCCACACCGACCCACTCGGAAGTTTCCCTACGGACACCTGGGTAAGTCAAGGGTGGGAGTCAAACACACGCCAATTGGGGAGCAAATCCATGGTGCTAGCCAACTCACCAAAACCCTAGTGGGTGTCCACTATCAATGTTGACATTTCAAAGTCAATATGACATGAATCTATGCTGGTGAGCTGAGCTAGGGATACAGACTGGCTGAAGTGTCAATGTTTTAATTGAATTTTACAATTACGAATGCTTATTGTCCATTGATGACCATAATCAGTTGTATGTTTTGAACTAAATATTGCTTGCCCAATTAGCCAACAGAAAAATAAGATTGGAAAGTGATACTAACTCCAGCAGTATAGGGGAGCAATTTAAGATGAATCAGTCTGGTACGAATGGACATCGCAAACATAAAACTATTTGATTTCAGAATAACAAAGCGAAATTTGGTGTACCATACAATATGGATGAGATGGGATTTTTATGAAAGCATGTATTCACATTTCATCTAATAAATATGGTAGATTTTCTGTTTCTATATTTAGCAATATTGGAAAGAAAAACTTCAAGCGACTGACGCATTTTTCATCTGTCTTTTAAACACTGAATGCGTTTTTTAAAAAAAGAAAAGTTCAAGAACTGAAACAGAATAACAAATCAAAACAGTGCCATACGTATTTGGTTGTTTCCCCACCCAAAAAAAAGCCTTTGTGGCAAATTTGAGTACACTCATAAATTTGACGCAAGAAGCCATCAGATCCACAAATTGAAAATCAACGCATGCACATTCCTTCAACACTAAAATTCTCACCAAATATTTATTAGCTATAATGATATAAATAATACAATGCCCTATAGTCTGTTTTTCCTTTCAAAAAAAATCCCTCAAGCACTACTGATAGCTGATACAAATTGTGTTTGTTACTTTTTCATCTTAGATAAAAGGACAGGATTCACACCAGCTACTACATATATAATAAAACATCCACAACATTGGGCAGACAGAGCCTTCCAATGGAAAAACTTACATCAACTCTCCTGCTACCACCCCCCTCCCCCCAATCCAAAATCTTCTTTTTCTACTCAACAAAAAGAGCCCATCCATATTATGTTACATTTTCTCCATGCTCTTAAATTTTCAACTATCTCATCCCGTGTTCCCAATATTGCTAGGCTTCCATATATATAAAAAAAAACTAAACCATCTATTCTTCTGAACCACAAACTCCAACAAATAACATGAGAAATGAGTTTCTCTAATTCTCCCTAAAACTTTCATCCCCCTTGTCTATTTAAATTATGTGTTCACTCCCAAATCAGCTGTGCCAGCTTAAATATAACATGTTCATCCTCCTGAAAAATACCCAACCTCGCCCAAACCACTCAACCATAATGTATAAAAAAAAAAAAATTCATATATGCAAATGTATAGCATTCGTAAGTCAAAACAAAGAACGAAAGAATGCAAAAAAAAAATGCATATTCGTTTCAATTCCAAATCTATAACACAATGTCTACCACATAGAATCTACATTTCCTCCAATGCATAAATCACTTAAAACCAGAAGATAATGAATGGGAATTGCAAGACTCCAACTACTCAAAAGATTGTAAAAACCCCCTTCAATTTCACAACCAAGTAAATAAAATCCAATCACTTCAGCGAAATGTAAAGATAAGCATAAAAAAAAAAAAAAAAATTCAGAGTTTGAAAGTAGCCCTCACTGGGATTATTCAAAAGGAAACCCTAAGTCTGCCTGCGGAGGCGCTTCCGGAGCTTCTTGTACTTGTGCTTGTTCATCTTCTTCTTCCTCTTCTTCTTCACGCTGTCCGCCCACACCGTCCGATCAACATCGTCTTCATCGCCCGTCACTCCACCTCCGTCGTCCGATGATGTCGGTCTGATGGGGTCCAAGAAACAACCGAACGGGAAACTAGGGTATAAGAGGGGAGGATGGACGGCTGGGATTCTCTCATCGTTGGTGGGGGATTTCGCCGGGGTTTGGAGTGGGAGATGCTGTGATGGAGGGTTTGGGGTGTGGAGAGTGGAGAGGGGTCTGATGGGTTTCAGAGATGGTGGGGTTTTCCTTAGGATTCTCCGGAGAATGGCCGCCATTGATGGATTCGAGAGAGTGAGAGAGAGAGACGAACTTAAAAATAATGTCAATAGGGGTTTGATTTTCATATATTTATGCCATAGGAACCTCTTTCAAAAAGTGCGGATTTTAATTGCCATTGTATAGTGAGGATTGAGGAACACTCACATTCACGTTTCAGTCTCATATATGGCGTTAGCAAGGGTAACTTGGGTTATCAACGCAGCTATGAAAATTCGATTTGTGTATGTGTTCCACCGCAGGTAGGTCTGTCAGCGGGTTAGGTCTAGACCTAGATCTGATTATACCCGGATCTAATTGCACGTGTAATATATCTGATCCGATGGACCTGAACATACAAACAGATCGGGTTTCGGTCTACCCTGACCTGATCCTATGGACTCGAGACCTAACTATGTACAGACACACACAATCAATTTTTTATTAATGTAATGAATATATACACACACAACCAAAATGTTATTAATGTACTGAATATATACACACACACAACGAAATTTGTATTGATGCACATCATATATGAGGTTTCCAACATAGACATGGTCAATCATCACTATACATCCATGTTAATATGGATGTCAAGGTGACAAATCAAATTATGGAACAATGATAATTGCACCATTGATGATAATAATCATGCTGATTCACACCTTCTGATTCATAGAATATAGGGTGGGGCTATTTGCACCCCTTCTTTTTTTTTCCCATCCACACCCAACATAAATGGATCTTTTTACAAGATCCATTTATGTTGGGGGTGTGTTGGGTGTGCTTAGGTAGGGAGAGGGAGGAGTGTTAGGTGGGTAGAGCCGCAAAGGGCGGGGGCTGGGGCGGAGTCGGGAGGGGAGGCGGTGGTGAGGAGGAGGAGGCAGCAAAGGGGGTGGGATCAGTGGTAGAGGTAGGGTTTGCGGTGAGGGTGATGGAGGAGGCGGACTCGGCGGACTTTGCGGGGACCGATCCTCCGCCGCCATTGTTGGTATGGTTTTCGTTGGTGGGGGACAGCTTCTTATTGGATTTTTGTATATATGAAAATGTTTTATGTGTTTAGTATATATTTTATTGTTTTATGTATCCATAGACACTTGAACTGTCGATAAAGTCAGATTTTGTAGACACTGTATCTGTCGACAAGATCTCACAAACAAAGCCAAGTGATTTCTGGACTTTGTAGACACTAGAACTGTCGATAGAGTTAGCTTTTGTAGACACTGGATCAGTCGACGAGGTCTTAGAAACAAAGCTAAGTGATTTTTTGAGGGGACATGTGTTATATATGTGTCACTTTTAGCCTTCTGGTAACCATTGGAGCATTCTGGCAGTTTTTGAGTTTTTTCGTTTTTCGATCGGAACCGCTAAAATTTTGGACTGTTAGCTATCATCCTGAGTTTGAGGACTCCGATTGAAAATCTAACTGCATATTATGTGTCCTGGTGCCATTTCAAGTCACTCACGAAAATTTCATCAAATTCCGGTAACGTTTCAGAATTTCGCAGTTCCGGGGCGTATCCGGGTTTTGACCGAGCGAGAAGTCATTGGGAGACTTGACTTGGTCAAATGTTGACTTTGACTTGGTCAACCCCTTTTGTTTTCTTGTGTGGTTGGGTTGACCCAAGTCAAAGTGCACTTAAACCCTAATTAATCTAGATTAACCTAATTCTAATTCAAGTGGATGTGAGTGTGTGTGGTGTGTGTGTGAGAGAACATAAAGTGGGCGCCCATGCATAGTGCCACCCCACTATTCATCATCTTCTCCACTCAACCCTCTCTCTTTTTCCACCATTTGAGCTAGCTAGAGTGCTTGAAATCAAAAACACAAAGAAGAGAAAGGATAGGTATTGACCTGATCTATCTTCCTATGGTTTCTTTTCCAAGTTTCCTCATGTATGACCCCCTCTCATACCCTCTTTTCTCCTCTGATTTCAGCCCCTCTTGGGCTAGGTAGAGATCTTTGTGGTGGTGGCCTTGGAGGAGGTGTTTTGGTGCACGAAGAGCTCCCGATCCCCTTCCCTTCCTTTCCTCTCCAAGGGTAAGCCTTCTTTCCTTCCTTTCTTGTTTAGATGCATGTTAGGAGGGTGTTTTTGGGTGTGAATGGCGGTTGGTGGCTATTGGCGGCGGTTGGTGGCGGTTGGTGGCCGTCGGGGAGGTGGTAGGGCTGTCCCGGGTAGACTGGCAGGCAGGCAGGGCAGCGCAGGCAGGCGCAGGGCTAGGCGCTGTCGGGCCTGCTGGCAGAGCAGCGCGGGCGGGCGCACGGGCATGCGCGCGGAGCGCTGCGCAGAGGTGCAGTGCGTGCTGCGCGCGCGGAGCCGCGTGCGGGTGCTGCGCGCAGGGCGCCGTGCGGGGGCGTACGCGTGGAGCGCTGCGCAGAGGCGCAGGGCGTGCTGTGCGCGCGCGGTGAGGCGAGCTGGTTGTGCGCGCAGGGTGTGCGCGAGGTGCTGCGCTGGGGTGCAAGGCGTGCGGGTGTGCGCGCGAGTCGCAGCGCTGGGGCGCAGGGAGCGCGCGGTGCACCCAGGGGGTTTCGACAGGGTGTTCGGGCATGCAGGTTGGGCTCGGCAGTGTGTCTGGGCGCGCGGGCCGGGGCTCGGCTGTGCGCCCGGGGTGGGTGGCCGTGCGTATGGCTGCTCGGGGGTTTGGGAGTGAGCCGGGGTGCTCGGGCTCGCGTGCGTACGGGCCGTATGTACGTTTGCCCGAGTGTTGTGTATTTTTAGTGTATTTTTGGTATATTTGTGTATTTTACTCACCAAGTTGATTACCCTGTCTTGCAGATCTTGACGGACGGTCGCGCGACGACCCGGTTATTGGTGAGTGGGACAACCCAATCCAGTAGGGAGGCGCTATATGCACTTGGGCGTGTACCGTCCTCCCCTGGGGCACCATAGTTTAATATTAACGTGTAATCCATGCAAGCATGATTAATATGTAGTATGCATGCCACCCTAGACCTTGTATGTTAGGGACTTGCACCCTTAGGATATGTGTAAGAGCCATGCATCCTGTCACCATGTTTTCATGCTAGGAAAGCCCCGACCGATGCATGTTCCCATTTAGTTTAATTTATTTAAATTAAATGCGAGCATATGTCTATTATTAGCATGCCTTTGATAATTATAGGGAGGGGCCTTGCGAGGTTAACATTGAGACCCGGGCTAGGGTACTCCGTGTTCCTTGTTTGGTTGTCGGGATGTCCTATATCGGGACCTCAGGTTGTCCTCCCAAGACTTCTTTTCCTTATTATTATCATATATGTTCCCCGCATCTTGGTTATGCGCCCTGGAGGAATTCTGAAGAATTCATGACATTAGAGTTGTTGAGATGTGTTGTCGGCGGATCCGAGTGGATCATATGCGTATGGATAGGCTGTTCTGTTCCCTTCGTTGGATCCGTGTAGAGACTGCCTCAGCGTTAGAAAGGCCGTCCCGTGAGAGGGCTCCCATCAGTAGGCACCTCCTGATTTGGGACGGACTGTGCTGAATGTGGGAGTGGCCAAGCGGCCTACGGAGTGGAGGAGAGACTATCGGTGGACCAAGGGTGACCAACAGCCTAGTCAGTCCCAATATCCTATGTCACCATATTGAGGGGTGAGGGTGAGGTGTGGTGAGTCGATGATGTAGCGACCCACTGGATTTGTGTAAGGATGATTATCAGCCTAGTAAGTCCCAATATCCTATGTCACCTATTGAGGGGTGAGGGTGTGTGTAACAACTGCATATTTTAATATATAATTATATATTGAGAGAAATAATAATTTATTATTTTGTACAGTTGTTTAGGTCAAAAGGTTGGTATTTTATTTTCAATGGGCTTTAATAGAGGTTGTTAGCATGTTAATTGGATCTGGGGACCCAGTTGTAATTATTAGATTTTAGGTTAGCAGGGAAGGACCTGTTTGCAAATTTCAATTTCTGTCTGGACCTATCCGAAATTGTCCCTCCGATTTTCCATATCAGAAATTTTAACAGCCCAGATTTTAAGAGATTTTGATTTCAAATTAACCCCTTTAAATACCCCTATTACCTTCCCCATTAACCCTAATTCGAGTTGAGATTTTGAGGCATTGTCATTGTCAATCTAGGTATGTTTCCTTCATCCCTTCTCTCTTGAATCTTTTATTCTTTTGGTTCTTGATCATGATCTTCTTAGTTTTCTTTTCTTTTCATGGTGGTTATGAGATTTGGGTTTTAGATCTTAGATTTGGATGGTTGTAATAGAGATTTATTATGATTGTGAAGATGATTAATTATTATTTGTTTTGGGTGATTGTGTTATGGAAGAATGTTTTTGATTGATTATCTTTTGTATTTGGGTGTGGGAGAAAGAGAGAGAAGAGAGAGATGTGGGTATTGGAAAGAGGAGGAGAAGAGGAAAAGAAGTTTAAAGAGAGAGAGAGAGAGAGAGGATTGAGTCGCCGGCGGGTCTCCGGCCGGCGGACCTCCGATCGGTGGCCGGCGGTGGGTCTGGAGGAGGAAGGGTGATGGTTGTGGTGATGGGTTTGAAGTTTCCATGGTTGGGTAGAAGAGGTAGATGAAGGAGGAAGGAGAAGAAGATGAAGGAGGAAGAAAGGAATATATGGGTTTGGGTTGGTCCTTTCTGGACAGTGGGCCTGGGCCCAACCCGACTGGCCCGTGGACCAGTGGGTCTTTGGCTTTAGGTGTTCTGAAATTTTGGTTTTTGTTGGGCAATGGTTCTAGGCCCAACCAGATTGGCTCATAAACCAGTGGGTTCTAGAGGCCCATTGTCCAGTGTGGGCTATTGGAATAAATGGGTTAGAATAAATGGGAGGTTTATTTAATATGGCTTTTCAATTTATTTTTATTTTTATTTATTAGAATTATTATTCTATTTCAGGAGTTTCGTATTCGGATTAGCCCGATATTGTGTCACACATATTGTCGTTGAATCGGAGGTGAGTGGACTTGAGTTTCATATGTAGTTTCAAAAGAATATATTATGTATTCATGCTAGGACCATCTATTTTGTGGAATATAACTGCTAGTTTCGAAATAAAAATATGAGCATGCCTTTTATTGAGATATTTATCATGAATTGATTGGTGTGTTGAGATTTTTGCATGCTCTATTCTTTTGTGAATTTTGAAGATATGATAGGTTATCAATGCATCCATTCCGTCTAGGTGGCTCAGTCTTGGTGGCCAACGTCTAGGTGGGCGTACGTCTACGTGGCCAGGTCCGAGAACGTAGGACCCAAGTCTTTGTGGCTATGTCTACGTGGCCATGCCTGTGAAAGGCCCCGCGAGCTAGGTGCTGCGAAGACGGACATGCGTGTTCGTGGTGTTGCATGCATCATGTTGGATAGGATTTGTGTGCGTGTGTATATATATTATTGCATGTCTTGGTGGCCTTGTTGTATATTTATTTTTTGATATATTACATGTCAGTGTAGACATATTACGATATTGGTATTTTGAATATAAATGTACTAACGGGATGATGATGGTCCATTCACTGAGCGTGTTGTAGCTCACCCCTCCTTTTCCCCTTTCAGATTTGAGGATCGAGTAGTAGCGTTGTGAATCTCGAAGGCGTTAGCAAGATCAAGTTTGGGTCGTCATCCTTTATCGTCTAGCTTTGCTTTCATTAGGGTGAATAAAGCTTTTCTTTGGCATGTAGTAGACTTTCCTTAGCTCTATCAGCAAAAACCGTAGAGATTGTTACGTTTAATAATTATTATGTGTGTAATCATCCAAACTTGGGATGAATTATTGATAGATCCTGGTGATGTCTTAAGTAATAAGTTATTAGTGTAGTTTAAATTATTATTTAATTATGCTTGGTTGAATAACGGTTAATTTCCTTAGATTACTCTGAGATTCGAGGTTTATGTCACGTAGCGCACCGTCTTTCTCGCCTAATATGGGTGGCTGATTCGGGGGCGTTACAGTGTGGTGGTTCGGCAATGTAGCGACCCACTGGATTTGTGTAGTTCCTACCACTTTGAGGCTTTTGATTTGATTATTTGTGGTTAATATAAATTGTGATGCATGGGTTGTGCTATTCACTGAGCGTGTGGCTCACCCCTCGCATAATATTTTTCTCCAATGATTACTGAGGCGGACTTGAAGGAGGAGCTCCCCGAGCGACTGCATTAGTAGTGGAGTAGTGCCACGTCCCACGAGTTTTAGAGGCCATCAGCATCCTTTTTTATTCTATGTATATATTTCCGTGCTTGGGCACTCTGTTTGGGTTGTATTTGGATGTTTTTGTGTATATTGGCTCTCACAGGACAGTTGATTATGTATCGAGTCTGTAGTATGTTTTTGAATTACAAACTCAGTCTTTTAGCTTCCGCTATCTGTGTATATATTATGTCAGCCCTGCTTTCGTCTGTGTTGTCAGTTGTGGTGTTGTTTAGAGTATTTTATTGATCTCCTGTATAGACTGCTGATATCATGTATACACTTGCCGCGTCCCGGGGACGGCCGCCCTGGGGCGTGACAACATGAGCTATTACCATAAAGAGAGGTGAGGGAGACAACCAATTTGTTATTTTTTTGTGGAGATTTAGAGGGATAAATGAAATGTTAAATTTTTTTTTTCCTGAAAGGATTGACACATGGAATGTCTACGAAATGTGAAACCGTCGACACTGGTAGTGTCTATGCATGCAGAAGAAGGACAACTTGTTCACATCTTCAATTCCATCCCACCAACCTCGTCTCTTGGTCTGCCTCGTCTCCGCCTACGCCCACCACTCCCTCCATGACCACTACTTCCATGGACTCGCCTCGAAAACCCCACATCGGCCCGACATTGATTTTGATAGGGCGACTCTCCTCACCGCCTCTCCGCCTTCTCGGATCTCCGTGGATGTCGAGGACTGCCGGTGTATCTTCTCGAAGGCGCTCTTCTCCACCCGAGCCAGCCCCGCCCTCTACCACAGCCTTCCTTCTCCTCCTCCTCCTAAAGATCCATTTACTTCGGGTGTTTAAAGCACTCAACTTCTTTGGGTGGGGTATATAAAGACAAGGATGTGTGTTGTAAAAAGAGAGGTGCAAATAGTCAGACCCTAGAATATAATATCAGAGGCAGCCATATAAACCTTAAAAAGGTCCCCTTTTTCACTACCAATTGCCAAAATAAAACTCCAAGAACACGAGAAACACAATTTCCAATGAATTCTCATCAACTAAAACAAAACACAATCAATAAACATCATCTAAACAAAACCCTAGATTTCGAGAGGCGAGAGAGTGGGCTGACCTAAGCGACCCGGCAGGGGAGTTGATGCCGTCGGTAATGAAGTCGTTGATGTCTTGCTCGTCAACCAGCTAGAGAAGCCCCATCATGTCCGACTTTGCCCCTCTCATCACCATCGCGAGTCTAAGGGGACGACATGGACGGGTAGGAGGATGACTTGGTGGAGGGAGGGTTTCATGGCTCGAGCTCCAAGCGAGGGTGAATGGGAGAGGAGGAGGAGAGTCTCGAGTCCGGGTCCACCCTGACCCGGATGCGACCTGTTGACAGACCTAATGACATGTACAACGTAGTGTCAAACATTGGACTTCGGTGAGCCCAAGGTAATATTCTCACACTTTCTCAGTATAGCGAGGCATCATAGGCGTCTAGACAACGCCTGTGACGCTTGGCCCGTTGAGGGGATAGTGGGTCGTGGTAGCCAAGAGGCCCAACAGTCCCAACAGGCCCATGGGTAGGTGAAGGTGAGGTGTTTAGTTTCACAACTCCTAATAAGAGGAGATAGTTATGTTTATACGTGAACACAAATTTCACACGCCAAGACATATTTTAAAGCTGTGAGCCCAATCAAAGGCAAAGCGTGCAATATTTTGTTGTGTAAGCCTGGGGCGTTACAATGGGTAGCACTAGGCCACTAGGCATTCTATCTAGACCTAGGCTTTCATTCGTCTTGGCATCGTTTTTCCCCTAGGCATAATAAATGGGTCGGGGGTGGATGTTTAAGCTTAATTTTTAGGAAAAAGATACACTCAACCCCCATTGTAGCCCTAATTGCAGTTCATACCTTTTTTTTTATCATACACTTTCCCTTTGAAGTGTATGCTATTATATGAAATGATGTATGTACTGAAATACAATAGCGTATTTTTTTTAGTTGAAAAAACAAATCATGTCATATACTATGACAGAAGCTATACACTATGATAGCGTAGTATATATTGCGCTATCATAGTGTATCGGGCTGCAAATGTTAGCGCTCTAATTTCTATGAATGATTAAAATTGAAATAAGAGTTGTGATTTAGTAAACACCTAATTGTTTTGCTTATAAAAGCTAACTTGAATTTTTCTATGTATCATTTATTGACCAGGGACAAAGAAAATCTTCATTTAAAATATATTAATCAAACAATTTTAATAGCCATATGAATTATAGCCACTAGTCGGGCTAAGCACGCGCCTTGAGAGCTGTGCTTAATAAAGTGGGTCCTAATTGTCTGCATCTATGCTCAGGTCAGGGTCAGATTGCCCGGGTCGGAGGAGAGCCTTTGTAGCATTGTCCTAGGGGATCGAACTCTTAACTAGCCTTTGGGCACCTCATGTCCTAACTTGTCTGGTCAGTGTCCACTCCTTGGAAGGCCGTACGGGCTCTTCTACTCGAGAAGCAGATCCAATCCTCCTAGGATCATTTAGGCGGATCAGGCTGCCCATTGACCCATTTATGAATGAATATGTCATACATAGAACCCATGCAGAATTTTCCCTCCACAACTCTAATAAGTTGAACTAAATTTTGGCAGTTTTAAATGAGGGAGGTAGGTCTAATTTATACATGTTTATCGCTAAAAACTATAATTATATTTTAATAAACTAGACAAGCACACAAGCTACACATTTATCCCAAACAAATAAATGCGTAAAACCTAGACAAAAACCATATAATTTCTTCTATTTTCGTATAATATATAGACAAACCATCCGAAAATCAAACAAGATATAGGGTGCGTTTGGTTGCGCGATTGTAAAACTGATTCTACAGAAATCTGCGATTACAAAACTGATTCTGCAGGAAGCTCACTTTCTTAGCTTTCTGAAATCGCATCTTTTGGGCATTATTTGCCTAAAATCTGTGTGTAAGAAGCTGCTACAGTAAAACTGTTTGGTTGCACGATTGTAAACGTAACTTCCTGCAATCGCAAACGCGTTATATATATGTCACTTTTAGTCTGCTGGTAACCGTTAGAGCGTTCTGGCAGTTTTTCGTTTTTTTCGGTTTTCGATCGGTACCACCGCTAATTTTTGGACTGTTAGCTATCGTCCTGAGCTAGAGGACTCCGATTGGAAATCTAACTGTATATTTGGTGTCCTGGTGCCATTTTAGACCTCTCACGAAGATTTCATCGAATTCCGGTAACGTTCCCAAAATTTCACAGTTCCGGGGCGTATCTGGGTTTTTAAGTGACTTGGTATAAATAGTGGGTGAGAAAATATCTTATGTCACTATTCATCATCCCTACCAAATCTCTCTCTCTCCTCCCTCTCTCTTTTTCTCCCATTTGAAGCCCTTAAAGCCCTCAAAGCTTAAAACCTAAAGCACAAGAATTGTAGATCGGGTCCCGATCTACACCCCAGTGTCTTTAAATCCCGATTTCGGCGATCCTAGCCTCCCCATCCACCCTCTCTTCTCCTCTGATCGGGGCTGTTTCGAAGGTCGAGTGAGATCCGGGCGGTGGAAGCCCTTGGGGAAAGGTTTCGGCGCGCGGAGAGCGTCCGGACTTCCCTTCCTCCCTTGGTAAGCCCTATTTTCCCCTCTTTTCTTGTTTAGATGGATGTTAGGAGGTGGGAAATGAGGTTGGGTGGTGGTCGGAGGCGGTGGGTGGCCATCGGAGGGCTGGGGTGGTGGTTGGAGGCCGTGGGTGGCCGGTGGTGGTGAGTGGGTGCTCGGGTAGGGGTGGGGTGGCTGTCCCGGGAGCGCTGGCAGCAGGCGCAGCAGCGTGGGGCACTAGGTGGCCGGGCGCGCTGGTGCGTGCGCGCAGGCGTGCGCGCGGCGTGCGCTCGGGTGGTGCTGCAGGCGTTGGGCGTGCTGGGCGAGCGGGGGTGCTGAGCGCAGGGGGCGCGCGGTGCACCCGGGAGGTTCGGCGGTGCGCGGGGTGCGTTGGCTGAGGCGCGGCGGTGCACCCGGGCGGTTGAGCGACCGTGCGGGTGGTTGCCGGCCGTGCGGGTGGTAGCCGGAGTGCTCGGGTTAGCGTGCGTGCGGGTCGTATGCACGTTTGCCCGAGTGTTAGGTGTTTAGTTGTGGGTTTTGTGTGTTTGGGGTATTTTAGAGTGTTATGCATTGTTCTCACCATATTGAATGTCTGTCTTGCAGATCTAGACGGACGGTCGCGCGACGACCCGGACTTCCGGTGAGTGGGACAATCCAACCCAGTAGAGAGGCGTTATACGCACTTGGGCGTATACTGACCTCTCCTGGGGCACCATGGATAGATATTGGCATGTGTATGTATATCATGCGAGCATGATTTAATTGTAGAATGCATGTTACCCTAGACTTTGCATGTTAGGGACTTGCACCCTTAGGATATGTGTATGAGCCATGCAGCATGTCCCCTGGTTCCATGTTAGGAAGCCCGACCGATGAATGTGCCCTACTAGTTTATTTATTAAATTAAATGCTAGTATTTGTTAAATTGCATGTTATAGTGAATATTATAGGGGAGGGGCCTTGCGAGGACAGCGGTGAGACCCGGGTTAGGGTACACCGTGTTCCTTGTTTGGTTGTCGGGGTGTCCTATAATGGGAACTCACGCTGCCCTCCCGAGTTTCTTTCCCCAACGATATTCCACCCTATTATAACCATATGCATGTTCCCCGCATCGTAGTTATGCGCCCTGGTGGGTTCTGAGGAATTCAGAACAGTAGTGTTGTTATGATGTGTTGTCTGCGGATCCGAGTGGATCATATGCGATGGATAGGCTGTTCTGTTCCCTTCGTTGGATCCGTGTAGAGACTACCTCAGCGTTAGACAGGTTGTCCCGTGCAGGGGCTCCCAGTAGTAGGCGCCTCCTGATCTGGTAGAAGGACTGCGCTGAACGTGGGAGTGGCCAAACGACCTACGGAGTGAGGAGAGACTACCGGTGGGCCAAGGGCGACCAACAGCCTAGTCAGTCCCAAAAGCCTATGTCACCCATTGTAGGGTGAGGGTGAGGGTGCAGTGGGTAGGCGATGAGCGACCCGCTGGATTTGTCTATGGATGATTTTTAGTCCCAATATCCTGTGTCACTCCTATTGAGGGGTGAGGGTGAGGGTGTAGTAGGTTGGCGATAGCGACCTGCTGGATCGGTGTAGTAAGTCCCAATATCCTATGTCACCCATTGAGGGTGAGGGTGAGGGTGTATCGGGTTGGCTGAAGCGACCCGCTGGTTTGGTGTTGATTAGTCCCAATATCCTGGGTCACCCATTGAGGGTGAGGGTGAGGGTGTAGTGGGTTGGCGTTAGCGACCCACTAGTTTGAGGAATTGTTGTTATTTGTGGCTATGGTAATGTGTTTGTGGATGTTAAAGATTATCTGGTTGTGGTCAATATTGTCTGTGATGCATGGGTTGTGCCGTTCACTGAGCGTGTGGCTCACCCCTCGCACAATATTTTTCTTCAGTGTCATCTGAGTCGGATCTGGAGGAGGAGCTCCCCGAGGGACTTCATCAGTAGCGGAGTAGCGCCACGTCCCGCGAGTATCAGAGGCTATCAGCATCCCTTGTACCAGTATGTATTATTTTCCGTGCTTGGGCACGCGTTTGTGTGGTATTTGGATGTCTTTGTATGTATATTGGCTCTCACAGGACATGTGATTATGTATGGAGTCTGTAGTGTGTTTTATTACAGATTCAGTCTTTAGCTTCCGCATTTGGTGTATATATCATGTCAGCCCTGCTTTTGTTGTCTGTGTGTCATTCTGGCTGCTTGTGTATGATATTATTGACCTCCTGTGTAGATACTGATATTTTATATACACTTGCCGAGTCTCGGGGACGCCCGGGGCGTGACAATCGCAGCGCAATCGCGTAACCAAACACACCCTGAATAATAAGTGATAAATTGTGTCACTTTTTGGCTGTCAAATATCATTTATTTATTTATCGTGTCACTTTTTGGTGGTCAAATATCATTTTTTTTTATTTATTTTAAAAGTTTGGGCGCACTCTAATAAAAAAATTTGATTACATATATGTTCTCTTGGTACTGGTGTTGGCCTACCTGAAAATTTTTGTTGCATTATGAAGTTATGCAATTCTGATTGGTATCTGGGTTTTCGTTTATTGGGTTTTTGGTTGGTGAGAATTACCTATGCTTGTCGTGCAATTTTCCATGGGGTGAATGTGTGGGTGACCTTAAGCAAGTCTCACCCCCTCCCAAATCCTATTTTCCAATTGACCCCATTGTGGGTGAGTTTAAACTTAAACTTACCAGCTCCCCATCTCATGCTTTCAAATCCCTAAAAAGAGAGTTCTCTTGGTCTCTCTCTCACTTTTTCTTCTCCCTCTCGTGGAATTCTTTTTCTCCTCTTTGTGTGTGTATATTCAGCCATTGATGAAGGGAATGAGAGTCAGAGATGAAGAAGAGAAGGAAATTAAGGAAGAGTGAAAAAGAGGGTGAGTATGTGTGTGGACCTTGTATTCCTCCACCTCCCTCTTATTTTACATGGCATTCTTTTGACCTCGTTGATTGTTTGGCTTATGTGAGGGTGCTGATCTAGTGATGGTTGTGGCTATACATGTGTGATGGCTTGATTGCTTCACTACAAGAAAAAGAGCCTTTACCGAAGGCCGAAACCATCGCTAAAGAATACAAAAGCCATCACTACTGAATTTACGAAGGGCCAAACTGACGTCGGAAGTCGTCACTAAACATCTCGTAGCTAAAATTTACACTGACGGCCATGGCTGTCGTTAATAAGGCAAACCAAAATTACGACCAAATTAACCATAGTTAATCATGAGTATTATTAGCGACGGTCGGTGGTCGTCGCTCATAGTATGTGCCAGGTATATAAAATTTTTGTCTACAGGTGATCCATGTCTTTACCGACGGCCACCGACCGTCGCTAATGTACCTGAATTTTGTATTATTTTTTATTTATTTGCTGATTTTTATCAAAATTATACCTGAATAATTCAAAAGTCATTCAACAATTTTCATCTCCTGGATATTTCATTCACAATCATAATTTAAGAATTCTTGAATTCACTAAAGTTTAAATAAAGCATTTTCGTAATTCAAAATATGACAACGCTAACATCAAAATATTCCTTAAAATTCTAATGAAAATTAAACTCTCCATAGAAGGGGTTTTTTCCTTAAATAATCTTCTTTGTTTGAGCCTCCACTTCCTTGCATCTTTCCTCCAACGTCGACTTTCCATAGATGATATGATCGTGCTTCATCCCTGTATAAAAAGCATTGCATATATTAAAATATAATTAAATAATTCATAGTGTATCAAATATCAAAACAACAGAAAATTACACTTACCAAGTTAACATGGGTTGGACGTTATGTGTTGTATGAAAGTCTGCATTTGCTCCATATTTCTCTTCATTTCTTCAATTTGATGTTCAATGCCTCTTTCTCTCTCATCATGTGACCTCTCTTTCTCCTCCTGTGACTTATGTAAGTCCTCCATCTAACTACGCATGTCATGTAATTGAGAGCATGCATCTGAGTGATTGCCTTGTGATTGATTTGACGACCGTCCAAATATAGTGGTAGGCGTCGGTCCTAATCCAAATCCATGCACTCGTCCGTGTCTCTCTGACCCATAATGTGTTTGTAAATCGGGCTCCAGTATCTCCAATTGCTTGTCCATGTTCATTCCATTCAATATGCAATTTCTCTCCCTGTCGCAGAACTACGCTTCTCGTGTTCTCCCTCCACCTCACACTAGTGGAACCTAAATGAAAATCAAACTCAGACATATACAAAATATAAGATGATGTAAATAGTCTACAATAGATGAAATATAAGCAAAACTATATTAGTACCTGCGCTAGAAGAAGCCTCCGTCTGCACAGGGAAACAATACCATCCCTATTTCTTGCTCTCTCTGGAATTGAACTAGCCGACTATCTCGAAGTTCTTGATCGGGTCGCCATGTGCTACACAACATAACAAACATTACATCCACATAATATTTCAAGAAACAATTAACAATTAATAAATTAAAGAACATAAAATGCAACTTAATTCATCTAACAAGTAAGCCTCAACATCATTTACCATGAATTTATGCATCCAAATTTTATTGGCTTTTGCATGCAACTTTTATCCATTGAAACCAATTAAAAAACCACGGTAACTAATTCAAATACAACACCTGTTTTTGAGAGATGGAACATAGCTACAGGTCAGAAGTTTGCACATAAATTTACATTAACGAAGTGAACAACCACATAAATGATTGAAGATGAAATAATTCAAGATAGGACAAAGTAGAATGATTGGGTCATTTTATTTTTTCAATTTTAATAGCATTTAAGTGAAACTAACCTTCAGGAGGATGCCTCCTCTTCTTATCGATAACGAGGCCTTAGACCATATACTTTCAATCAAAAGATCACTCCATTAATTGCATAAACATCAAATTGCAATGATAGTTACCTCAATAAATTCTATCAAAAATAAAAGTTGCTCATTAATTAAAAGGATCTTACCTCTTTTATATATCATATAAAGATGCAGAGACAACCCAAAACATATATGTTGGGACGGCTTGCTATCTTAAACAATGCAAAAGAAGGCATATTATAGTGACTGTTCATCCAGAAGGACCAAAACACAAATATTTTTGTCCCTACATATTAATGTTCCACTCTTTTATATTGTCTGACTTAACCATTGAACATCATCATTCTTCTTTTGCACTTAGATGGTATATATTAAAAGAAATGTTGTGCAAACAAAAACTCCCAAATTATAACAAGGCCAAAGAAGACTAACCATTCTATTCATAAAATTAGCAGATAGTGACTGCAAGATCTAACGATAATATCCCCAATTCTACATAACTTGAAACATGAAAAATTTACTGGGAGCTATTTAAACAATCAAACATCTCTCGTAACACAACTATTCTTCTCAAATAAGTTGCTTAGCTAATGAAAACTAGTAGAACATTAATAATCTGAATAAATAAAAATGTGCTTCAGAGGGAATTGGTATATTCCTATCATGTCATTAAAACAGTAAATGTATGACAGTTGACAAGTCTATTTGAAACTTTTACAATCACATCCAGATAAACCAATTATTTAGATCCTAATTCACACTCTCATGGACTCCGAAGTCCCAAATGATGTTTTAAAATAGTTGGTGCTAACTTATCTCTTACACATGACACTTTATATGGTCAATAATTTCATATGACAAACCATTCTTAGCAGCAGTGCACCATATTCAAAGACCTGATCATAGAAACAAAAGCAGAGACAAAAATATTGATTCCTTAAAGCTTTCTTAAGACAATGATCACATAATGATTTACAAAACGATCAAGATTTTTTTTCATGATCAATTCATCTTGGGAGGCAGGAATTCAAAGCTTACCGACAACTTTTATTCGTCCTAATTGATGCAAATTGTTGGCTATGATAGACTTTCCAACATCAGAGCAAAGAAAGGCCGATCGGCAGGGGTGATGGCGGCCCACGGGGTGGTGATGTAGAGAGGAAGGGGAGGGGGGCTGTGGGGTGGGTCTACGCGGCAGACTGGGCGACAAATGGCCAACGCACTAGCTGGTGAGGGATGGTTGAGAGAAGGGACGGCGGATCTGGCGAGGCGGGGTCGAGAGAAGGGACGGCGGAGGGGAAGGTAAAGTTAGGGTTTAAAAAAAAAAATACACAGATCAAGTAAATCTATTTTACTAATATTATTAGCGACGGCCAGTTGTATACCGTCGCTATTAGATATTTCACCGACCAGGCGGTAAAGGAAATGGACAGAATAAAGTCAAGTTGGGCAGAATTACAGCGACGACCACAATTGGCCGTCGGTGTTGACTTATTTAGCAACGTTTATGGCCGTTGCTATTAAGCTTAAAGTGGTTCTAAAAGATCTTTTAGCGACGGCCAAGATTTGACCGTCGGTAATACTAGTCTTCACCGTGAAAAACAGTTGCCGCATTGATATCAGTGACGGTTATTATTTTGGCCCTCGGTAATTACCGTCGATAAAAGTGCATTTTTTTGTAGTGCTTGTGGTGGTGGTGGTGGTGGTGGAAACCCTTGTGTGCATCCTCTTCCTCTCTTCTTCTCATGGTATGTTTGCTTCCCCTTTGTGCCATGCAGGTGTTTGTGTTTAGACTTCAATGAAATATAAATGTTGCTATCTAGTGCTTTGGGTGGTCAGCAAGGATGCACAAGTGCTGTTGTACGTGTTTTCCCCATTTTCTTGTTGTTGGGGTATTTAGTGTTATAGTAAGGTAGATTTCTGTTTTGTGAAGATTGTCATGAATTCGGTACCTAAAGGCATATTATGAGGATTCTGTCTCATGTAATATGATCATCCATGTGTCTAATTACTATATATGAAATTTCGTGTCATTATATTATATGTGTCATAAGTGAGAACCTGATTTACATGGACTGCCCAGATTTGCATGGAAAATAACCAGTTTCTAAAAATATTTTATTTCGGGCGCGTAAAGGCTAAACCAGGTTATGATGTCTCATGGATTATGATACCAACATGTCAAAGAATGTGTATGTTTATTTCAGAATTATTGGATGTGTATTTGGTGCTGTGGAGATCAAAGTTTAGGGGTAGTTGTAGTAGATGTACCAGTTTTGCTTGATTGTGTGTCAAAGAGTTATTATGCATGTTATGGAAAATATCAAGAGTTAGTGTCTTCATGAAGTAGGCTTGTATGTGTGTTAGGAGGCTTTATATTTTAATTGAGCATCATTGGTTGTGTTTTGCAGCTTTGTTGGCAAAACTCACGATGAATGGGTCTTCGGTGAGTGATTTGATCCACCCTTTCCGGAAGCGCTCAATGCACATAGTCGTGCATCACGTATCCGTTGGGTACCCTAGTTGTACTCAACCATGATTGCTAGATTGTGTTGACTATTAGACCCATATTTGTTGACAATATTTGTGGTATCTTATATATTGTGAAGTATAGAGTATGGCATGCCATAGGTAAGTAGTCTTTTGTAGTGTTGCCTTCATATTAGTAAATGCTTAGTCTGATTGTGTCATATTTAGCTAATGATATGGCATTTATGCTAGCTTATTAGTAAGCCTATGTTGGATTGTATAAAGTGTGTATATAAATGGTTTAGTCATCAGTTATTTGGACATGTGGTCTATATATCTCTTTTGTTATAGAAACTCTCTTGTGATAATTGCGCGTATGTTTAATTGTTTAGCTTTATCTGTGATAGGCATATCTATGATTTGTTGTTGTCAGGATCATACTTTGTTTTAGTATGCAAATATGGTAGTTTATCTGCCCTGCATCCATGCGATGCACTCATATGGGAATTTGAGAAAATTCATTATTGTATTGGTGTTCGTTAACCGATATTTACGATGATAGGCTAGGCCTACCTGTGTTAGGCGCGTATATGACCTGCTCTGTAGGGTCATACCTTGTCATTATTCTGTGCAAGAATTTAATTTATTTCCCTCGTGTCCAAGCGATGCATCCGAGTGGGAATTTAAGAGAATTCTGAATATCCATGATATTTGCTAGATGATAGATAGTAGTTGATCCATGAGGATCATATTGTGAGCATTCAATACTCTTGTGACCTATTTTGGAAAGCTGTCAGGAAGAGAGCTATCTGGGAGAGGGCTACCAGATGATATTGATATTTGCTAGTTGATAATAGTTGATCTGTAAGGATCATATTGCGAGGGCGGAATATTTTTCCCCTATATCATATCTGTGTTGAAGCTACCTGGCGTTGGAGATATCTTGGATTGTGCCACCACATCATAGGATGCCAAATGTGTATTTCAATACCCTTGTGGCTTCATAACTATCTTGGAAGGCTGTCAAAAGAAGGCTACCTTTCATCACGTGGCATTTGTATTCATTGGGAATGCCCAAAGTATAATATATCTACTGGATGATGTGAGGCGTTGTAGCGTAGTTATATCTCAATGCGGATATACTTGTAGTACTGTGTTATCTAGTAATTCTATGCATTATGGTCGACTGTTTGGTTTCTCTCCAAGAGTCCCAAGAGTTCCCCTCCGGGGCGAGAGTGAGGGTAAGGTGAGATCATGTCTTCACGTGATATTTATATCTATTGGGTTTCTCCCACATTTTTTTCCTTGGAAGGAAAATACTAATAATTTTATATTATTATTGTGGTGTTGGGATTTTTGTCACTCACTGAGCTTGTAGCTCACCCCTCGTGTGTTGTTTTGCCACCAGGGGCTGAGTTGGATGTGAAGTTGGAGCATCCTTTTGGTGTGATTCAACGTGCATGGAGCGTCCCGTCTTTCAGTTGGCGAGTGCAAGGTTGTCAGCAATTCTTTCATTATGTATGTATTTGGTAATCATGCGTGTCGCACATGTTGTATTTGGACTAGACTTGGGTTCTCACAGAACAAGATTGTGTATTTGGGTCTGTTATAATGTTTTTTATTTAAAAACTTATTTATATTTTATGCTTCCGCATTTTTAGTTAGCTATCGCTTCCCTGTTGCTTTGTTATTTATGCGATCCTTGTTAGTTATTGTTTTATTTTCATTTAGGGTTATTATTGACCTCTTGAGTATGACTCCTAATATTGTATGATTGGTACGGTCCCGGGACAGTCGCTCCTGGACATAACAATAAGAGTAAGAATTAATTCTTAAGTTATTTCATTAGTTACATAAGATGAAACTCATGTTGATTATAGTTGATCCCCATTGAAACCAATGTATATATAATATGCTTTTGAGATTTTACTTTTTATCCTTGAGACAAGTTATCCTAAATTATGATACAAATTTTACAATTAGATAAAAATTTGCATACCTTACTTGATTTTATATTATCTGTAAATTTTATCATCACTAAATATTTATTTGTATCTTGATTTTATATTATGAACATGGGCGAGGATTCTAATGCTTAATCACCTTTTCCATTTTAAATATAAAAAAGTATATAATTTAATGAATTGTTTATATTCTCTTATATGAAAATAAAACACTTTTATTATTTAAATAGTTGCACATGAAGCTCACTATAAAATGTGACTGACACAGAGAATCTTTATTTTTTAAGTCAAGAAAACGATAAATACATTACACACAAATGTTTTAAATATATGTGAAAATTTGTGACTACTGTCATGCTCATCTCAGATAATGTTGAGTTTTTTTTTTTTTATATGAAACATCTTTCATTGGTTCACATAGGGATTTAACATAGAAGATGGTATCACAAACTTTGTTAACTTCTATTGACTCATTTTCTACATTTTGATTAGAAATCCCAACCCATCACAATCATAGGACATGGAGACACACCCCTTGTAACACACTAATAACCCGAACAGATTCAAAGCAAAACCGTGTGGAGATCACATTGACCTGTGACATATTGTCTTTAATTAAACATGTGATAATGTTTTCATTGAATATTATATTGTTTTATATAATGCTTGTGGGAATTTTGTTCCCCACTTTTTCACTATGTAATTCTTCACTGGAGTAGTGTTTTGTTTTGTTTATTTGGTTGAAAGATGTTGAGTTGAAAATGGTGAATATGAAAATGGGTTCAGACGTTTTAAATGTCATTTTATTCATTGCCTCTGTGTGGGAAGAATTTTTTTTTTTATTTTAACTTGTGTGAGCCAGATAAAATAGGAAAATGTTAAACATAATTCCATTACAATTCTGTTTACAGTTATATTCATTTTGATTTTTTTTTAAAATAATATATCCCATCTAATAAAACATATAATTTTTTATAAAATGAAACATATGTTTTAATAAGATACATATCGTGAAACTATCGAGATATATGTGATTATATGTAAGATTATAAAGATGATCGTGTATAAAAACTCTAAAAAAAAGTATCCTCTATGCCTGATTTCGAGAGCTCATCAGATGATGTTGCAAATTTAGCAGTTGAGCACAAACCCCCAAAAATGGGAGCTCCACTTTCCAATGGTTTCTTGTCCAAGAAATTTTAGATTTCTCACTGACTTTTCTAACTGAATCTCTCCCTTTGTCAACAATAAGAACAATTGCCAACCTCAAAAAAAAAACACATCAAGTGCAACATAACGCAAACAGATCCCAAGCAGAATCGGACACTAAGCACAATCTCCTCCAACTTCACTCATCCCATACAAACATCTTTGTATATAAAGAAAACAACATGGCTAACACAAACATCTTTGTGCAAAGGTCCTGAAGCACTTGCGGGATATGCTCATAGGGTGCAGGCAACAGACATGACAGACATTTTGGAAAATAGTATTATGTGTAGGATAGTTGGGACATATTGGCCTTGCCAACAAAAAAAGGAAAAAAAGAAAAACATCATCACTACATTATATGTATGTAATGTTTTTATTTCATTCAATGCTTGATCTGCGTCAACATGCACCTAACATCCTTACTGTTGGGCCTCTGCGTGGGATCATCTGCAGTGCAGAAACAAGCAATCTTCAGCACCAGCAGTATTTGCTCCTCAAACCCATTCCCTCTGAGGCTCGGGTCAATCGCCTCCGCCGGTTGCTCTGACGACACCACCCCCCTCAGCCACTTCACCAGCCCCATCTCCTCCGTTGCCTGGAAGAAGTCATCGGACGGGTGCCGCCCGATGACTAGGACCGCCAGTATGACTCCAAAGCTGTAGATGTCAGACTTGTCAGTGAACTTTAGCGACTGATGGTACTCCGGCGCGATGTACCCCACGGTCCCCGCCACCGCCGACGTCGTCACGTGCGTGTTCGCATCCGGGATCGCCTTCGCCAACCCGAAGTCCGCGATCCTCGCCTCAAGGTCATCGTCTAGTAGTATGTTCGCCGGCTTCAGATCCCTAACCATCATAGCGAATCAATTTTCAAAAACAATTTTTTCATACAATTTTTAAAAAATTCTTTAAATTTTTTTTTTTTTTTTTTTTAGCAAAAGCAAAAGCAAGTTCAAAGTTCAAACGGGAGTCAAGACTTGAAACAAAGACACACAAACACCCCACCTATGTATGATCCTAGGGCGATGAAGCATGTGCAAGTATTCAAGCCCGGACGCGATCCCGACCGCGATATTATGCCTCGTCTTCCACTCGAGCACGCGCGACCCATTCTCCACCCCCTTCAGCGCATCGTGTAAGCTCCCGTTCTTCATATACTCATAAACCAAGTAGTGACACTCCGGGCGCGTGACGTGCGCGAGCAGCGGCAACAAATTCCGGTGCCGAATCTGCCCCACCGTGTTGATCTCCGACCTGATCTGTCTCATCCGCTTATTCAAAAGTTTGCTATTGTCCTCCGGCCCCAACTCCAACGCATCTGCCGTCGGCTGCACGACCCTCTTGATAGCGATCATCCGCCCCACGCTCCCTGGAAGTAAGTTTTCAATTATTCAAAAAAATATCTATCCAAATTCGTATAATTTTTTTTAAAAATTATCGGATATCTGAAAATCCGTAACCAGAATAAAATATCTGCATCTGAATTTATTATATTAATGTATTTATATTTTAGTATTTGTACGAGTTTTGTTTTTTAAAAAAAGCATGTAATGTTATGTGTGATTATTATATTTTTATATTTTTTATGTTAGGTAATTACTTAAATTTTATTACAGTTTAAACATGAGATGTATGATTTTTACTTTTGAATATTGAATTTTTATATATTTGAATCAGACTCTTATATGTTTAAATTTTTTAGATATTTCGAATAATGATCCAAATCCAAACTAGATTTTTAAATCGGATATGGATATTTTAAAAAATATCTGTCAGATATCAGATATGAATATTATTTCAGATATTCAGATCTCCATTGACAACATAATGATAAATTTCTATTACGACAATATTTGAGAAGTATAACGGTCATGTGTGTAAATTCATAAATCACACAAGACAGATACAGAATAATACGGAGATAAATAAACTATTTTTCTTAGGTGATTAACAAAAATAGCACCCAGAAATTTAAATCGAATATTTGCAAAAAGTAGTGCCGGTCAACATTGACCCTTTTTTTTTTAACACTATATGGCGTCTCCTTTGTTTTTTTTGTTTTTTTATGACCCCTCTTTGTTTTAAGTTAAGATTATTACTTCTTCTTCTTTAATTAAATATTAATGATTAAGTTTTTTTATATTAAATTTTAATGGCTAAGAATTCTTTTTTTTTTTAAATTGAGAAAAGAGAAAATTATGGAAGATTTTTCTTAATTATATTGAGAAAATCATGGAAGATTAAATCATGGAAGATTTTTAAAAATGGGGCTTTTAAAAAATTTAATTAAAAAATTTAATCGATAAAGGTAAAGAGAAACAAATCTTCCATGATTTTCACTCTTCTCAATAAAATATATGTTAAGAAAATAAGAAATTTCAACTATAAAATTTAATTAAATAATTGATAAAAAAAATCTGAGTCATTAATATTTAATCAAAAAGAAAAAGTGATCTCAAATTAAAACAAAAAAAGCACCATATATATATATGGCCCCTCTTTAAAAAACAAAGAAACCAAAATAGACTCCATGTATATAAATGGCACCACTAACGTTGAAAAAAAAAAAACATTGACCGGTCTAATGTTATTTTTTTTTTTGCTAATATTCATATTAGGGTGCTAGTTTTGTAAATATTTATTCCAACGATACTATTTATACCAATTATTTATTTTTCTTTATGTAATTTAAGCATTAATATATTTTATTGATACATTTTGTATCGTAAATATCTAATTGAAACTTTAACAAATATTTAAAAAAACACATGGTAATTTGTTACTATGATTGAGAGGCTTACCTGGAAGCTCTGTGCGGTAGACCTCACCGCACCCGCCCCGCCCGATCAGCTCGAGCGAGGAGAGCGCGTCGTCTTTCTCGAGGAAGGAGAGCGCATCGGAATTCTTGATGAGCGGGCTGTAGATCGAAGGGCCGGCGATCTTGTTGAAGTTGCCTTTGATGCAGTTTACGAGGAGGCGGAAGAGGATGGAGAAGAGGACGCCGGAGAGGACGCCAGAGAAGAGACCGACGAAGAACCCGATGACCCAATTGCGCGCGCGGTGTTTCTTGTGGTGGTGGTGCGCGCGCGCGTGAGCGTGCGCGGGAGGGGATGCGGAGGGGGAGGGGGAAGGGTAGGGCGCGAGGGGGTTGGGTTGGTGGGATAGGAGGTGACGAGTCGGGCGGCGGAGGGCGGCGGAGGATTGGTTTGTGGGGATAGAGTGGGTGGTTTGAATTGAGAGGGGGAGGAGGAGGAGGAGGAGGAGAGGGGGAGGAGACATGGTGATGGTGGTGGTGGGTGAGAGGGATTTTAATTCTTTAAGGGATTTATAGAGAGACTTTGCGGACGTGAGAGGAGGGTTTTGTGGAAAATTTGAGGGGGGTTGAATGGAATGGAAGGTTGGGATTGGTTGATGTGGGAGAGTCTGAATTGATTGGAGAGTGTTTTGTTATTATTTATGATGTGTAGAAGAAAGACTTGTATGGAAGACTGTGTGTTTTTTTTTTTTTTTTTTTTTAAGTTTGGAAGTTTATGAATAACGTGGGGTAGTAGGTAGTAAAAGTTGAGAGAGTTTGTGTTGTGTTGCCTAATTTTGAGATTACTTTTTAAAAAGTTTAATTTAATTTTTCACAAGGTATAGAAAAAAGTTATTCTCAAACCCTGTTTGGGTAGAGGAATAACACATGTAATCAAGTGCAGAACCAGCATTTTATATTGGAGGGGCTAACATAAACTCAAAATCTAATAAACAATTTAAATTTTATATAAACCAAACGAGTTTATAATTTATTTCTAGTAAATTTTGTCATAGATATGCAAAAAAAATACAAAAATAGATAAAATATTAAGTTTTTTTTTTCTTTCAGAAAATACATTATTGAAGCTGCGTTTACGATCCTTTAGAGAATATAAATCATCTATTATCAAATTTAAGTCGATATTTTCAGTAAAAAAAATTTAAATGTAAACAATCATAGAATCTACGAGAAAATCATGTTTGGATTAATTAGCCTATACAAGGCAATAATTAATCGTGTAGTCGTGTACAAGCTGGTGTGATATAGGATAATCAACCATGATTAGGGGTAGTAATTAGGGATAATTATGGCTGAATGATGGTTGGAATAATCACAATCGTTAAAGTTTTTTTTTAAAAAAAATTGGAGGGGGGGCTACTGCCCGGCCAAACCGAGCTGTAGCTCCGCCCCTGCATGTAATAGGAGTGAATAAGCTCAAAACAAGTGTTTGTTTGCATAGAATAGAGGAGTATAAGTATGCCAGAATAATTGAAGTATTCAAGTCTTTTCTTGGAATTGCGTTATTCTATCCAATCTATTTCACTTGTATAAAATGATGACTCACATGTTAAATCACATGACTCACTTATAAATCAGGAGATCCACATGTCAAATCATTCTTTCACCTTTTTAATAAATTCTTATTCAAATTTTATTCATTTTTTATCTACATTTATTCCGAATCAATCAAACAATTTTTTTTATTATTATTACGTTTCCCAACGTGAATAAATAAAAGCACAACCAAACCAAAAATGATGGAATAGTTATCTAATATGGAATAATTTATGTCACTACCCTAAAAAGGAGGCAACAACCTTCCACTTCTTGTTGGTTAATATAGATAGACAATTAGATATATGTATACCAAGGATGTTGTTACACTCAATTTTTATAACAACTCAGGTACACCCCCGTTTCATTACAGGGGCACCGATATTCCCACCCACGTAGTTATTCACCCCACCCCTTTTAAAAAAATTAGAATGTAGTTTTTTTAAGGAGTGAACCCACCCCAACCCATTCGACTTTGTGAAGTCGTCCATTATGTCACAAGTCGACATCACAGTATCGAACTGGTTATAAAGATCTAAGACTCTCTCTATAACCCATTTGATTTTATGTAGTCATAGTTATATACTCTATTCGACATCACAGAGCCGAACAAGTCACAGAAGCTTAATACCTTCTCTGTGACCCATTCGACTTTGTGAAGTCGTTTATTATGTCATAGGTCTACATCATAGAGTCGAACTGGTCACAGAGACCTAAGGTCATCTCTACGGCCCATTCGACTTTGTGTTTTGAACAATATGTCCACGTGTTATAATGTTTTCAATGAAATGATATCTTCAAACAATAGTGCGTTATTCAGTATCATGAAGGACTGATCAAATGTAATGTTTGAATATCTCTTTCTGAAGTTGTCCATTATGTCACAAGTTGAATGGGGTATAGAAAGTGTCTAGAAAGTGTCTTCAGTCTCTGTGACCAGTTCGAATATTTGATGTCGACTTGTGACATAATGACAATATATTAAAAACAAAACCGTTCAATGAACCAGAAAAATAAACGAGTCAAGGGTCACTAGTTCAATTGTTGGGTCAACTGGATTTGAATCGTGACATAATTATAACATAATAATTTTTTTAATTATCATTTCTAAATAAAAATATAAAATATTTTAGAAAATCTTTGCATAAAGGTTTTACTTAACATCATAGCATGATTTTTTATATAAAATCTAAACTTTTTATTAGATTTCATATTTTAACAAGTGGTTAATCACAATTTATATGAATAAAGAATCATTCGATATAACCAACTCGTAGCCGTTTCACAAAAATCATTGGTTCAATCGGTGGGTTGATTGAATTTTATTGATTTTTTATATCATCGGGTTATATGGGTAAACCGAACCAGAATTCAAAGCGGGTGAATGTTTAACTAGTTCAACCAGGCAGGTCGGGTTTGGTTTTAAAACACTGCATAATTGACGACTTCACAAAGTCAAATGGGTCACAGAGAGAGCCTTAGGTTTCTGTGACCTGTTCGACTATAACTGGCACCTACACAAAATCAAATTGGTTGCAGAGAGAATCTTAGGTCTCTGTGACCAGTTCGACTTTGTGATGTCGACCTGTAAAATAATGGACGACTTTACAAAGTCGAATGGATCGGGGTGTGTTCACCTTTAAAAAAAATCAAATTCTTATTTTTTTTTAGGGATGGGTTGAAGAATTTTGTGGGTGGAAATATTGGCGCTCTTCATTACAAAACACTTTCTTTTTTTATTTTTCTAAAAAAAAGGGTATACACGATACTTTAATTTTTATAATAATGATATACATTTTTAAAAAATATCAAAACATTTGAAAACTATACTTATGGTTGCACACTAGATTGTTACCAGCTTTAGTACATCTAAGGCTTTTGGATGAGATTTTGTGAAGTGAGAATATGAAACAATCATTTAATTATTACTTCATAATGAAGCACCATGTGCCTTTTCACTCTAATGACCTTGGCTAACAAATACAGGTAATATAACTGTACAATACAATATCATGTATGAAATGATCATTATTGAGGCCTCTACCACATCAAGATTCCGAACAGTTATGACTTTTAATACATTGACCAAAGTCCATACAAAGGCATTGCATATGGTACATGACTCATATCGATGACAAGCTTAGTATATCCATGTGTTGCACATAATGATTTGTATGGATGTATCCATTATTTATGAATAAATCATCTACAACTAATTTTTAAACAAGTTTATGAGGACTTCTATTTTAACACCTAATGCTCATTGTGTAACAGAATGACTATAAAAATAGGTCGATTTTAATTTATTGATCCCGTGGTATTTACGCTGTTTTTTTTTGTAACTATTTCATCGGATTTAAATGCGGTTGTTGCAACTTATCTATCTTTATAATTAAGATAAGGATCATCAAATGAGAAGATCATCCTGTCTCCCCAATCCGGCGATCTCCAACCTTGCGAGGGTCTTCTCTATTTCACTGCAGCTATTCTTCATCCTCCTCTACACTGGCATAATCATTGACATCCTCTCATCGACATCGAAGTCAGCGTTCATTGCAAGGATTTTCATTTTTATATACACTCGCATAATTTAAATTTTTAATATATCATAAAATAAATATATTTTCTATAAAAATATATTCTTCACCCAATGAGATAAACTATTTTCAAAAAATTAAAAAATGAGCGTGGACTGTCCATTATTTTTGAATTTGGGGTTCCTCGGAGGGGGAAGTGCTACATTGACTAAAATAGTTATGATTACATATCATAGAATCACAAAACCTGAACCCCCTGTATGCAGTGTGACATTAGGTTATTCGCTTTCGATAGTTATACTGGGATAGATAACAATCCAGAATGAATAAACAACTTTTTATTTGGTTGACTTTTTTGTTATTCTCATTGGGAAACGTAAAAATGACTTTTTTATTGTTCAGTTCACCTTGGATAAAGTGATGATAAATGGTTGATAAGTGATGAATAAGAGTTTATGATTTTTTAAATGACAATTATACCCCCTGGGAATAGTGTGAAAGATATATGATTGATTTGATAGATGTGACAGTTTTTAGAATCTGAGTCTGTTAGCTGAGATAAATTTTTTAAAATGACAGAGAAGGGTATTTTTATCCATTGGCATAGATAAGTCTTGATAAGCAATTCCACCATTTCCTTAGAATAGTTATCAGGCTTTATCCTAGCTTATCCAGACATAACTATCGGGGTTTATTCTATCAAAACAAATAACTTTTTTTTAGCTATTCTCATCTATTCTTCATTATTCTTGCCTTATGTTCCACGCCATACGGGGGGGAAGACTTCTACCACATTGACTAATTAAAATAGTTATGATTTTGTTGCTAGAGCAATGAACACTAACCCTCCGTTTGGGGTGAAGCATAAACCATGGATAGAGGATAATACAGTAGAATAGTCCCCAAACAACTGTTTGTTTGACAAGAATAAACCCTGATAGCTATGTCTGGATAAGCTAGGATAAAGCCCGATAACTATTCTAAGAAAATGGTGTAATTACTTATCAGGGCTTATCTATGCCAATGGATAAAAATACCCTTCTCTGTCATTTTAAAATTTTTATTTAACCTAACACTCTCTGCACACATTCCAAAAACTATCACATCTATCATATCACACACACATCTCTCATACTTATTCCCAAACACAAATAATTTATGCAGGGGTATAGTTGTCATTTAAAAAGTCATAAACTCTTATCCATCTTTTATCTACCACTTATCCTTACTTTATCCAAGGTGAACCAAACAACAAAAATATCAATTTTACGTTTTCCAATGAGAATAACAGAAAAGACAATCAAACAAAAATGTATCTATTCAGCATGGATTGTTATTTATCTCAATATAGCCATCAAGGACGAAAATGACAAATGTAACAAAAGGCCATAAAGAGAAATGCTTCTTCTTTCATATGTCTCTCTCTCATCCATGACCCAATAATTATAATAGAAGCTCTACCGAATTTAATATAAACATAGCTTCCAAGGTACTCATAATGTGTAGAATGTGAGTTTGTCTAATATTCTATTACCCCCCCCCCCCGTTAGGTTTGGGGTGGTAATAACCCAAGAATAAAAGAGAATTACAGGGAATTTATAAGTTATTCATTTATAAGAATAAACTCTGATAGTATATTTGAATAAGTCAACATAAACCTTGATTTGCATGGAATTGTTGGAATTTTATAACCAAAATACATAATCATTTTGCTCTAATATGGTGTGTAACGACTCCTCTAATTGCATATGTTTGATATGTCTAATTGCATGCTTGAATGGAATTTAATTACATGTGTTTCATTCATTTGTCTAAATTAAACCCTCCAAGCATTTTAATTGCATGAGTTACAAATGACACCTTTGCATGCATTTGTGGCATATATTTTGTAACCGTGAATTTAATCTAATGCATTTCTTAGGGAACCGTTGCATGCATTAATCTTGGTGCATTAATATTACACCGCTCATGCATGCATGGAATTGATAGGTGGATTACTTGTGCTTATATAAAGGCATGATAAGAGATAGAGAGATATAAAAAAAAAAACATTTTCAATGTATCCAACCAATGAAGCACCTATTCCCACTGCATGTGTATCATCTTTGTCTCTATGTGAAGTGAGTATAATGGAGTCTTTTTTCTCCCTCTACTATACAACCTAGGGTCTTCATCATCCACTTTTTTGATTGATGAACGGAAAATCAGAGAGAGAGAGAGAGAGAGAGAGAGAACTCGGCTGATTTTATTATTGTTGTATAATCTATCTTTCCCATTTCACATTTTTCTATGATCCAGGTGCCTGAAAGGATCGCAGTCTGTTTATCGTGGTTCTTCCATAGCTCGCACACCGAAAGAACAAAACATATTGTAGTCGTATCTCTCAGTGGTAGGAGCTATTCAACCCTGTACGTGAGGGGGCCTTATTCACCAAGGACAAAGTGTCCTCACTCGCTTTCACATTTCCGGACACACTTTTCTAACCTATTCTTTTATTTCATGCTTTTTATATATATATTTTAGAGTATGCATGATTTCATATATATTTGACATTTATATTCTTGATGTAATAATTATAAGAATTTGTGTTTAGCTTAATATTTATTTATTACGCACATAAATTCTAATAGTTTCAACCGTTTATCAAGACTTATACATGTCAATATATAAATAAAAATATCTTTTTATCTCACACAACGCTCTTACATATCTCAAAAACATATCACATTTAACATATTATACACACATCGTCTCAAACACAAATAATTTATGCAAATGAATAATTATCATCTTAAAATTATCCATCACTTATTCTCAATTTATGCATGTGAAACATACAATAAAAACATAATTTTTAAATTTTCAATAAAAATAACTAAAAAAATCAACCAAATAAATAAATAGTTTATTCTGTATGGATAATTATCTCTTTATATTACATTAAAAAAAAATTAGTGGGAGGTGAATTTTTATTTATTTATTTTTAGAATAGATTTTGGACCTTGGACGATTCCATGTAACGATAATCGCATTCCAAGAAACAACGGACGGCGGTGGCCTGTGGAATTTTGGTCAACGCCAAAACCGTGTAGAAAGGCTTCTCTTATTCCATGTTATTTATTGATAGAGGCTCGTTTGAATTACAGTATTGACTTGACTTTCAATGTGGATCAAGGGAATTATTAATATTATTATAGTAGAGCCACGAATACACGGAATCAGAATAGTCCATAATCCAGTATTCTACAAGTTTCTGTCGATCCAAGGGCTGACATTTGTCTCTTGAGATCATTCTTAACCCTACACCCTCGTTCAAATAGAGAACTAAATCAGGACTGATCAAATTCATGTCTTGTCTCGTTCCATTTAGAAGGGAACGGGTTAAGAAATTCTAAATTTTAAAAATTTTTTTTTATAGTTTTTTTAGATTATAAATTAAATAATTATTTTTACTCAATAAATTATATAATATTACTTATTATATGTTTATGTATTTTTATCAATTATAATAATGATAAGTTGATTTTATTTATGTATCATGTTAATTTTGAATGATATAAGTGATTTAAATAAAATAAAACTGGATGGACTAATTTTGACCGACCACACTTGAATCCAAAATTCGTTCAGAACTTAATCAAGTTGAGATTGGTTAGATTTGAATTTGGCATTTAGGAAATCAATCTCATCCTAATATGGTCGGTCAAGACGGATTTCACATTGATCTTATTCCACTGTCATCTCATATAGAGAACCAGACTGTCACAAGGACAATGTCTCTTTAACTATTCAGCCAAAGATAGTTGGGGAAGGCGATTAGTTTGGTTGAAGCCCTTATTCCAAGTCAAGGCGGCTTTGTTACTCAGGCTTCACTTCAACAAGTATACAGTTATTACCTGATTATTTAATTTAGGATATGAGATTCAAAATAATATTCAACAAAGTGTCAAGCTATTCCCACCACCCTTATTATTTTACTCACAACCTCAAATTACCAAAAAAACAAAATCACAGTCTGTTTTTTCAAAATCCCATTGATCCCACTACCCAACATTTCCCCACTACCCTACAATTAATCAAACAACAATCCCACCACCTCAATCTTGTTGAACATATTCATGTCTGTCAAGTTACAACATCTTGATGGTCTTGGAGGACTCGGGGAGGTCTTTGGTGGTAATGGAGCCATGGTCGTCGTCCAATGATGATTTGACCGATGTGTGGTAGTGATAGACATGTTAGTAAAAGCAGAGTGAAGTTACATTTACAAGACAGTGAATAATAACCAAACGTAATGATTTGGCAAGTCCATTTTGTTATGATGAGGATGATGATCGAGATTAGAGTTGAATTCTATGTTTTTAAGATAATATTCACCTCCCTCTAATGCTCACGGTTTTGACAAAAGTATCCCAGGATACATTGGTCAGACTTTCTCTGGTAGCAGTATTTCACACCAAAAGAATAGCGAACTGACTGTGTCTTTCCAACTCTCTCTTACTGGAATATTATGAGACTCGAATGCAAACTCTAAGGGACTGAATACCGAATGCCTATTACAGTAAATGATTGTATAAACGAACAATGTAGATTTGGGTGGCATTTATAGAGGAGAAAAACTATTGAAATGTCAAGTGCGCCTCTAAAACACCCAATACGTTCAAGCACGCGCTTTTGCCCATGTGTCTAAAATAACAGGGAAAGAGCACTGTATAACATAGTCCTCTTTCTAGCCATGTTTTTAATCTTATACATCTCATTATCCACTTGCATTTAATGTAACAAGAAATATATATCTTTGATAGAATATTTTTTTTACAATTCTATAAATGCGTACATATAATTCATTGAAGTATATATTTTATTATTTATAAAAATACATATATCATTAGATGATGTATATTATTTAAAAAAAAAATTAAAACAAATACAGACTGTATTTAAAGCTGAAAAAAATTCTATCCATTAATTCATTAGCTCTTTACGTTGCATTCACTCTCACGACCTAATTAGTCAAGGTCCGCCTTGCTGTTGGCAATGACTTCCTATTTAGAGGGGAAAGGGTCTCATACAAACAAAGGAGGAAGACTTGGAGTTAGAAAGACTTTAGAGTGCAATTGATGAGACGTTGATGTGCTAAAAATTGCTCACCAGGTGTGATGAAAAAAAGAAAATGACATGTTTAATTCTATGTGCAGTCCGCCTTGCTGTCATCATCGATTTTCTTTTCTTTTCTAAAAATATATATATACTCACTTGTTGAAGTACATGTTGTTATAAAAAATGAAGTATATATCCATTATAATATATTAGTGCATTTAGATTGTGAAAACGAAAAGATGAGGGCACAACATAAGGCTGCAACTTGGACTGAACTCGAACCCGACGGGTTGAACCTGATTTTTACATGAGTTGGGTTGACCAGATCGGGTTCGGGTTTGGATTGCCAATTCGGGTTTGGATTGGCCAATTCGGGTTGACTCACAGATCGGGTTGGCCTCACTCAAAACTCGACCCAACCCGAACCCGTAAACTAATAGTTAAAAAAAAAAATCATGGTCGTTCATTCTGTAACTTCTAATCTGGATAGTCCAAATTTTAGGTAAACCTAGCTAATCTTACGGGTTGGGTCGGATTGATTTATTTAATTTATACATCATGCTAGAAATTCGAGTTGGGTCGGATTGGTCCAATTCGGATTGAAAATCAGGTTGGGTCGGGTTAGTCCAATTTGGGTTGAAATCGGGTTGGATCGGATTAGGGTTGAGTAATTTAAAATTCGGGTTGGGTTTGAATTGGAGTCAACCCGAACTCAACCCGCCTAAGTTGCAGCCCTAGCACAACATGAAATCCCACCTGAGCAATGGTGTCCTTAATGATATGGGCCCTTTCAAATACCAAGGGGGGAAGATGGATTGATCCATGAAGCTGCACAGATTGGCTCGTGCATTGAAAGGAGAGAGTTGTAGGTTCCACCGAGTAGATGGAAGGTATTAAGTTGTTGAAAATTTAGAACATTTTTATAAAATTTTTTTTAATGAGTATACAAATGAAGATTAAAAATTATAATGGATAATTAATCTCCTCCTCAATGTTTCACTACAAGAAAAATGGGTAATGGTGGCGTTTTGTATGGCTGCGGTTTTTGGGCAACCGCCTCTATAGATAACATATTGCTATGGTTTCATTGGAACCGCAATATCATTTAAAGAAACTTTTTATCTTAAATTAATGAAATTGTTATGCAACAAAATAGTGTGGTGTTAACAATTTGTCGCACAAGAAAATTGGGCACACAAGCATTAATTGCTACACCCATAATGGTTTATTCATTATTATCAAAAACAACTCCTCAAATCCCATAATTCCCTCTCCTATGAAAATCTTTCCCTACACTGTGAAAAAATACATCACCCTCTCTAACTTCTATTCCTCCCCCCCCCCCCCCCCCCCCTTTTTTCTAATCACACGGCTCCATCATCTTCTCCCTAAAGCTCATTCATGAACATCAAGTAAATTTGTTTTCTTCTCGAATCAAATCCATGACCCAATTGTACGTAATCCCAATCTCATTGGTTTCCAATGTTTTGATTTTTGTACCCATTGTTATAATATGATGAGATAATACATAAAATAAATTCACATTTTAATTTCATATAAATTAAAGTATTAAATATTAATTTAAAAAAAAATATTATTTTTATGGAATTTTTATAATTCCAAAAATACAATAATAAATATTTTTTACTTGGTGGTTGTAAAATACATTTCCATGATCGGATAATTTTCAAATTCACTATTAGCTTATCAATAATCTTTTTATAATAAATCATCAGTAATCACAACTGATTATTGATATTTTTTTAAAATATCTTAAATCTTTTCAAATCCGTATAACCTAAAAAATCTTAAAAGATGTCAAATATTAGATTAGATTTTTATGTGATTCATATAACATCTTAAGTTACACAATCGAATGTGGTAATTATGATATCGGATTTGAGAAAAGTTACACAAACTTAAGTTCAAAAAAAATATTTTATTGTGGAATTTTTATAATTATAAAAATACAATAATAAATTACATAATCTTTTAATTCTCTAATTAATTACAGGATTTGAGAAGGGAAAATGACCAAAAAAATCTTCTAAAACTTAGAAACACCAAAACCAGCCATTTTTTAAAATTATACATAAAAAAATCTCATTTCATAATTTCGGAAACCCAAAAGACTAATTTACCGTTATATAATTAAATCTTTAACATCCCTTTAATCCTTGTTAGGTTACTCTACACCAAAAACTTATTTTTCCTACAAAACAATAATATCTCTTTATATGACCCAAATCAATCCCTTTAGAGGTTTTGTTATTATATATCATATCGTGTGTGTTTTTATATATATCTTATCTGATGTTGTTTATCATTTTTCATTGTATATAATCATAATATGTAATTTAAATATGTGTTGTACTCCAATGCAGCAGATGATATTTTAGTATTCTAAATCCTTATTCACAATTTTTTTTTTTTGCTTGGCTATTCACAATTTTATAGCGTCATTAGTATATATCCATTTTTTTTAAAGAAACACAACATTTAATGGAGTTCATCATTAAAAATTCAAATTTTATTGGCACTTATCTCACAAAATCTACCTAATCACAAAAAAATTAGAGTAAAAAAAATTTTCTACACGAGAATGTGTCGAATACATTTACAAAATTAAAATCAAGAAATATTTTAACAAAGTTAAGAGGTACAGAATATGTTAATTAATAATCTACTTACATAAGGGTGGGTTAGTCTTCTGCGTTTCCAAAATTATAAAATAAGACTTTTTTTTGTATAATTTTAAAAAGTTATTGATTTTGGTATTTGTAATTTTTTGAAGATTTTTTTGGTCATTTTCCCATTTGAGAAAAAGTCAAAATAAATCCAATGGACCCTTAATGAAAATCACATGATTCTTTTATTATTTACGAGGTGTTTTTTTTTTTTAACTTTGTATGTTGGGAAGAATTTTATGTGATTTGTTTATTTAAAATTGTATGATAGATAGATTTCTTGCCCACCAAGCGACTGATTTTGATCTCTCCATCTACGTCCATGAAGAATGATCATCTTATGCACATCACATTCATTTGATCCCACAAAATTAGTGAGAATCATCTACATTTTTCTTTTATGTAATATTATTTATATTCTATGGTTTACATATCATGGATATTTGTGGATTATATTATACCTAGATCTCCCCTAAAAAATTTATCCATACATGGAGTTGTGTATCATAAAGAGTCACACACATAACATAACCCTTATTCAACATGGGCCACTCTCTGTTTTTTTTCTTCTCTGCCACCTCTCACTCACTCACTCACTCCCTCCTTTTGTTTTTGTACGGTTTATGCAGTTGTGTTCAGGCTTTATAGTGTGGGTTGGGTTTTTGGAGAGGTGTAACCATATCTTTTATCAATTTTACTTATTTTTCATGAATTTTCATGTCTTCTATTGTATTAAAAAAAAAAGTATGAACAGTCTCCTATGAATTTAGTCTCCCTTGGTTAAAGAAAGTGAAGATGTTGTCTTTATATGTGCCCTGTGTAAATCTTAGATGGGAACCCAAATAATTACGATCTCGGGCTCATTTTCTACAATAGTAATAGTTATGATCTCGAATCTTGTCGTTTGTTGATATAAAAATATTTAACTAGGAAAAAAATATTTACCAATAAAAAAATAACATTTGAGTCACTAAAAATATGCATATTCTCATACTAGTCTTGCAACTTATGGTCATTCATTAAATATTTTAAATTGTTCTTATTAGTCAAATTAGTTCAGAAGTTAAATTTCTATTTAATTTAGCATTATATTATCAAAATATTCCATCAGTATGAAATGAACACCCACACAAGTCCTTGAAAATTCAATAACTAAATGATCAATAGTCATTGAATTTAATGGCATATTTCAAATCTCGATTCGTCATTTTTAAATCAGCGCCTTCATTTCCTTATAGGAGTCAAGTCTGTAAAAGTTTACAAAGTCTATAAAAGTCCATCACTTAAATAATGTCTACATAAATCTATTAAAGTCTGAATCCACTACCCCCAATTAACCTTCCTCTTTTACATTTCCTCTCCCTCCCTCTTCAACATTTTCTCATCTTCTTCTAATTTAGATTATCTTTGAAGTCTTTTACATGATAAAAGGTGGAGAATGTCAAAAACCATGAAAGAGAGGAGAAGATGGGATTTGATTGAGTTGTTTGTTCAGAGAAGATGATCTTTTGAATGTGAATTCACACCCGTGATTAACTTTAACAATGAGTCGTTAATGATGATTAACGGGAAGAAAATATGAGACATTTTTTGTCTTTATATTTAAAAATTAAAAATAGTGTTTGTGCGAAACATGACTAAAAATAAATTCATAATTTTTATTTATCTATATTTTGTCTTATTAGAAAAGAAGAATAAGAATTTTCTCTCTTGAGTATTAACGAGGAAAGCAAGGAAAAATGATTCCACTACTTTCCATCACATGCATAGAAAACACTTTTTCTTTAACTAAATTCATTCACTCTCTCGTTTTTCATTTTAGTTACACACATACATATCATCAATCAATTTTCTGCAATCCTAATATGG
Source organism: Acorus gramineus (assembly GCA_030737835.1). NCBI lineage: Eukaryota > Viridiplantae > Streptophyta > Magnoliopsida > Acorales > Acoraceae > Acorus > Acorus gramineus. Next base: position 2,266,442 of record JAUJYN010000024.1, on the reverse strand, counting down.
TATCTATTTTCTCTGACTGAGTATCGATCTAATATGCATTAAATTAATTGGAACTTCTTTTTAGTAAAAACATGTAATTAGTTAGATAAGTACATAAGTTGGATTTATAAAAAAAAAAATCAACACACAAAATTTTATTATAATAATTAAAAAAAAATTGAACACAGAAACAAGAAGCACCAGTGGTCTAGTGGTAGAATAGTACCCTGCCACGGTACAGACCCGGGTTCGATTCCCGGCTGGTGCAAAAAGCGATGATGATAGATGCCCTTGTGTGGAATTTGGGTTCTCACACTACTTTGATCTTCCGATAAACTTCATAGGCGCATCTGAGCTTTTTTTATTTTTATTTTTTCATGAAAAATGTTCTCAGAGTCAAATCTCGCATTCAACTATCATAAGCTTTATTTATATTTTTTTATCTTGAAATTATATATTTTAAGTAATGAAAGACGTATCTTCATGCACAAAAATAATATGGGATTTTGAGTTTTAAGTCCCCACAAACCATCATATTTAGTGATCGATCCCTCCCTTCTTTGTATTTAGGTTTTAGTCCCCAGATTTAAATGATAGTTCTTTTTTAGTCCCTGAGAGGGACCTATCCATAAATTATTTAATTTACTTTTTAGTTCCTGTGAGGGACCTATCCATGAATTATCCTTTAAATCGGGGGACTAAAACCTAAATACGAAGAATGGAGGGATCGATCACTAAATATGATGGTTTGTGGGGACTTAAAACTAATAATATATATATTCTTATTTAAAGGATTCTTGGTTTTTTATTCCGTGCTTATTATTAAGCTTCTCTATAAATAATAAGAAATCTGATTGACTACCCCGTGGACCTTCTTGATCCGGAAGTGGACGTCGGATGAAATGGAAGAGTGTTGTAACATTTAGTTATTTTTATAGTTTAAAATACAGTTTTATGTACCTTGCTATAAATCCAATAAAAATATATACCTCATTAAATTTTTTTTTCTTCCACTTACTAAAAATAAGATAATTCAACTCAAAATTGGACGATATACACTTTTTATCAAAACATATACATCGTTCGATAATGTTTATTATTTAAAAATAAAATAAAAGCATATGTGATCTGAGTATTGGACTGTAAAAAGCATTAAGAATAAGAGTTTGATTAAGTTGTAATAGATAAAATTAAATCTTAATTAACTGAATAATTTAATTAATTTATTGATGATATTTGACTATCTAAAATTAAATCATTGAGTTTATAAATAAGATTAATGTAATATTTTTTTTATTATCCAAAACATTCAAGATGTAGTTCTCTTCTTCTCTGCATTATTTTATATTTATCTTACATCTCAAGTTTTCTACATACTGAGCCTAGCATTTTCCCATACTGAGTCTTTGATTAATTGTGACACTAACAACACGGTGGCCTCAGTTTCATACTTTTTTTTTATCCATCAGGAGGAGTTTTATTGTGACACATACAAAGTGGAATTAATTGTGAGCTAGCGCCTCTAGGACATCTGAGTATCTGACCAATGGTGTTAGACCAGTGACTTCAATGGCGAGATGGATACAAACAATACCTAACCCCCGGTCTGTGGTGGAGAATCAATAGAGAATATGGGTAAATACCAGAGAATAACCCTTATTCATTGTTTGTTTTTCTCATATAAACTTTGATAGTTATGTTTGGATAAGTTATGAATTGTTTATCAGGGCTTATCTATGCCATTGTATAAAAATATACTTCTATGTTATTTTAAAAAATTTATCTCACTTAACAATCTCACACACACATTCTAAAAATTGTCACATCTCTTACATTTATTTAAATGTATAATTGTCATTTAAAAAAATTATAAACTCTTGTTCATCTCTTATCCACCACTTATCATCACTTATCCAATGAGAAAAACTAAAAAGACAGTCAAAAAAACGTTTTCTTTTTCTACATGGATTGACATCTATCTCGGTATAGTTATCAGGGGTGAATAAGTCTATGTCACACCCCATACAGGCCCTAAGCCCTTTCTGAATTGAAGAATATGGAAAGAATAGAGGAGAACAAGACCCAAAAATTATGGGATTTTTATTTTTAAATCTATGTAAACATGTTTATTTAGGGATCGATCCCTCTATTCTTCATATTTCTTTTGAAGTCCTCAAATTCAACCGCCTATTTAGTTTTTAGTCCCTCCATCAAATGTCCGTCCATACACCGTTAATTTGTGAAATGTGATTTATTTTTAAGTCTTTATAAACTATGTTATTTAGTGATTAGTCCCTCCCTTCTTCATATTTTATAGGGACTGATCACTAAATAACATAGTTTACAGGGACATAAAAAAAAATCACATTTCACAAATTAACAGTGTATGGACGGACGTTTGACGGAGGGACGCGGGCAGTTGAATTTGAGGACTTAAAATGAAATATGAAGAAGTGAGGGACAGATCCCTAAATAGACATGTTTACAGGGACTTAAAACTAAAAATCCAAAAAATTATTTGTTTGTAAGGAATAAGGGGGTATAGCTATGCCAGAATATGTGTGAATAAGTTGGTATTGGAATTTCAGGTCCCCCTGGAATTGTGCTATTTCACCCAATCTATTTCAATTGTATAAAAGGGGCCCACATGTCAAATCATTTATCATCACCTTTATTAAATCAAGAGACTACGTGTCATATCAATTTTAGTTTTTATAAATCCTTATTTATATCTTATTCACTTTTTATCTACAACTTATTTATTATTAACTAAACAACAAAATTATTTTATTATATATTTCAATAAGAATAACTAAAAACACAACTAAACAAAAAATAATTTATTCTTTCTTTATACTGAAACAATTATCTATATAGCTTATATAGCTACCCAAATTGGAGCTAATAGATCTAATAAGAAGAAAAGTGGGACAACAGATTGGGGCGTAAAGCCAAGGTTTAGTGATGCATAAAAAGAAGCGTCCCTATATGCCAATGAACTCTTATTTTTTCTTTTCGGAGATTTTGTGTTTTTAATTTAGATGAATTCTTTCAGCTTTTAGTTCATTTTTTTCCCATTAATTGTATATATAACAGCTTCAAATTCTTGAGAGCAAGTAATCTAAATTGTTTTTAAGACGACAATAATCCGTTTTGATAGCTGATGCAAAAATATGGGTTGGTACCCTCACATATTCACACAATATAATCTCATTCTAATCATTATTTTAATAATGTTTTCGGTGTTTAATCTCATATGCAATTATCATGTGTTTTGAATTTTTAAATCTATGGCCCTATTTGGATTCATGTTTGGGCGGATTTGATGTTGAAAAATTTTAAAAATCTTAAACGCAATTCCAAGTGATTTTTCCACTTTCGCATCCCAAACACGGGCGAACTTAGGGGGGGCAAGCTGGGGCGGGCCCCCTCAAAGATTTTGAAGATATTAAATAGTGGCCCATGGATTTCATCATATAGATTTAAATCAATTATTAATGATAATGAACTTAAAGCCTCCCCCAACCCATTAGCCCGTTGTCAAGTTATGTGGGCCAAAGCCACCAAGTGGGACCCTTTGAAATAAAAAAAACTAATAATAATGAAAAATGATATGTACAGCCCCTTGTGCTGTCCATACTGATTTTAATTTATTTAAAAAATATACTTATCCATTAAAGTTTATGTTGTTATATGAAATGAATTATATATTGAGATACATTAATGTATTTTTTTCATGTTGAAAAAATAAAAAAAAATTGCACTATATACAATGATATTGCAATATATTACAGTATCATAGTGTGTGGGGTTGTAAAACGGATTGAGTATATCAGCGCTCAATAATAATACCCTACATCCTCACTCTCCACACAGCCGAAAATAAAATATAAAAATTGCGCACCATCATGGCGTCATCTCTCTCGACATCTCGGACCCATCAATAGCCTCTTCAACCTACATGCGGTCATGAGTGTTTAATAATTTGTTTGAATGATGCATAATTTGAATACTTGGTTTTGATTTTTTTATATATATATTTGACCTGTGTTTATTTTCAGTTGGTGGATTTAATTTGTTTTTGTTGATTTAATTAAGAGATTTGAAAATATTATGTTCATCTTCAATTTTTCAAATTTTTGTATGAATAATATTTGTTTATTTTCTTTCCAGCCCCAACTTTATTTCTATATGTTTCGATAAAAAATCACCAGAGCATATACTCACATGCACAAGGTATATGCTTTGATGAATGTTTTTGTTAGGATTTATTTATTTATTTATTTTATTTGGATAGAATTATTTTATTGATTTTCAATTGAACTTTCACGTTAATGATGAGCAAGTTTAAAATGATTGACTCATTTTTTTAAAAGAAATTGTTACAAACCGAAAAACGATTCACTTCTTTCTTCTGATATTAATCCACCTCCAATTATTAAAAGTCTTTCACCTAAACGTCCAAGAACTATTAATTTTTGTTACTATTATAAAAAAATATCTATGAGATCTTCATCAATGCATTGAATTATGTTATCAAATGAGTATGGGTTATGTTTACAAAACAACAAAAATAAACTAATAGAAATACACTATAGTAAAACACAGTGAAGAAGAACAACCAAGCGTACTAAGGTTAACAAATCTGTTCTGTTCGGTTCTAATGAAGATCGAGGCTAGAGTTGGACTCTATGCCTTAAGACAATAATCGCCCCGCTCAGGTGCTCACGGATCTGGCTATTGTCTCCCAGGATACAACGGCCGAACTCCCTACTGTAGAAGCACTTCAAACCGTATGAACAGCGAACCAACTCTATTTACACACTCTCTCTTTGTTTACTGACTGAAATGCATGCACTCAATGAACTGGACTGGAGACTCGTATGCAGACTGTAAGGGACTTGAATGACCTTATTAATGAACAATGCAAATTGGATGGAATTTATAGAGGGAAAAAACTGCTGAAGGGGCTGTTGAAGACAACCTTTGGACTGTTGAGTTTTTACTGAAACAGAGTGTCAAGAAGCCTTTCACAAATAATTGTTAACTGTCAAATTTTTGAATGGAGACCAGTTGTAAACAGATCCGAATGGTCCACATGCTATCCCACCCGGGTAGAAGCCAATCATAATAAAAAATTATTTCGAACATTAAATTTCATGGACCAAAAATTTATCAAATAAATTTTGTCCAAAAATTTATTCCACGAGTGTGCGCCCCGCGTGTGTTTTTGGGCCATGCCCACCATGATGTGGGTCTCCCTCCTTCCACATAAGTGGAGTGCCCCTTTTGGCCCAATTTAATATTTCTACCTCCCACATATATACACACCAAAACTTTTCTAAACAATCGATGTGGGACTAATACTTTTCCCCTCAACCACCAACCACTTTCAACATGTTTTTGGGATAACTTTGGATTCAATTTTTTCATTCACCTAGAAACAGTTTTGAGAATGTGAATATACTATGTTCATCTCCTCCAAGAGAGGAACACAATCCAATGTGTTTCCACTACCAATAATTAGTGGAACCCAACTTGATTTATTCCAAAGTATGCTTGGTTAAAACCCAAGTTTCCAACAATCCCCACTTGAATGAAAATTGGTTCCATTATGCACATGATAATGCAATCCCTAGAGAGAGTACATTGAAAAGTTACTACTTCGGGAAAGATAGCTTTTGCTCTTGAACATTCCCTAGTGAAAAACTGTCGGATTTACAGGCTAACCAGTGAACATGATGTCTTAAACTGTTCAGCCATAGTTGTAAGCCAAGACAACAGTTTTCACATAGTTCCTTTCCTAACACAGTTGGTTCTCACGGATGTGTTCATTTTGGCCCTGAACAACTTCTGGTATTCATGAGTGTTATTAGAGAATTCAGCCTTATAATTCTCATAGAAGTGGCCACACTTCACACTCATATAGGTGATTCCTATGAGGAGTATCCTGCCATACTCCACTTAGATTTTCAAGATATTGGAATAATTAAAAACATAACTTAAATTGATTCACACTGCAGGTTGCATTGTTTCACCATAGGAACATGTAAGAGATTTTATCTCCTCATTGCTTCGACGGAGTCACCCATATCTTAGTTGTCCCATTGAACCTAGATCTTGGGATCTCTAGTCAATTAGGTTGGGTTACCATTATGGTGACTATTTAGATATAGGCTTCAATCCCATTCCCCTCGATGATTTGTACACTTGTTCTCTAGTCAAACCTTTAGTAAACGGATCCACAAGGTTGTCTTTTGACTTTATATAATCGATCGATATTATACCATTCGAGAGCAACTGTTTCACGGTATTGTGTCTCCGACGTATGTGTCGAGACTTACCATTATAGATGTTACTTTGTGCCCTTCCAATCGCCGATTGGCTATCACAATGTATACATATTGCAGGCATAGGCTTTGGCCAAACTGGAATGTCCTCTAAAAAATTTCGAAGCCATTCAGCCTCTTCTCCTGCTTTGTTGAAAGCAATGAATTCAGATTCCATGGTGGATATGGCAATACATGTCTGCTTTGAGGACGTCCATAACACTGATGCACTTCCTAGTGTAAAAGCATATCCACTAGTGGACTTTGAGTCTTTTGTATCAGATATCCAGTTTGCATCGCTATAACCCTTAAGAACGGATGGATATCTCGTAAAGTGCAATCCGTAAGTCTGGGTGTATCTTAGATATCTAAGAACCCTGACTATCTCCTTTCAGTGATCATGGCCTGAATTACTGGTAAATCTACTCAATTTATTGACTCAGTAGGCTAAGTCCGGACGCGTGCAGTTTGTCAAATACATTAAACTGCCAATTATTCTAGAATACTCTAGTTGTGATATGCTTTGACCATTATTCTTCGACAAGTGTATATTTACATCTACAGGTGTCTTCGCTTGACCATCATCCTTCTTATTGAATTTTTCTAGTATTTTCTCAACATAATGCGATTGAGACACTACCAATCCATCAATGTTGTAGAAATTTTTATTCCTAGAATGACATCGGCCAAGCCCAAGTCCTTTATATCGAACTTATTTATCAACATTCTCTTGGTAGTCTTAATGATATCATTATTGCTACCAACTATTAGCATATAATCCACATAAAGGCAGACAATGACATATCCATTATGAGTGTTCTTCGCATAAACACATTTATCACACTCATTAATTTTGAAACCATTTGATAATATTACTTTATCGAATTTTTCATGCCATTGTTTCGGTGCTTGTTTTAATCCATAAAGTGATTTAACAAGCCTCCACACTTTTCTTTCCTGTCTAGGAGCAATGAACCCTTCAGGTTTTTCCATCTATATCTTCTCATCTAATTCACCATTAAAAAATGCAGTCTTAACATCCATTTGATGTATTTCTAAATTATGTAGTGCTGCAATAGCAATCAACATTCTAATAAATGTTATAGTGGTCACTGGTGAATGAGTGTCAAAATAGTTCAAGCCTTCCTTTTGCTTGTATCCCTTGGCAACAAGCCTGGCTTTGTGCTTGTACCCCTTGGCAACAACCCTAATGATTTATTTCCTAGTGGAAGATCCACCAATTCCCATGTGTGGTTTTGCATGATGGATTCAATTTCACTGTTTATAGCCTCTTTCCAAAATGGTGCTTCAGAAGTGGACATCGCTTCCTTAAAGCTTTGAGGCTCATTTTCTTTCCAAAAATTATTTGGAACACTAAATTTCATGGACCAAAAATTTAACAAATAAATTTTGTCCAAAAAATTATTCCATGCGAACTGAACTGAACCGGGCCGGGCGGGACATGCGCGTGTGTCTTCGGGCCAAGCCTACCATGACGTAGGTCTCCCCCTTTCACAAAAGTGGGGTGCCATTGGGGCCCAACTTACTATTCCTACCTCTAATATATAGACACATCAAAACTTTTTCAAACAAAAACTTTTTCAAACAAATCAAACTGGGCCGGGCCAGGAGCGCGCGCGTGTGTTTTTGGGCCAAGCCCACCATGATGTAGGTCTCCCCCCTTCCACGAAAGTGGGGTGTCTCTTGGGGCCAAACTTAGTATTCATACCTCCCATATATATACACACCAAAACTTTTCTAAACAATCGATGTGGGACGAATATTTTTCCCATCAACCACCAACCACTTTCAACATGTTTTTGGGACAACTTTGAATCCAATTTTCTCATTCACTCGGATATGGTTTTAAAAATGTAAATATACTACGTTCATCTCTTCGACGAGAAGAACGCAATCCAATGTGTTTCCACTACCAATAATTAGTGGAACCCAACTTGATTTATTCCAAAGTATGCTCGGTTAAAATTCAAGTTTCCAACAAATTATTAATGAATGACTTAAATTTTGATATTTTTTCTTAAATTATCATCTTTATATTTTATTTTATTATAAAAAAATTTCAAGTATATTGTTTGGTCATCGGTCCCTTCTATTCTAAATTCTGGGTCCACCCCTGATCTCAAATCACATCCATTCATTTTCTATGTATTTTTTTCGGTGTTGAAAAATTTGTCCCAACAATATTTTGAAAAGATAGGTTATTATAGCAAGATTATCGAAATCTCAACATTAATTGGATTTTGGATCCAAGCGTGTATATCTCCTTTCACAAAAAATTAAAAAACTACAAAAAGAATTTTAAAGTAAACATATATAGTTAGAAATGTAAAATACTATACACACAGAATTGCATATAAAAAATTGCATTTAACAACATCTAATTTTTCTAACAAAAAAAAAAATCTAATTTTTGTAGTAAATATCTTGACCCACGGTACATGACAGAAATTATGAGTGACAGAAACTGAGGCAAAGAATCAATCAAACTCACACCTTAACCCAGTCACACAAATATATTGATTCAAATCTTGACGTGGAAAAATAAATACATATTGTCCCCTCTCCTATGTAGTGACATAGTGCCTATAATGATAGCCAAATTTATCAAAGTAGGCAAGATTGAATAACAGGCATTGGTGATGGCAATTGCACCTGCTTTGAAATGAAATAGACTTTATTACAGGTGACAAAATCTAACCAAAATAATTATCAAGATATAGAGTATTACAACATATTAATCTTTACAAGTTGTTTAGAATTCAGTTTAATTTAGATGAACATCCACCACCATCTTGATATACAGTAAGGGTAAGGTATTTTGGTTCTTTGTATATTCCCAGACATAGGTAGTAGTAGAGTAAGGGTATTGTAAGTGTAGTTTGATATTTTGTATCCCTATTTTTTTAGTCCCTTTTTTTTTGTAGGGTTAAGATGGACTATATATTTTTGAGAGATGGCTGATCTTGTATGAAATGAACAGTGTTGCAAAGTCTGGGGTGATTTCTGTATTTTTTATTACTTGATACAATGAATCAGTTCCTTCTCTCCTCTCTTGATGTGGATACACTATAAGAAAACATGTTTTTTTTTACAGCAGACAAAACCGCTATATTACCAAAACCACCGCAATACCTCTTACAAAGACTTGCAACAATTTTGACAGAGGTAGCAAAAATCGGCGTCGTAATATTAGCGGCATTTTTTAATGCATACAAAAGTTTCTTGCGACGGCTTAAAATCGTCACAAATAATTCAATTTTTTTTATGCTATTTATTTACTACCGTCACTAAAAATGGTCTTTTACTATTGTTTACATAGCGTCCCAATTCAACAGTTTTTGAGACTGCATCCACACGAGGATAAAAAAAAAAAGAAAGGGAACAACCTTAGCCTCCCTTTTGAAGCAAGGAAGTGATTCATTCATACTTTATTCCCCCATATTTTGTTCCGCCTTTGATTGAACACTATTTTGATAGGTGAAGCAAAATCTGAATTGTCCCATGCATCTTCTCATCCAAGCCTCAACATGGGTCCACCAGTTTGTAGCTGCATAGCTTTATGAGTAGCTCATGAGAGGCAAAGAATCAGTCAAACTCCAACTTCTGATTCAAATCTTGATGTGATACAAAACTGTGTCCTTTAAAGATGGCCTAATTCATCAAAGTAGATAAGACTGGCCAAAGGCATCAGTGATGGCAATTGAAACTTTTTTTTGAAGTGAACTTCCTTCTTACAGCTGACAAGGGATGAAACCAAGAGACATGAATAGTAAAAGATTTATTCTTATTCTATGTTGGGTATAGACGACTAGGCTTGGATTGGGTTGTTTATCCGTGACATCAATCCGAATCCAACCCGATTTTTTTTTTTCACAATTGAGTCCATCAATCAAAACATGAACCAGAGCTCAGATTTTTCAATCCAAGCAGTTCAAAAATTGGGTTCAACTAGTCGGGTTCAATTCGACCTGAGCCAACTTGTAGCCCTACAAATGAATGAAATTTATTTAAGTAGAAACCTACATTTCATGACTGAAAAATAATATAAATTCTAAAAAGAAATAATTATTAAGATTTCTCATTTGTTAGATCAAAATTTGTATGAGCTGGGGGGCGGGGGGGTGTTGGTTTTACATAATCTTTTTAGATGAATTTCTACCACCATACATAGAAGGTATTCTAGCTGTATGATCAATTACTTAATGAAAATTCAATATTTTAATATGTCAAATTTCCTTTTTCATTGATAATTTAATTCAACATAATAAAATTTCAGTGAGTATACTTGTTTAAAATTGTCAACCACTTCATAAAAGTACCATCTCTTTACAAATGGACCCTGAAATTGAGTCATACTTATACGGATAGGGTAATATTTAACTATAAAATAAAGACACATATTTACCAAAAAAAATTATTTGTACAAAATCAAGGAATAGTATAATATTTTTTAGAGGTACAAGGGACCAAGTTTTTTCTTTTTTGATATATGAGGGATCCCCCGCGGCTAACTTTACGGTCGAGCTAGGAAGGTTACCTCCGCTTGTTTGCCCCGGTTATACGAAAAATTCTTTCGAATAATCGCCAACAAACAGGTGGGTAAGTAACGCAGCGAAAAACTAAAACAAAGATCCAACAAGCGTTGAGATCCTTCAACAAACCACAATTCTTAAAGAGAATAATAAAACTCAGAAATATATTATAAAAACTGCCAACCCTAAATTACAAATATCCCTTTTATACTAAAAAGTTACTAAAAATAGAAAAAATAAAAATTTGTTATAACTAACTCTAGAGGATCTTAGAAGATCTTCGGATTTGATTTCAGTCAAATCCGAATTATTATGAAGGAGATATGCAGAATCTAAAATATTACTAAAAATAGCAAAAAGGGCATTTTGAGGGCCGAAAAATGGGAAAAATGGAAAAATAAGCGCATGATGTGGCGTAGCCACCTTTTTTGTAGATCTCCTCAATATCTACCTCCAGTAAAAATTTCAGGCGATTCCGAGTTCAGGGCGCCATATTTCTACTAGCCGGTTTTTCTGTAAATATTTGAAAATCTCAAATGGACCCTTTCAGGTTCATCGCTCTTGGAACGCGTGCGCCACCCGTTCTGCATCAGTCCCTTCCACTTCGAAAGAACTCGACCTCGAGTTAGGATCTGGATAGAGAGGTTCTTCCTCATAATACTCGTATAAATCTGCCACATTGAAAGTTCGAGAAATGCCCATGTTTGTTGGTAGTTCAATGACATATGCATTATCATTGATCTTCTTCAAAACCTTGTACGGGCCATATTTCTTGGGCTTCAGTTTGTTGTAGCTTCCCACTGGAAACCTCTCCTTGCGCAAGAAAACCATGACATAATCGCCTTCCTCGAATAATTTGGAACGTCGATGCTTGTCGGCTGCCGCCTTGTACTTCGCATTGGTTTGCTCGAGCTTTTTTTTTTACTTCTTCTTGCATGGCATGAGCTTGTTCTCCCATAGCCTCCGCCGCAACACTCATGCCGGGACCTTTAGGTAGTCGTACTAAGTCCACAACATGTTTTGGGACAGAAATATATACTAGTGCAAAAGGAGACTTTCCTGTCGAACGATGAACAACACTATTGTATGCAAACTCTGCCTGTGGTAGCGCGTGATCCCACTGTTTGGGTTTGTCGCCACAAATGCTACGAATCATGTTACCCAAGGTTCTGTTTGTTACCTCCGTCTGGCCATCAGATTGGGGATGTGCAGTACTGCTACGGTTCAATGAAGTATCGAACATCTTCCACAATGTCACCCAAAAATGACTAAGGAATTTCGTATCACGATCAGAAGTGATGGACTGAGGAACTCCATGTAAACGAACTACCTCGCGGAAGAATAATCGTGCAATATGAGAGGCGTCTGACGTCTTGCGACATGGGATGAAGTGAGCCATCTTCGAGAACCTGTCGACCACTACAAACACAGAATCTATGCCTCTTTGGTAACGAGGAAGACCCAACACAAAATCCATAGACAAGTCTTCCCAAACACTGTTAGGAATAAGCAAAGGCATGTAAACATCAGTATATTAGGACTGACCTTTGAAAGTTTCAAAGATGTAACATTTTTTCACAACGATCCCGACATCTTTCTTAAACTTAGGCCAGAAATACCTGTTATATATGTGTCACTTTTAGCCTGCTGGTAACCGTTGGAGCGTTCTGGCAGTTTTTCATTTTTTTCGGTTTTTGATCGGAACCGCTAATTTTTGGACTGTTAGCTATCGTCCTGAGTTAGAGGACTCCGATTGGAAATCTAACTGCATATTTGGTGTCCTGGTGCCATTTTAGGCCTCTCACAAAAATTTCATCGAATTCCGGCAACGTTTCCAAAATTTCGCAGTTCCGGGGCGTATCCGGGTTTTTAAGTGACTTGCTATATATAAGTGAGATCTAATATTTGATGGGCACTATTCATCATCCCTACCAAATTGATTTCTCTCTCCCCTCTCTCTTTTTCTTCCATTTGAGGCCCTTAGACCCCTCAAACCCAAAAACCTAAAGCATAGGAAGTGTAGATCGGGTCCCGATCTACACCCCGGTGCTTTCAAATTCGAATTCCGGCGAGTTTTGCCCCTCCATCCCCCCTCTCTTCTTCCCTGATTTGAGCCATTTCGGTGGTGGAGGTAGATCCGGGCGTTGGAAGCCTTTTGGGAGAGGTTTCGGTGCGCGGAGAGCAACCGGACTTCGCTTCCTCCCCTTGGTAAGCCTCTTTTTCCCTCTTTTTCTTGCATAGATGTATGTTAGGAGGGTGGAAATGAGGTTGGGTGGTGGTCGGCGGTGGTGGGTGGCCGTCGGGGGGCTGTGGTGGTGGTCGGAGGCCTTGGAGTGCCCGGTGGAGGGAGCTAGGCTGACCGGGCAGGTTGGGTGGCTGTCCCGGGAGGGTTGGCAGCACAGCAGGCGCTCAGGCAGGCGCAGCAGGCGAGCAGCAGCAGGGCGCGCGCGCGCGTGCGCGCGGGCGTGCGCTCGGGTTGGCGTTGGGCGTGCTGGGCGTGCGGGGCGCGCAGGGTAGACTGGGTAGGACTAGCTCGGGTAGGCTCGGAGCAGGTGCACCAGTTTGCCGGGCGCGAGAGTGCGTGCGCGCAGGTGCGCGCGCGGGCGTGCGCTCGGGGGGTGCAGAGGGAGGTGTGCGGAGCAGGATGGCTGCGGGCTGTGCGAGCAGGGCGGTCCGGCTGGGCAGGCCATGCACGGGCAGCTGGCAGGGGGCGCTCGGGCATAAGGTGGGCAGTGCCCAGGCGTGCAGGCGAGCGGTGCTCGGGCCACTCGGTGATGCGCGCAGGCAGGCAGCGCGGGCAGCAGCGCGGGCAGGCTGGCAGGCGCGTTGGGCGCGTGCTGCCAGGCGCGTTGGGCACGTGTTGCGCGGGCGTGCGCGTGGACGCTGGGTGAGGTTCCCGGGTGCTGGGCACTGAGCGTCGGGCGCTGGGTCGCGGATACCGGGTGCTGGGCGAGGGTGCTGAGCGCTGGGCGCTGGGGCGCTGGGCGCTGGGGCGCTGGGCGCTGGGCACTGCAGAGGAGCATGCGCGCGGGGCGCTGGGCAGAGGCAGGCGTGCGCGCGGGTAGAGGCTAGTGATGCGCGTGGAGTGCGTGCGGAGCGGAGCTGGTGGTGCGCGCGGGGTGCGCGCGGGGCGAGGCGCTGGACGCGCGGGGCGTGCGGTGTGCTCGAGGGTCAGCGCGGGGCGTGCGGGGTGCACGCGGGCTGCTGCGGCGGGGCGTAGTGGGCGCGCGGCGCACCGGGTGGCTCGGCTGCGGGTCCAGGCGTGCGGGCAGGGGCCCGGCGGTGCGCCTGGGCGCGCGGGCTGAGGCGCGGCGGCGCATCCGGGGGCGGTGGCCGTGCGGGTGGGTTCGGGAGTGAGTCGGGATGCTCGGATACGCGTGCGTACGGGCCGTATGTACGTTGTCCGAGTGTTGGGTATTTTAGAGTATTTTTGATGTATTTATGGATTTTTACTCACCAAGTTGTTACCCTGTCTTGCAGATCTCGACGGACAGTCGCGCGTCGACCCGATCTCCGGTGAGTGGGACGATCCAACCCAGTAGGGAGGCGTTACATGCACTTGAGCGTGTACCGTCCTCCCCTGGGGCACCATAGTAAATATTAACCTGTTAATATGAAAAGCTATGAAAGCATGATAATCTGTAGTATGCATGCCACCCTAGATTTGTATTCTAGGGACTTATACCCTTAGGACCCGTATCAGAGCCATGCACCCTGTTATCATGTTTCCATGCTAGGAAAGCCCCGACCGATGCATGTTCCTATTTAGTTTAATTTATTTAAATAAAATGCGAGCATGTGATTATTAGTCTGACTTAGCGAATATCATAGGGGAGGGGCCTCGTGAGGACAGCGGTGAGACCCGGGCTAGGGTACTCCGTGTTCCTTGTTTGGTTGTCGGGATGTCCTATATCGGGACCTCACGCTGCCCTCCCAAGGATTCTTTCCCCGTTAATATTCCAATCTTGTTATAACTATTATGCATGTTCCCCGCATCTTGGTTATGCGCCCTGGAGGAATTCTGAAGAATTCATGACACCAGAGTTGTTAGGATGTGTTGTCTGCGGATCCGAGTGGATCATATGCGATGGATAGGCTGTTCTGTTCCCTTCGTTGGATCCGTGTAGAGACTACCCCGGCGTTGGAAAGGTCGTCCCGTGCAGGGGCTCCCATCAGTAGGCGCCTCCTGATTTGGTAGAAGGACTGTGCTGAATGTGGGAGTGGCCAAACGACCTACGGAGTGGGGAGAGACTATCGGTGGACCAAGGGTGACCAACAGCCTAGTCAGTCCCAAGAGCCTAGGTCACCTATTGGAGGGTGAGGGTGAGGGTATGGTGGGCCGGCGATGTGGCGACCCACTGGATTGTAAGTCCCAATATCCTTGGTCACCCAGTGAGGGTGAGGGTGTAGCGGGTTGGCGGTAGCGACCCGCTGGTTTTGTGTAATTAGTCCCAATATCCTTGGTCACCCTTTGAGGGTGAGGGTGAGGGTGAGGGGATATGGCGGTTCGGCGATGTGACGAACCCCCAGATTTGTGTTGTTTATGCCATTTTGTGGCTTGAGTAATGTGATTGTGGATTAATAATATCTGGTTGTGGTTAATATAAGTTGTGATGCATGGGTTGCGCTATTCACTGAGCGTGTGGCTCACCCCTCGCATAAAAACCTTTTTCAGTGTCATCTGAGTCGGATCTGGAGAAGGAGCTCCCCGAGGGACTTCATCAGTAGCGGAGTAGCGCCACGTCCCGCGAGTATCAGAGGCTATCAGCATCCCTTTTGCTTGTATGTATTATATTCCGTGCTTGGGCACGTGTTTGTATATAATTTGGATGTCTTTGTATATATTGGCTCTCACGGGACAGTTGATTATGTATCGAGTCTGTAATATGTTTTTGGATTACAGATTCAGTCTTTTAGCTTCCGCATTTGGTGTATATATTATGTCAGCCTTGCTTTTATTTGTGTTGTCATTTTTAGCTATTGTGTGAGTATGTTATTGAACTCTTGTTACTGATATCATATATACACTTGCCGCGTCCCGGGGTCGGTCGGCCCTGGGGCGTGACAATACCTCTCTTCTAGACTGGTAATGGTCTTGTCTCGGCCCAAATGTCCGCTCAAGCCGCCACCATGTAAATCACGAATCAATTTCTCCCTCAGAGAAGATCTTGGGATGCACAATTGATTCCCTCGAAATAGATATCCGTCAGTGATGTGGAAATCATTAACGGCCTGGTTCTGTCCGCACTTAGTCCAAATGTCTTTAAAATCATCATCTTCAGCATATAAATCCTTCAAGCACTCGAAGCCCACGATCTCATGGGATATCGTCATCAATACGTTGGCTCGACGACTCAATGCATCAGCAACTCTATTAGTAGCACCAGATTTATGACGAATAACAAAAGGAAATTTTTGAAGAAAAGTAGACCACCTGATGTGCATCTTGTCCACGTGTTTCTGGTTGTTCAGAAACTTTAAGGCTTGATGATCAGAATATAGCACGAATTCTCGCTGAATCAAATAATGTTCCCATTGTTTCAAGGCGCACCACGGCATAAAACTCTTGATCATATGTGCTCCATTTCTGTCGTGCCTCGCTCAACTTTTCGCTAAAGAACGCGACCGGCCTCTTCTCTTGTGAAAGAACAGCACCTACGCCGACGCCGCTAGCATCGCACTCCACCTCAAATATCTTCTCAAAGCTGGGCAGAGCAAGGACTGGTGCGGTGCATAATTTCTCCTTGATTAATGCAAAACTCCTTTCTGCGGCTTCACCCCATAGGAATTTTCCTTTCTTCATGCACTCCGTAATCGGCGCCATAATGGTACTGAAGTTCCGAACAAATCGTCGATAGAAAGTGGCAAGACCATGGAAACTCCGAACATCTCCAACGGTCTTAGGTGTAGGCCACTCCCTGATTGCTCGCACCTTCTCTTCATCTACATGAATTCCTTCAGCACATACTATATATCCCAGGAATAAGAGGCTACTAGTCATAAAATTGCATTTCTTCAGGTTAATAAATAATTGATTTTCTCGCAAAACCGTTAACACCTGACGCACATGATCTAGGTGTTCTTCCTCAGCTCGACTGTATATGAGTATATCATCAAAGTATACCACAACAAATTTACCCACAAAAGGTCGTAATACCTGGTTCATCACACGCATGAAGGTGCTAGGTGCATTAGACAGACCAAAAGGCATCACCAGCCACTCATACAATCCATCCTTGTTTTTGAACGCCGTCTTCCATTCATCCCCAGGTCGGATCCGAATCTGATGATACCCGCTGCGTAAATCGATCTTTGTAAACAGCTTCGAGCCCTCCAACATGTCCAGCATGTCGTCTAAACGGGGGATAGGAAATCGGTACTTGACGGTGATTCTGTTGATGGCTCTACTGTCCACGCACATGCGCCAACTTCCATCTTTCTTGGGTACCAGCAAGGTAGGAACGGCACAAGGACTCATGCTCTCACGGATGAACCCCTTTTGTAGCAGGCCTTCTATTTGTTCTCTCAGAATCTCACACTCTTTCGGACTCATCCGATAATGGGGCAGATTAGGCAAACTTGCTCCAGGAATAAGATCTATGTGATGTTGAATATCTCTCAATGGTGGTAGCTTATCAGGTAATTCTTCAGAAACAAGTTCTCTGAAATCCTCCAGTAATGACTTAATGCTAGGGGATATCACCGCTGGAATTTCTTCTCGTTCTTCCACCACAAGAGATCTAACAACCATACAATAGACTCCCTTTGCTTCCCTTGCATCTGCCATGAACTCTGCTTCGGATTCGGCGATTGTCAATAGTGATCGACCATCGACCTTATGGCCTTTGTTGGCTGGTTGAAGTCCTGAGGGGGCCATCGCAATTTTATGTGACTTCCAAAAGAACATGTAGGTGTTGTCTCGTCCCCTATAAGTGATGTCAACATCATATTGCCAGGGTCTCCCTAACAACACATGGCTAGCATCCATGTCCACCACATCGCAAAGCACTTCATCTTGATAATATTTACCAATTGAAATAGGAATTCTACAAATTTCTGTTACCTTCACCGTCGGTCCTTTCTTGATCCAGCCTATAGAATAAGGGGTATGATGCTTCTCTGTTGGTAACTTCATGTGATCCACCAGCTTTTTCGCCACAAAGTTTTCGCAGCTCCCACTATCTACGATCAAATCAGACCTTCTTATTGATGGAACAACAAGATCTGAAAATAGTGTGTCGTTGATTGGAGTCCTCGTGTTTCGGAGAATATAACAATCGTTGTACGACAAGGCTGACTCGATCTCCGTCCTCCTCCGCGAACTCAGCACCCTCATATGTAAGATCTTCATCAAATTCTTCATCTCCCACATCATCATTGTCGCCTTCTTCTACTAGATTCACGGTCTTGCGTTCTGGACATACGTTAGAACGATGTCCTGGCTTTCCACACCGATAGCAATTGCCTGGTATAGGCTTAGCATAAGGGTTTGGATTCTTCGGTGCAGTACGATTTGCTGGAACAGTGGTTTGATTGAAACCACCTGATTCATTGTTCGCACCCTTGAATGGAGTTCTCGTCTGATTGAACGGAGTTTGAGATGCCAGACCCTTTCCTTTGTCAAAGGAAGGGATAGAATCTGGGTTGCTTCTGCGAAAGTTTGACGAACTTCCGGGTTTCTGGTCCATGAGTTCTGCCTTCAGCGCCATGTTATTGGCTTCCTCGATGGTCCACACCACGTGTAAGCCAATCCGATCTCGGATCCAAGGCTTTAACCCGTTAAGGTATCGGGCCACACGTTGTCCATCGGTTTCTGCGATGTTATTTCTATCCGAAAGCCTCAAAAACTCAGCAGTATAATCAAATACCGATCGATTACCTTGGCGACAGTTCTGATATAGTTGGAATAGATATTGTTCATAATCTGGTGGAAGAAATCGTTCCAACATTAGTGGCTTCATCCGCCTCCATGAACGAATAGGTGCCTTCCCTTGTCGCTGCCGAGTCTTCTGGAGTTGATCCCACCAAACGGCTGCACCGCTCTTCAATCGAAAAGCCACCAATTTGATCATCTTTTCTTCTGGGACCTCCATCATCTCAAAGAATCTTTCGACCTCTGAGATCCAATCGAGAAAATCCTCGATCTGCATATTACCATTGAAGTACGGGATATCTGCCTTCAATCGGTAATCATTGTGTTCCATACGCCGCCCTCTCGGCTGATATACTTGAAATCCGTCACCTTCATCATCCGAGTCTTCCTCATCATCAGGTTGATAACGATTGGGACGTCGAACGGTGTTTTGAGCAATAGGTCGGCCTTGGGCAATTCCCTCGGCGCGTCTCCTATCACCTTCAGGATGCCTGTTATTGGCGTTGAGGTTTAGGCCAGCGATCATCGTACGGATCTCCTGCATTTGATCTCGCTGTTCCTCGACCGCCTTCCACAGATCCTCCAATCCACGACCAGCGTCATTAGATTGGTCGTCTCCCCCTCCGTTATTTGCCATCACAACAAGGTAAATCCTCGCTCTGATACCACCTAACGCAGCGAAAAACTAAAACAAAGATCCAACAAGCGTTGAGATCCTTCAACAAACCACAATTCTCAAAGAGAATAATAAAACTCAGAAATATATTATAAAAACTGCCAACCCTAAATTACAAATATCCCTTTTATACTAAAAAGTTACTAAAAATAGAAAAAATAAAAATTTGTTATAACTAACTCTAGAGGATCTTAGAAGATCTTCGGATTTGATTTCAGTCAAATCCGAATTATTATGAAGGAGATATGCAGAATCTAAAATATTACTAAAAATAGCAAAAAAGGCATTTTGAGGGCCGAAAAATGGAAAAAATGGAAAAATAAGCGTGTGTTGTGGCATAGTTTTTCGGGGCGCCATATTTCTACTAGCCGGTTTTTCTGTAAATATTTGGAAATCTCAAATGGACCCTTTCGGGTTCATCGCTCTTGGAACGCGTGCGTCACCCGTTCTGCATCAGTAAGTTAGCGTCAAGACTCAAAATCCAAGACTTATCCTTAACACACCTGAACTGTTGTACTATGATGAATGGGAACACAAGGGAACAAGTTGCAACTTGGATGTTTCTTTTTCCTTTTTCTCATTTTCTTTACTCTTTTCAAATGGATAATGCTTTTTTCTTCTCTTTAAAATTAAAACAAAGGTGCATGTGATGGATGTCAAGCAAAGGAAAACAATCAAGAAGACAAGGTAGTCTTGTTTGGAATAATACAAGTGACTGAGTATATATGTTTTTGCTGGGTTTTCTTTCCCAAAACTGAATTATGATCAGATTGACATATTGAGTTCATGCAGAGCCGGCCTGAGATTCATCTAATTGAAATAGGTCCTAGGCGAATTCATGAAATGGCGCCTCAAAAATAAAAAATATATATATAGTGAGTAACAACACAATTAATATTAAAAAAATAAAAAAATAAAAAGCAAAAAATTATGTTACCGGGCAAGAAGAACAATTATTAATTAAGTTTTCCTTTTCAATGAACAATAAAAAAAACTCCTTGAAATGTGGGATCTATTAATGAAAATATTACATTCCTATTAAATTCAAATGCAAAACTAAATTCATATAAAAATGGAAAAATTTAAATAGGTTACCAAAAACTAAAACAAAGGATAAAAACAAATATATTGATGATTATTTAAAAAAAAATAAAAAAATATATTAAATCTTAATTCTAAAAATACTCAAATATTTTTAATATAATCTTATTGTTAGGGATTTGGGGTCCTCTTTAGGGTAGGGGCCTTTGACAGTTGCCTTGGTCATCTACCCCCAGGGCCAACTATGAGTTCAAATACAATTATAAAGCATTTAAAAATTTAAAACATGGTATAATGTAAAAATTAGAAGAAAAAAGAAATATACAGCACCACTCAATGTACCACTTTTTATCTGTAACTAATTGGATAATATTAGAGATAATCTTGCATGTTGTGTCTCTAACCAATTATGCTACAGGCACAGGCACAGTCAAAGTGGCACATTGTCACGAAGTTGTTGTGCAGTAAATATTCGACAAGGGTTATATCTAGTATGATAAGTGTAAATTTGTGAATGATACTGATAAGTATAATAATACTATAAAAAAATTAAACCTTTTTCTATATGTGTTACACCCAGAAATTCTATGTTATTATAGGAAAATGATTGACAAGCCCTAATTTATAGGCCTCTCGTAAGTACCACGACATGATAGTGTTCATATTACCCAAAATACCATTTGAATGTGTTTGTTAATGACTCCCGTAATTAATGGGGCAATTAAGATAATGAGAAGGCAATTAATAACTAGAATCACGCGCATGGGGTAATTAATTCTGTTTTTACTTTTTTTGAATTTGAACATTTGAACCGTCACATTCATTCTCTTGGGAATTTTTTTTTTTTTTTGTTCAGGCCGTTCAGAGTAGGTTATAAGCTTTTTTATCTGATCCTGATTAAATCATTGATTAATTTTGGATACCTATTGAAATGTCTGCCGATTTAGGTTTGTGCATGTTTATTGTATTTGTTTTCAATTATTTCACTGTTTTTTCAATTTTTATATGTTAATTATTTTTTTTTCAACAAAATGTGAAACGTGGTTCTCAACATGGTATATCAATTGCTTAACATTTTGAATGTCAGTTACATATTTAACCTATTATTTGGTTTTTTTTCTTTCCACTTATTTTTTGGTTTGGCTGCTTTTTTTATAAAATGTAACTACGTTATTAAATGTTTTTCTAAGTAATACTAGTTATATTGACAAATGTAACTACCTTGCGGGGCAACGTAATTGTGAAACAAAGTTTCATTCCAAAATATGAACGACTTTTAATATAATATTTAGTGGAACTATGAGTTTTATTATTCCATTTTTTGTTTTTATGTTTTTCTTTTTTAAGTGATTATAACATAACATTAGTTTTATTTGATAATTATTTGCATTTCAATCTAGGAAATACTGTGGAATCAGTTACATTTTCTGCGGATGGCAGTGCGCAGAAAGATTTATTGTTGAAGTTGAGAAGCAATGTACAGAAGCATTTGTTCCAAGTGTTGAAATGACATTTTTGAATAGTTAGATACAAATGATTATGAAGATATTTCCTTTGTAACATAAAATAGTTACATAGTATATAAGTTAGTTACATTTGCTTAACAACAACAACAACAAACACGTAATGATTAAGGAAATATAAATCACTAGATAGATAGGCATAAACTAAACAAATGTAGAGGATAATGTCACATTGTCAATCAAGTTACATTTAGCATATCATTATCATTATACAACTCAATAAACATAATTCTTTCTACTAGGTAGTTACATTCTTTCTAACAATAGTTAGTTACATTTCAAATAAAATTACATTTCCTAGTACACTGTCATAGTTAGTTACATTTGCTGAACATTTATATATACCAGTAACAACTTATAGTTAGTTACATTTACTACAAGGTCTCATCATTACGCATAATAGTACTATTAAATAAAATCAAAATATATGTTGCTGATGAAATCTGAAAACACTCATATGATTTTGTTAGCTACATTTCAATAACAAACATAAAAAAAAAATTAATCATATATTTCAGATTTTTGTAAAAAAAAAAAAAAGGGTTACTTTTGTTAATATTAAAAAAAAAACCCTAAAAAAAACAAACAAATCCATGTTGTCACGCCCCAGGGCGGCCGTCCCCGGGACGCGGCAAGTGTATATAAAATATCAGAATCTACACAGGAGGTCAATAATATATCATACACAAACAACCAGAATGACACACAGACAACAAAGAGGCTGACATGATATATACACCAAATGCGGAAGCAAAAGACTGAATCTGTAAATAAATATACTACAGACTCGATACTCAATCATCTGTCCTGTGAGAGCCAATATACACAAATACAACTGAGTATATATACAAACGTGTGCTCAAGCACGGAAATAAAATACATACAGTCAAGAAAGGATGCTGATAGCCTCTGGCACTCGCGGAACGTAGCGCTGCTCCGCTACTGAAGGAAACCCTCGGAAAGCTCCTCCCGCTGCTTCGACTCCGGCTCAGTGGCAACTGGGGAAAAACATATGCGAGGGGTGAGCCACACGCTCAGTGAACAGCACAACCCATGCATCACAGACAATATTGACCACAATTCAGATCTTAATAATCCACAATCTCTTATTTACAACCACAAAATGGTAACAAATACTCAAACCAGTGGGTCGCTCAATCGCCAACCCACTACACCCTCACCCTCACCCTTCAATGGGTGACATAGAATTTTGGGACTGATATTCATCCAATCATAACACCAGTGGGTCGCTCATCGCCAACCCACTACACCCTCACCCTCACCCTACCACGGGTGACATAGGATTTTGGGACTGACTAGGCTGTTGGT
Source organism: Acorus gramineus (assembly GCA_030737835.1). NCBI lineage: Eukaryota > Viridiplantae > Streptophyta > Magnoliopsida > Acorales > Acoraceae > Acorus > Acorus gramineus. The sequence goes on along the minus strand of JAUJYN010000024.1, from coordinate 2,243,139 downwards.
CACCCTTGGTCCACCGATAGTCTCTCCTCCACTCCGTAGGCCGCTGGGCTATCACCCACAACTTCAGCACAGTCCGTCACAAATATCGGGACGCGCCTACTGATGGGAGCCCTCACCCACAACTTCAGCACAGTCTCTCACAAATATCGGGAGGCGCCTACTGATGGGAACCCTTGGAAGGGACGGCCTTTCTAACGCTGGGGCAGCCTCTACCGGATCCAACGAAGGGGACAAAAGAGCCTATCCATACGCATATGATCCACTCGGATCCGCCGACAACGCATCTCTACAATTCTAATGTTATGAATTCTTCAGAATTCCTCCAGGGCGCATAACCAAGACGCGGGGAACATGTACAATAATAGCAAGGTTGGAATATCATTGGGGGAAAGAAACTTGGGAGGTCAGCGTGAGTTCCCGATATAGGACACCCCGACAACCAAACAAGGAACACGGAGTACCCTAGCCCGGGTCTCACCGCTGTCCTCGCGAGGCCCCTCCCCTATAATATTCACTAGTTATGCTAATAATCATACAATGGATAAATCATTAATTATCAACTAGAGATATAATATTATTCGGACAAGAACCTTGGGAGGGCAGCATGAGGTCCCGATACAGGACATCCCGACAACCAAACAAGGAACACGGAGTACCCTAACCCGGGTCTCAATGTTGACCTCGCAAGGCCCCTCCCTATAATATTACCTAAGGCATGCAATTAAACATATACTAGCATTTAACTTAATAAATAAACTAGTAGGACACATGCATAGGCCAAGGCTTTCTACCATGAGGACAGGGGGGACATGATGCATGGGTCATACACATATCCTAAGGGTGCAAGTCCCTAACATGCAAAGTCTAGGGTAGCATGCATTCTACATTTTAAAATCATGCTCGCATGAAATAAACTTTACAACAGGTTAATATAAATCCATGGTGCCCAAGGAGAGGTCGGTATACGCCCAAATGCGTATAACGCCTCACTACTGGGTTGGATTGTCCCACTCACCGAAAATCGGGTCGTCGCGCGACCGCCCGTCAAGATCTGCAAGACAGACATTTATACGGTGAGTTAAATACACAAATACATCAAAATACACCAAAAGAACCCAACACTCGGGCAAACGTACATACGGCCCGTACGCACGTTAGCCCGAGCACCCCGACTCACACCCGAACCCACCGGCAACCACCCGCACGGCCACCCGCCCCCGGATGCACCGCCGCGCCTCAGCCCGCGCACCCAGGTGCACCGCCGGGCCCCTGCCCGCACGCCTGGACCCGCAGCCGAGCCACCCGGTGCGCCGCGCGCCTACTGCACCCCGCCGCAGCAGCCCGCGCGCACCCCGCACGCCTCGCGCTAACCCGCGAGCAGACTGCACGCCCCGCACGCCCAGTGCCTCGCCCCGCGCGCACCCCGTGCGCACCACCAGCTCCTTCCCGCGCGCACTCCGCGCGCACCACCAGCCTCTACCCGCGTGCACGCCTGCGCCTCTGCCCAGCGCCCCGCACGCATGCTCCTCTGCGGTGCCCAGCACCCTCGCCCAGCACCCGGTATCCGTGACCCAGCGCCCGGCGCTCAGCGCCCAGCACGCGGGACCCTCACCCAGCGCCCAAGCGCACTCCCGCGCAGCACGCGCCCAGCGCGCCTGCCAGCCTGCCCGCGCTGCCTGCCTGCGCGCATCGCTGAGTGGCCCGAGCACCGCTCGCCTGCACGCCTGGGCACTGCCCGCCTGATGCCCGAGCGCCCCCTGCCAGTTGCTCGAGCATGGCTTGCCCAGCCAGCCTGCCCTGCTCGCACAGCCCGCAGCCATCCTACCCCGCACGCCTCCCCCTGCACCCCCCGCGCTCACGCGCTCGCGCGCCCGGCAACCTGGTGCGCCTGCTCCCAGCCTACCCGGGAAGGCTAGCCTCCCTGCCCGGGACTGCCTACCCGCCTGCCCGAGCAACCACCCTCTACCACCAGCCACCCCAAGGCCTCCGACCACCCCCACAGCCCCCCGACAGCCACCCACCGCCGCCGACCGCCTCCCAACCTCATACCCACCTCCTAACATACATCTATATAAGAAAAGAGAGGAAAAAGAGGCTTACCAAGGGGAGGAAGGGAAGTCCGGTTGCTCTCCGCGCACCGAAACCTCTCCCAAAAGGCTTCCAACGCCCGGATCTCTCTTGGCCCTCGAAATGGCCCAAAACAGAGGAGAAAGGAGGGGGGGAGAAGAGGCAAAACTCGCCGGAATCCGGATTTGAAAGCACCGGGGTGTAGATCGGGACCCGAACTACACTTCTTATGCTTTAGGTTTTTGGGTTTGAGGGCTCTAAGGGGCTCAAATGGGAGAAAAGGAGAGAGGGAAGAGAGAGAAATACTTTTGGTAGGGATGATGAATAGTGCCAATGAAATATTATATTTCATTTATATAGACAAATAACTTAAAATACCCAGATACACCCCGGAACTGCGAAATTTCAGAAACATTACCGGAAATCGATGAAATTTTCGTGAGAGGCCTAAAATGGCATCAGGACACCAAATATTCAGTTGGATTTCCAATCGGGGTTCTCTAACTCAGGACGATAGCTAACAGTCCAAACAAATTAGCGTTTCCGATCGAAAACCGAAAAAAACGAAAAACTGCCAGAACGCTCCAACGGTTACCAGCAGGCTAAAAGTGACACATATATAACACATGTAATCAACACTATCATCAAATACAACAGACACGTTTTGTGAAATACCAAAAAAAGTTTCGTACCCATTTTTTGGTTGTAGAAGAATCTTCAGATGAAATGTTTTATTTCAAATCGATTATTCAATGATATAATAGATCTTCTTCGACATTTTACACAAGAGGGTTTTCTTTTTCACTGATTTTTTCGATTCAAATTTGATATTTGAAAACCAACAAATCAAGGAAAAAAGAGAGGAAAACGTGAAAACGAGGGTGGATATTAATTAAGAGTATTTTAGTATTTAACTTTTTTGTCTTTTTGTAAAAAGTAACTACATAGCCAATAAAATATTGACACATCAAGGGGCCTGTGGAAGGGGCTTATATGCTGGGGCTTGTGTAGCAAAGCTCTATGTTATATATGCGTGAAGGTAACAACTATCATTGAAGTTCGTTTACATGGACCCTTAGATATTATAAACCTACGATACCAACTATGAGAGGTATCAAATAACCAAACTTTTCTAACCATCCAGATAAGTTCAAAGTATTGTGTAACTACGGCGCTATGAGATAACATCTAAAAAACTTTAGCCATGAAGGGACCATATAATACAGTATACATATGCATGAGCATAACAAGCAAAAGGGAAGAGCCCTAACCCCCATATGAAGCAAGGAAGTGATTCATTGCATACTTTATTCCTTCTGTCTTTGACTATTCACATATATATAGTTCCCACGCAAGTTCTTCAAAATCCATCCCCAGAAGTAGTGAATTCACATCCAGTTTTCAAATGGCCAATCTTCAATCAATAGCCACTAATCCTTCAGTGGTCCCAACAACCCATACTTCAATCCCCACTGGTCATTCAATGGGCCTTCACCCTTTAGTCCCCACTGGTCCATCAGTGGCAGCCTCTGCTGCTCCAACAATGGGAGCAGCAGTTAATCCTTCAATGGCTGTTTCTGCTGCTGTTCATCCAACTGCAGCCACCAATGCTACTCCTCATCAGAAAATGCAGCTCATAAAGAGTGAGCGCCACCTCTTCTCGTCGTCGGACGACAGCATGGTCATGAGGCAGATCATCGCCACCCACTCCCCCGATGGTCGCGACATCGACACCCGCCCTCTCCTCCGCGTCATCGAGGATGTACTCCATCGCGCCACCCCCTCGGTCGTTGTGGTAAAACAATGCACATCTAACTTTCGCTCCTGGCTTCCAGAAGAAAAAAAAAAATGATCTAAATAACCAAAAAATTTGACCAAACAATCCCCCTCGGTCTGAATCACTGAATTGATCAAATTTTTTGTCACTGGATTGAGAAATCCTTTGTAGATGCATGGACTATATCTTGTACTTGATTTTTATTGTTTTGATAGGAGACGCCACCGCAGATGGAAGTTCTGGAGGACAAAATGCAGCCCAACGAAATCATGGGGATGCTCGAAGCGCTTGCGTACCCCATTCACCGGATTTCGTGTGAGGTAAAGTGACTGATCCATCAGACTCCGTACAACAGAGATTCCGTGGGAAGGATGAATGAATAAAATTATTATTGGGATGACTCTGAATGATTATATGAATGAGTGATTTCAAATATTATTTACATGGGTATTCTAACAGAAGTAAAATAAAAATAAAAGTCAAACTAACCTTAATGTTCATCTTTATCTGAAAATATGTCTTCAACTGGGAATGCACAAAAGTGACCGGTCACTGAAGTTTTTTCTCACATTAGCTAGAATGAAGTGGTAAGTGTTCAAATGACCCATAACATTTTGTAAATTTTGTTAATATCTAATTAGTAATAGATTTTCACAATTATCAATAAAAGAAGAAGAAGAACCAAGGAATAACAAGAAAATTAAAGGACCTCTCAATGTTATAGTTATTATAGTTGTTTGAGCATATAGCTATGATTAAAACATTTTTTTTAGAAAAAACAAATATTATCATACATGAAATTCATTATTGTGTTACAATACTAATTATTCTACAAATAAATGTACTGTTGTATTCGAAGTAGTATATCTCTTCATTTTATTTATATCAGGATTTTTTTTAATTATTTCGATCTATATAAATAATATTACGATTCTAAAATATCATCCTTGAGAAATATATTTTAGGAAAATCATCAATTTCTTTATACTCTTCACTTATTTCTTAAAAAAAATTTATGTTTTAATCATACCCAGATTTACCAATTATCATTTTCACATGCATTCTTGTTATAATGTTTTATATAACTTGATGTCCAATTTATAATAGGACTATATATATTAAGAGGTATTTATTTACAAGGAATTAATATGAAAAATGACCAAAATATTTAAACAAAAGCATCCTTTAACAAGCAAGCGTTTCCAAATTAGGTTTAAGACATTTAAGTCCCTACAAACATGAAAAAACCCATATAAGTCCCTATTAAAATTATGACAGACGTATGAATCCCTAAAAACTCAGAAAAACCCAATTATCATCCCTGAGTTAAATTTCCATCCAAACTTAATAGAATATTCCTAAAATATTCCATCTCATATAATTGTGTAGACATTATAAACAGTTATAAAAACAAATTAGTCCATGCAAAAGACAAAATTGCACCTAAAAGACTTTTACATTAAATTGTGTGCACATTGCAGTCCCTATAAATAATCATAAAGACAAATTAATCCCCACAAAAGACAAAATTGCCCTTGAAAGACTTTTACATTTAATTGAATAGAGATTACAGTCCTTATAAACAATCATAAAAACAAATTGGTCCCTCTAAAAGACAAAATACCCTTGAAGGATTTTTACATTTAATTGTGCAGACATTCCCGTCCTTATAAACAATCATAAAGACAAATAATATATATTTTTTATTTTCTATCATATCACTCACACTTCACCTGAAGATCTCAATTTAGATATAAAAAAAATATTTTAACATGTAAAATGCATTCTTTTTACCTTTTTGTTTGTAAGTAAGTAAAAAAAGTGGCATGAGTTTATTAAAATTCTTTCTGCTAGAAATGTAAATAAACAAATTTTGTGAAAAATCATGTATAGGTATTTCAAAACAAACAAACACCTTAAACAAAAGAGCATTATTCATTACTTGTTCAGGTGAAGTGTGAGCAATAGATAAAAGATGAAAAAAAAAAAAAAATTATATTTAGTTGTCTTTATGATTGTTTACAAGTAAATAAGGACTGCAATTTTTACACAATTAATTGTAAAAATCATTTAGGGGCATTTTTGTCTTTTACATGGACCAATTTCTCTTTACGATTATTTATAAGGACTGTAATGTCTATCCAATTAAATGTAAAAATCTTTCAGGGACAATTTTATCTTTTAAGGATTAATTTGTCTTTATGATTGTTTATAAAGACTGCGATGTGTACACATTTTAATGTGAAAGTCTGGCAATTTTGTCTTTTACATGGACTAATTTGTTTTATGACTGTTTATAAGGACTTCAATGTTACACAATTATATGTGACGGAATATTCCAGAATATTCTGTTAAATTTGAATAAAAATTTAACTCAGAGATGATAATTGAGTTTTTATGAGTTTTCAGGGACTCATATGTTTGTCCCAATTTTAGTAGGGATTTATATGGGTTTTCCCATGTTTGCAGGAACTTAGATGTCTTTAACCCTTCCAAATTTCATTCTTGGTTAAATCTTGTCCTACTAGTAGAAGTTAGACTCAAATATGTCAAGAAGTGATTTGGTAATATTATGTTCATACAGATATCGTGCAAATATCAACTTATTCTCATTTATACTAATATAGTTCTGTACACATATTCCTTACAAACAAACATGTTTTGGGGTTATTACATTCCATCATCATATTCCCTCCTCATTCCTGTACCCAAACAGGGTACAACAAGAGTATTTACAAGAAAATAGCATGAAAAATATACCAAAATATTTGAACAAACAGAATATCATGACATCTTTAATATGCAAGTGTTTCTAAATTTCTTTTCTCATCAAATCTTTTTCTACCAATAGAAGTCAGACTCAAACTTGTAAAGAGGTGGTTTCATAATACCAGTGTATTCTCACTTATACCAGCTATACCCACCTACTTATGTACCCAAACAAGGTATAACAATACTTACAAGGAAATAATACGAATATAAAAAAAACCCAAATATTTGAACAAAAACAATGTGACATCTTTTAAAAGGCAACCATTTCTAAATTTCTTTGTCTACTTAGTAGAAGTCAGACTTCAAACTTGTTAAGATGTGGTTTGTTCACGCGCAGATATCATGCAAATGCACGGGAGGGGGGGACACACACGCAACAACGGTGGCGCTCTTCAACCAGCTGTCGAGCTACACGTGGGACGCGAAGGTGGTGCTAGCACTGGCGGCATTCGCGGTGAGCTACGGCGAGTTCTGGCTAACGGCGCAGCTATACACGGTGAACCCACTAGCCAAGTCAGTGGCAATGTTGAAGCAAATCCCGGACATAATCGAACACGCAGACGTGCTGAAGCCAAGGTTCGACGCCCTCAACAACCTAATCAAGTCCATGCTCGACGTCACCAAGTGCATCATCGAGTTCAAGGAGCTCCCCTCCGAGTACATCTCCCCTGACACCTCCCCCATGTCTACCGCCCTCACCCACATCCCCACCGCTGTCTACTGGACCATTCGGAGCGTAGTCGCCTGCGCTTCCCAGATCATCGGCCTCATCGGCTTGAGTGACGAGTAAGTCTTTTGTTGGAGATTGATCAAACTTTACTTATTGGAATTGTCTTTGAATTGGTCACGAGTAAGTTTTTGGCTCCCGCCCGTGATGGGATCCAGTCACGGTTGTCTCCAGCCGATCAGATCTCATCGGTTTATTTTATAAGAAACTAGTTTTGTGCATGTACTAAAACACGTGGTACAACATTTTATTTATATATGGATAAAATAATCATAACGATATAAATATGAACAGTCTTTGAATAATCTCGTATTAAAGATTGATCCGGTTTGATTGACCTGTCTTTTGAATTGTACAGGTATTTGAACTCCACCACAGAGGCTTGGGAACTGTCGAGCTTGGCACACAAGGTGAACAACATACATGGGCATCTTACCAAGCAACTAAGCTTGTGCCATCGTCATATAGGTAAGGCTCACTCAATGTGCTACATTTACATACGATCTAGTTCAAGATTGAATGTTTGTATATGAATCTTGATTAATTAAATGGAGCAGATGAAAAGAAGCACGTTGAAGCGTACCAGACGCTCGTTCGCCTCTTCGAATCGACCCATGTTGACAACATGAAGATCCTCAAGGCCCTCATCAACAATAGGGAAGACATGCCTCTCATCGAGGGTTCGACAAAGAAGAGGGTTAAGCATCATAACACTACATCATTACTAAGTTCACTAGTATCTCTACTAATCTGTCAAGATGTAGTCTGATTACATGACTAACACATAACCACCACACATTGTTTGTGACATAGGTCTCTGTAGATGTATTGAGAAGGAAAATAGTGATACTATTCATATCGGACCTCGATATCTCCCATGAACTCTATATCCTCACACAGATATACAACGACCATCTCTCCAAGAAGATGGAGAGGCGCTACGAGATGGTGTGGCTCCCCGTGCATGACAAGTCTGCGCCGTGGACGACTTCCAAGCAAGAGGCCTTCAATCGCCTGGTCTCGGATATGCCTTGGTACTCGCTCTACCACCCTATGAAACTCGACGCTGCGGCAATCAAGTACATCAAGGAGGTGTGGCGGTTCGACAAGAAGCCGCTGCTGGTGGTTTTGGATCCACAGGGGAAGGTGGTGTGTCCAAATGCGATGCACATGATGTGGATTTGGGGGAGCCTCGCGTATCCGTTCTCGAGCGCGAGGGAGGAGGCGCTGTGGAGGGAGGAGACGTGGGGGCTGGAACTGCTAGTGGATGAGATCGACACATTGATCCTTACGTGGGTACGTATTTCATTATTTGATAATCCTGAGGTATGGGATTCCGTCGGCTCTCTTAAAAACTTACATGTGTCAACTCGTATGTTTAGCATGTAAAAATTTATTACTTTCTTAAATGCATGTTAGTCCCACATTTATATATTGACTATATCTGATATGATCCCATCGTGTCCATGCCTCATCGATAGTTTAAGGTTGGACTCTGTGGTCTTTATTACTGTCAAACAATTAGACACATTTTTTTAATTATCAATTTGTAGACCCGTTTGATTCGTATCATTTTGGGATGGATTTTGATTCCATGTGAGATTATTTAAAAAATGTGTAAAATTCAATGTTTCGTTAGTGCTAATCTTAGTGGTAATTGTGAGCCCCACTTGATTTAGAATCAAGGCATATAGAAAAATAGGATGGAATCAAATTCCAGAATCTTAAATTAGATTACTATTCTACCATTACTATCTACGTCCTTTCTAAAATAAATAGAAATATTAGGAAAATTATTATTATTATGTGTTTAATTATATAATCAGTTGTTTTATTTATTTACATTCGTTAAATATTTATAAAAAATTACTCCTTTTTATAATTGTGACATGGGTAAATAAATAAATTTTGTAAGTATACATATATTAGTAATAGTATTTTAAACATTTAAACCAAATTCATTTATCATTTTTCAAATGTGAACCAAACACTAGAAAATGATATTTTTTGAAAATCCCTTGGCAAATCAAACAATACGATGAAATGTAAAATGATTCATGATAAAGTAAATCTATCTAAAAAAATGACACGAATCAAACGCCTTATCAATTTGTTTATTAGCTTTGTCTATCGGTAATGAATGTGTCCTTTTACTATGTCTAGCTAATAGAAAACTTTATCTAGGGTCTGTCGATCCATCTGGCTAGCTAATTTAACTCATGTATAAAAGAAAATGATATGCCCAGCCCCTATTGTAGTCCACGCTGGTTTTTTTGTAAAAAAAAAAAAAATCATACACTCTCCACTTGAAATATATGCTATTATATGAAATGAAATATATACTGAAATACATTAGTGTGCATTTTTTTTTAAGTTAAAAAAAGGATAAAATGCATGTATACCCCCCCGAAGTTTGTAAAACCTGCAAAAACACCCCTTATAGTTTAAAAAGATACACTTAGATCCCCTATTGTAATTTAAAAATATACACACTTATACCCCCTATTATATACTCATTGGAGGAGCGAAAAATTGACGTACCGCGGGTTCGGGTAGTCAGATCCGTCCGGTCCTGCTCTCTTTCATTCCGCTGATGGTTCTTGCCGGTGAGCGCTCCTTCTCGAACGTTGAAGACACAGGGAGGTGGAGACTTGCAGAAGACCCTCCGATACTCAAGTTAGTAATGACGGTCAAGTTAGGATTTTTGGAAAAGAATTTCACATTCCTCCACAAAAAATTAGCTCCTTATTTATAGAGTCTCCTTGGGTTGCCCTAGGATTAGTGGTTGACCTCTTCATCATCAGACGGATGAGGAGAGATCTATGATTCCCAGGAAATAAAATATATATCTCAGTGATTTGTTAATTATATCCTTGTCAAAGATATATATTTTGTTGGGATTTCAGCGATCAGTCAAGGATGATTTTAATTCCGCAATATATTATTGTGATTTGGAAATTGAATAACGATAATTTCAAATCAAGTGAGTATATTTGGGAGGACCAGGAAATCATTCTCGATGATCTAGAACATTCATTGGAAATATACTGACTTGGGGCGTTGTTGTCAGATCTGAGCGGGCCGATGGGCTGAGTCGTGTCATACTCCAGTCAATTAGGTTGCAGATCCATGTAATCGGGTGATTGGCTACTTGTATCTGACTTGCTTTGGTGGGTCAGGAAAATGACCCCTACACTCATCATTAAGTAAAAAAAAATGGTAACATAAAAGTGTTATTTAACCATTCAAAATAATAGTTGATACTTACTGTCACGCCCCAGGGCGGCCAACCCCGGGACGCGGCAAATGTATACATATCATATCAGAAACCTACACAGGAGGTCAACAATATATATCATACACAATAAACAGAATGACACACAATGACAAGAAGCTGACATGATATATACACCTAATGCGGAAGCAAAAGACTGAGTCTGTAAATAAAACATACTACAGACTCGATACACAATCATCTGTCCTGTGAGAGCCAATATATACAAATAACAACTGAATATATACAGACGCGTGCCAAGCACGGAAATAAAATACATACAGCCAAGAAAAGGGATGCTGATAGCCTCTGGTACTCGCGGACGTAGCGCTGCTCCGCTACTGAAGAAATCCCTCGGAAAGCTCCAACTGCTGCTCCGGCTCCAGCTCCAGCTCAGTGGCAACTGGGGAAAAACATATGCGAGGGGTGAGCCACACGCTCAGTGAACGGCACAACCCATGCATCACAGACAATATTGACCACAACATATTAATCCAGCCATTCATCCCGCCTCAAAGGGGCAGGAACAACATAACCATTTATCCAATCCAGATCATACCCTCACCCTTACCCCTCAACAGGGGACTCAGGATTTTGGGACTAACTATCATCAATAAACAAGACCAGCGGGTCGCTTATCGCCGACCCTCTACACCCTCACCCTCACCTTTCCAAAGATGACATAGGATTTTGGGACTGATAAACATTCATAAACAAAACCAGTGGGTCGCTCATCGACAACCCACTACACCCTCACCCTCACCTTTCCAAAGGTGACATAGGATTTTGGGACTGATAAACATTCATAAACAAAACCAGTGGGTCGCTCATCGACAACCCACTACACCCTCACCCTCACCTTTCCAAAGGTGACATAGGATTTTGGGACTGACTAGGCTGTTGGTCACCCTTGGTCCACCGATAGTCTCTCCTCACTCCGCGGTTGTTTGGCCACTCCCATGTTCAGCACAGTCCTTCATCAAACCAGGAGGCGCCTACTAGTGGGAGCCCCTGCACGGGACAACCTGTCTAACGCCGAGGTAGTCTCTAAAGGATCCAACGCAGGGCAACAGAACAGCCTATCCATCGCATATGATCCACTCGGATCCGCTGACAGCACAAGTCTATCACTCTAATGCCTCGAATTCCTCAGAATTCCACCAGCGCGCATAACCAAGATGCGGGGAAACATATATTATAACCCCGAGGTTATAATATTCTCTATAGTGCCATGAATTCATCAGAATTCCCTCCAGGGCGCATATCCAAGATGCGGGGAACATACAGAATAATATGAGGAAAAAGACCTGGGGAGGGTAACCTGGGGTCCCGATGTGGGACAACCCGCCAACCATGCAAGGAACACGGAGTACCCTAACACGGGTCTCACCGCTGTCCTCGCTAGGCCCCTCCCCTATAACATTCTCTAAGCATGCTATTAATTATACAATCCATATTATCATGGGCATGAATCTAACACACTAGTATTTAATTTAATTTAATAAATAAACTAGTAGGATGCATGCATAGGCCAAGGCTTCCTATCATGAAAACAGGAGGCATGATGCATGGCTCTTACACGTATCCTAAGGGTGTAAGTCCCTAACATACAGAGTCTAGGGTAGCATGCATTCTACATTTTCATCATGCTCACATGCAATACATGTTATTACAGGTTAATATAATCCATGTCGCCCCAGGAGAGGTCGGTATACGCCCAAGTGCGTATAACACCTCTCTACTGGGTTGGATTGTCCCACTCACCAGTATCTGGGTCGACGCGCGACCGTCCGTCTAGATCTGCAAGACAGACATTCACTGGTTAGTATTAATCCACAATTATCATTAAATACATACATAACCACCCCAAAACCCACAACAAGCATCCAACACCTCCCCAACAACTACCCGCGGCCTCGGCAACCACCCGCACGGCCCCCGGCAACCACCCGCACGGCCGGCCACCGCCCGCACGGCCACCCGACTGCCCGGACGCGCCGCCGCGGGCCCCGCACGCCTTGCGCCGGTCCGCGAGCACCCCGCGCGCCCCCGCACGCAGTGCCCCGCCTCGCGCGCACCCCGCGCGCACCTCCGCCACCTTGCCGCACCTCGCGCACACCTCGCACGCACCTCGCACACCTTGCCGCACCTCGCGCGCACCTCGCACGCACCTCGCACGCCTTGCCGCACCTCGCGCGCACCTCGCACGCACCTTGCCGCACCTCGCCGCGCTTCGCGCGCACCACCGCGGCCTCACCGCGCCCTCCGCGCACCGCCACGGCCTCGCCGCAGCCTCCGCGCACCGCCACGGCCTCGCCGCGGCCTCCGCGCACCGCCACGCACCTCCGCCAGCCCCTCCGCCAGCACCTCGCGCTCAGCCTGCCGCGCCAGCGCCCTCCGCGCACGCCCAGACCAGCCCCTGCTCGCCCAGGCCGACCAGCCCCTGCACCAGGCCCGCGCGCCCTCGCGCGCACGCCGCGCGCCCGCGCGCACCCGACCTGGCGCCGCCCGGGGCTGCTGCTGCTGCTCGGCCCGGACGATCTGCCGCTGCCCGAGCGCCACCACCACCTTCCAACCACCCCCGACCGCCCTCCGACGACCCCCACAGCCGCCGACCACCCCCAATCACAAAAACCCCACTCCTAGCATACATCTATGCAAGAAAAGTGAAGGAAAGGACCTTACCGAGGGGAGGAGGCGAAGTCCGGACGCTCTCCGCGCGCCGAAACCTTTCCCAAAGGCTCTCTTACGCCCCGATCTACCACGGCCTTCGAACCGGGCCAAAACAGAGGACAAAGAGAGGGGGACGGAGTGGCTAGAGTCGTCGGAACTCGGATTTGAAGACACCGGTGTGTAGATCGGGACCCGATCTACACTTCCCGTGCTTTGGGTTTTCGATTTCGAGGGGTCTAGGGGGCTTGAAAGGGTGAAAAACGAGAGAGGAGAGAGGGATCACGTCGGGAGAGACGATGAATAGTGCCTTTTTGTTTTATTTGATTTCCTTTTATAACAAGTCACTTAAAAACCCGGATACGCCCCGGAACTGCGAAATTTTTGCAAACGATGCCAGAATTCGATGAAATTTTCGTGGGAGGTCTAAAATGGCACCAGGACACCAAATATGCAGTTAGATTTTCAATCGGAGTCCTCTAGCTCAGAAAATAGCTAACAGACTGAAATTAAGCGGTTCCGATCGAAAAACCGGTAAAAACCGAAAACTGCCAGAATGCTCTAACGGTTACCAACAGGTTAAAAGTGACACATATATAACATTATTCCCCCCTTAGGAAATTTTGTCCCCAAAATTCGCCAAAAACATCTAGGAGGGGAAAGATGCGGATACACGTCACACCTGGCATCCATGAGCTCTCAAGTGTCCTTAACACCGGAACGGTGCTGCCATCGCACCTCGACCAACTAAACGGTCTTCGTGCAGAGCCTCCTCACGCGGCGGTCCATGATCACAATCGACTGCTCCACGAATGACTGTCCGGCTCGAAGACAACGGCTCGAGCGGGATGACGTGAGCAGGATCGCGGACACATCGCCTCAGCTACGAGACAAGGATGACGTCATGGGCATAAGCCAGCGGTGGGGGAAAGGCTACTTGACAAGCCACCTCCCCGATCCACTCAATGACGAGAAAATATCCCATTAAAGAGCAAACTCAGCTTGCCCCGAACGTCAAAACAGAGGGTGCCCTTAAACCAAGACACCACCACGAAACATGGTCGCCAAACCCGAAGGTAAGCTTCTGGCGACGATGACCTGCGTAGCCCCTCTAACTGGCGCTCCTCAACCGTCCCAACATAACGGAGGTATGAAGCTGCGCCTGTAGAGTGCCCTTCACAGATCCATCCAGGTGCTCGAATGGCAGTCGCTTGCAGGCATACCCCAACAAACGGGTGGTGCCTCACCCAACTGCCCTCATCCTCAAGCACGCAGGCAATTAGCATGTCCTCCAAGGTCTGAATCGTCCTCTTTAACTGGCTGCCCATCGACGATGAAACGCTGTACTTAAATGGAGGCTTGCGCCAAAGGCTGCGCCACAGCCTCAAAGTACCCCTCGCGTCTCAACCGAAATAGTGCCGACTGGAGTGCCATGAAGACGAACAATCGCGAAGGTGAAAACCCACGTCGAGGCGCCCAGAGACTCCTTCAGTCCGATAGGGAGGGAAGCGCGGACTTAGTCAGTCGGTCAATGACCACCTAGACTGCGTCGTGACCCGGACGTGACATTCGCGAGTCCCCAACAATCCCTGATAACCCACTCCACGTCCACTGAGGAATCTCGATGGACTGACGCTTTCCACTCAACGATGATTATCGAACTTTGCCTGAGGGCATGCCAGCCTGGGGAAACAAGGTCACTCACATCACCTTTTCATCATACCCCAGCAATCTCTATGAAGACTACCCTAAGGTAGTCCACAGAGGCCCAATAAACTTTTGAGATCCACGAAGGCATCCGACGCATTCGTCAACCCCGACGGCAGTACTTAAAACTCGTAGTGCCTGAACGGTCACGAAAGGCCATCTACGGGACGTCCAACTCTCGGATCTCCATCTTGTGGTACCCTTGTGCGAAGATCGATCTAACAGCAGACACTCGCTCTCAGAGCTGGTCAAATAGATCATCCATTCGCGGCAAAGGTAATTTGATCTTCAACCTCCACGGGGAGATCAAAACAACTCCATGAACAATCAAGTTCGGATTCTGCTCCTCGAGCGTGGCTGGCGCTCATGATAACACTTACACACTAGGTAAGCCGCTCAACCGCACTTAATCCTCAAGACACGCAATAAGGGGTCGCCGAATCTCGACAATGCCTATGCGACGTCATCAATCTGATAGGCGGTTGAGTCCCATCACGAACGCTAGCATCGCGCCTCCTTAATTGCGACCGATGCGGGGCAAAACGCAACAGTATCCGAAACTGTGCTTACATGCCACCAGAGATAGGCCGCTCATCTACCACCATCGGAATTCCGGCATCCTGCACTCCATGGGCAAATTCATCACGGGGAGTCCACGCTCTCGCCATCATTTAGCAGCACTCTCCCGGTGTGGCCTCCACCTGGTAGCCTCCCAAGCCCGCTATATCTGCCATATGGGCGCACCAACAAGCATAGGATCTGGGAGCACCTCACAGGGCTCTGGCCTCAACCGAGCAGCTACAACACAATGATTTATCGAGGCGACTCCAGATGCCACTATGGAACCCTGTCCACTAGCGATCGCCCACTTAGCTGCAATAGGACGCACCCGATCCCGATCGAATGCATCACCACACCCAACCGCGATGCATCGGAGCAAACTGCGAACCCACCCCTCCCAAACGGAAAGGTAAGAACTGGCGCTGAGGTGAGCCTCCGAGTAAACTCCAGGAAGCTCCCCTCGCAAAACGGGGGACCACTCGAACCGGATATCCTTCCGAGTGAGGCGGTTAAGAGGAGCAGCTATCTTCGAGAATCCCTCGTCAAACCTCCTGCAATAACTCGCCAAACTCCGGAGCTCCGAATCCTTGCGGGGTTCGACGGCCTACGCCAATTCGACATAGCAAGCGTCTTACCCGGGTCCACAGATACGCCTTAACCAAAAATTCAACCAGCCCAAAAGGCCCAAATCTCCAACCAAAACTCGCACTTAACCCACCGTCAATTTGATGCTTCTAAGGTAGTCCTTGACTGGGAAAAGAAACCCTGACAGGGTACCATGAGGTCCCGATATAGGATACCCCGACAACCAAACAAGGAACACGGAGCACCCTAGCCCGGGTCTCAACGCTGACCCTGCAAGGCCCCTCATCCAGAGTAGGAAGTCTGGAAGAAGACATCACTCTTAAAGAACACTATTAACCCCACTGGATCATCTACATCTAGATAATCACCCACCGACATCCTTCCACATCCATCTCAAGACCGAACCCATCCTCCGTGGGAATGGTCGAACAGCAATTTGGGTCACGAGGCGACGTGTCCTTGTCTCATCCACACCCTCACTCCTATCAGGAGACATATTGGGACTTTGGGAGAGATTTAGACTGCTCTCTACCCCTGGTCCACCGGTAGCCTCTCCTCCACACCGTAGGCCGCCTGGTCCGCTCCCACAATTCAGCACCGTCCGAAACCAAATCAGGAGGTGCCTACTGAGGGGAGCCCTCTGTCAGGAAGGCCTCTCTAACGCTGAGGAGTCCCTACTAGGGTCCAACGAAGGGGAGAACAATTCCATACTCGCGACATTATCCATTACAGGACTGAACCCAACATCATCGGGAACGGTCGAATAAACCATTTGGTCACGAGCGACCCGTCTTCGCCTCATCCACACCCTCACTCCCGAAAGGAGACATTTTGGGACTTTGGGAGAGACTTAGACTGCTCTCTACCCCTGGTCCACCGGTAGCCTCTCCCCGCTCCGTAGCTCGCCTGGTCCTCTGACCGGGAGCCTGTCTAACGCCGGGGCTGTACTACGCGGATCCGACGAAGGGGAGAGCGATTCCACGCTCGCGACACCATTCAATAACCTCTTACCGGGTAGCCCCTACCTAGCATACTCCCAAATTCAGTACCCCTCCGACTGCATCGGCGGTACCTACTGATGGGAACTCACTGCCAGGACAGCTAAAACCCGGCTTCCTTAACCCACTCAACCACTCTTAATTTTCACACACCAAATGCCACACACACTTGCATAATAGCCACCAAGGGGACCTGCGGAACTGCCTCGAGGGCTGCCCGCAGCTCCCGAATCTCACTAGCCTGCTCTGCCAACACTCTCGTCTGTGTCTCCACCAAATCAGCCAACCGAGCAAAAGCACGCTCCCAAGCAGGAGGCTCCTGCGTCAAGGGCTCTCCAGTAGCATCCTCGTCTCTGGTAGGTCCGGAAACCTCCAAAGACCGAGAGGGACCTCGTCCGCGCCGTCCTCTGCGAGGAGGCATATCAGCACCCTAAGAAAACCAGACACTAGGATCAGAATACTCATCTCGAAATCCTAGGACTCATCTCTACGAAGGAAGACTATTGGCTCTGACAGGACCAGGCTCTGATACCAACTTTTGTCACGCCCCAGGGCGGCCAACCCCGGGACGCGGCAAATGTATACATATCATATCAGAAACCTACACAGGAGGTCAACAATATATATCATACACAATAAACAGAATGACACACAATGACAAGAAGCTGACATGATATATACACCTAATGCGGAAGCAAAAGACTGAGTCTGTAAATAAAACATACTACAGACTCGATACACAATCATCTGTCCTGTGAGAGCCAATATATACAAATAACAACTGAATATATACAGACGCGTGCCAAGCACGGAAATAAAATACATACAGCCAAGAAAAGGGATGCTGATAGCCTCTGGTACTCGCGGACGTAGCGCTGCTCCGCTACTGAAGAAATCCCTCGGAAAGCTCCAACTGCTGCTCCGGCTCCAGCTCCAGCTCAGTGGCAACTGGGGAAAAACATATGCGAGGGGTGAGCCACACGCTCAGTGAACGGCACAACCCATGCATCACAGACAATATTGACCACAACATATTAATCCAGCCATTCATCCCGCCTCAAAGGGGCAGGAACAACATAACCATTTATCCAATCCAGATCATACCCTCACCCTTACCCCTCAACAGGGGACTCAGGATTTTGGGACTAACTATCATCAATAAACAAGACCAGCGGGTCGCTTATCGCCGACCCTCTACACCCTCACCCTCACCTTTCCAAAGATGACATAGGATTTTGGGACTGATAAACATTCATAAACAAAACCAGTGGGTCGCTCATCGACAACCCACTACACCCTCACCCTCACCTTTCCAAAGGTGACATAGGATTTTGGGACTGATAAACATTCATAAACAAAACCAGTGGGTCGCTCATCGACAACCCACTACACCCTCACCCTCACCTTTCCAAAGGTGACATAGGATTTTGGGACTGACTAGGCTGTTGGTCACCCTTGGTCCACCGATAGTCTCTCCTCACTCCGCGGTTGTTTGGCCACTCCCATGTTCAGCACAGTCCTTCATCAAACCAGGAGGCGCCTACTAGTGGGAGCCCCTGCACGGGACAACCTGTCTAACGCCGAGGTAGTCTCTAAAGGATCCAACGAAGGGCAACAGAACAGCCTATCCATCGCATATGATCCACTCGGATCCGCTGACAGCACAAGTCTATCACTCTAATGCCTCGAATTCCTCAGAATTCCACCAGCGCGCATAACCAAGATGCGGGGAAACATATATTATAACCCCGAGGTTATAATATTCTCTATAGTGCCATGAATTCATCAGAATTCCCTCCAGGGCGCATATCCAAGATGCGGGGAACATACAGAATAATATGAGGAAAAGAGACCTGGGGAGGGTAACCTGGGGTCCCGATGTGGGACAACCCGCCAACCATGCAAGGAACACGGAGTACCCTAACACGGGTCTCACCGCTGTCCTCGCTAGGCCCCTCCCCTATAACATTCTCTAAGCATGCTATTAATTATACAATCCATATTATCATGGGCATGAATCTAACACACTAGTATTTAATTTAATTTAATAAATAAACTAGTAGGATGCATGCATAGGCCAAGGCTTCCTATCATGAAAACAGGAGGCATGATGCATGGCTCTTACACGTATCCTAAGGGTGTAAGTCCCTAACATACAGAGTCTAGGGTAGCATGCATTCTACATTTTCATCATGCTCACATGCAATACATGTTATTACAGGTTAATATAATCCATGTCGCCCCAGGAGAGGTCGGTATACGCCCAAGTGCGTATAACACCTCTCTACTGGGTTGGATTGTCCCACTCACCAGTATCTGGGTCGACGCGCGACCGTCCGTCTAGATCTGCAAGACAGACATTCACTGGTTAGTATTAATCCACAATTATCATTAAATACATACATAACCACCCCAAAACCCACAACAAGCATCCAACACCTCCCCAACAACTACCCGCGGCCTCGGCAACCACCCGCACGGCCCCCGGCAACCACCCGCACGGCCGGCCACCGCCCGCACGGCCACCCGACTGCCCGGACGCGCCGCCGCGGGCCCCGCACGCCTTGCGCCGGTCCGCGAGCACCCCGCGCGCCCCCGCACGCAGTGCCCCGCCTCGCGCGCACCCCGCGCGCACCTCCGCCACCTTGCCGCACCTCGCGCACACCTCGCACGCACCTCGCACACCTTGCCGCACCTCGCGCGCACCTCGCACGCACCTCGCACGCCTTGCCGCACCTCGCGCGCACCTCGCACGCACCTTGCCGCACCTCGCCGCGCTTCGCGCGCACCACCGCGGCCTCACCGCGCCCTCCGCGCACCGCCACGGCCTCGCCGCAGCCTCCGCGCACCGCCACGGCCTCGCCGCGGCCTCCGCGCACCGCCACGCACCTCCGCCAGCCCCTCCGCCAGCACCTCGCGCTCAGCCTGCCGCGCCAGCGCCCTCCGCGCGCGCCCAGACCAGCCCCTGCTCGCCCAGGCCGACCAGCCCCTGCACCAGGCCCGCGCGCCCTCGCGCGCACGCCGCGCGCCCGCGCGCACCCGACCTGGCGCCGCCCGGGGCTGCTGCTGCTCGGCCCGGACGATCTGCCGCTGCCCGAGCGCCACCACCACCTTCCAACCACCCCCGACCGCCCTCCGACGACCCCCACAGCCGCCGACCACCCCCAATCACAAAAACCCCACTCCTAGCATACATCTATGCAAGAAAAGTGAAGGAAAGGACCTTACCGAGGGGAGGAGGCGAAGTCCGGACGCTCTCCGCGCGCCGAAACCTTTCCCAAAGGCTCTCTTACGCCCCGATCTACCACGGCCTTCGAACCGGGCCAAAACAGAGGACAAAGAGAGGGGGACGGAGTGGCTAGAGTCGTCGGAACTCGGATTTGAAGACACCGGTGTGTAGATCGGGACCCGATCTACACTTCCCGTGCTTTGGGTTTTCGATTTCGAGGGGTCTAGGGGGCTTGAAAGGGTGAAAAACGAGAGAGGAGAGAGGGATCACGTCGGGAGAGACGATGAATAGTGCCTTTTTGTTTTATTTGATTTCCTTTTATTAACAAGTCACTTAAAAACCCGGATACGCCCCGGAACTGCGAAATTTTTGCAAACGATGCTAGAATTCGATGAAATTTTCGTGGGAGGTCAGAAATGGCACCAGGACACCAAATATGCAGTTAGATTTTCAATCGGAGTCCTCTAACTCAGAAATAGCTAACAGACTAAAATTAAGCGGTTCCGATCGAAAAACCGGTAAAAACCGAAAACTGCCAGAATGCTCTAACGGTTACCAACAGTGTTATTTAACCAGTGAACATAATAGTTAACACTTACATTCATATTTTTTAAGTAATAAAAAGCAATCTTACATCTCAAATTAACATCCATGTATCTTAATTAATATAAATCATTCATACATTTCAAATAACCATATTTCTCATGTGACCGTCTTCACTATGTTACCATGCAACTTAATTGAGAGGGTTGTAAGTGTATATTTTTATACTATAGAGGATGTCTTTGCAGTTTTTGCAAACTT
Source organism: Acorus gramineus (assembly GCA_030737835.1). Lineage (NCBI taxonomy): Eukaryota > Viridiplantae > Streptophyta > Magnoliopsida > Acorales > Acoraceae > Acorus > Acorus gramineus. The sequence continues at coordinate 2,221,968 of JAUJYN010000024.1, read as the reverse complement.
GAGGGGGTTAAAATGCATTTATCCTAAAAAAAATGATAAAAATTTGCGTCATTCAGTATGATAGAATATTATACACTATGATAACGCAGTATATACTTAAATACACTTAATGCGATGGTTAAAACCATCACTATAAGATGTGTATAATGACGATTTTTAGCTGTCATTATACATATGTTAAAATGTCACTATATACATAATAAGACACCACATATAAGAGCGAATATATAAACGTCACCAAATGGATTAGAAGCGGTTTTTAGCATATGATGATGGTTATAAACCGTCACCGTAATGTATTTCTCTTATAGTGCATATACTACATTATCATAACGTATGGGACTGTAAAATAGGGTGCACAACGAAATGAGTGAATCAACGCTCATTTTTAAATCTTTCATGTGCATATATATTAATATTTGAATCCAGAGAGATTCAGAGAGGACATGAATGTTTTTCAAATAATTGGCAATTCTACATGTAAATTAATGTTACTTGGATATGCATTATCAGGGTTGGAAAAATGATGCATTGGATTGGGAGGGTTTTTCAGTCTTTTCAGAGGGTCAAGAATATTAATGTACGGCATAGTTGAACTTAAAGCCTATGTAATTTTATAATATATTTTAGATTCATATATTTTTTTAAAAATGAAAATCTTGAGAACCAACCTTTAAAAAAGGTTCAGTGTCACATTTAGTCATTTTTACAATTTTAAATGCATCTTATATACCTCGTTAACTCTCTTTCCTCATTGTATCGATGTATATATCTCATTAAAAAATGATATGTTCAATTCATTATACTATATATATTTTTTACTTTATATACAATTACATACCTTATTAAATGGTTATATGATTTCTATAATAAGTGAAAACATGTGTTGTCTGCATTTTAAGTTGTAAAAAAATTACAGATAAAGCAAGAGCAATTCATCTGCCTCTATGGTGGAGAAGACATAGACTGGATCCGCCGCTTCACGTCAGCGATGCGCCACGTGGTCCAGGAGACGGGGATCCCTCTCCATATGGTCTACGTCGGCAAGAGCAACCCGAAGGAGCGCGTCCGCCGCGCTGTGGCCGTGATAGCTGAGGAGAAGTTGAGTGGGTACTGGCAGGACCCTATCATGATGTGGTTCTTTTGGGTCCGCCTTGAGAGCATGCTCCACTCGAAGATGCAGGCGGGGCGGAACATCGACAACGACCCAATCATGCAGGTATAGTAACAAAATACTCCATATTTTTTCAAATATTTGTTAGAGTATTCTGATTAGATATCTTATACACAAAACCTACCATACCTAGGAGCGGAGCCAGAACATTAGTATGGATTGGCTAATGTAAAATGTAATAAAACTTACTTTCTTATATTTAATTAAAAAAAAATACTAAGTTCTTTTTAATAAACTAAACAAGTTATTCAAAATAGATATTAATACACTTCATTAAAAATCTAATCAAAATGACATATATATGTACAAACAATTATATAAGAAGATATTATCTGAGTTGGACCATATTATGTTTCCATTGATATTTTTAATAAATTCTTTTTGACAATTAGGATTACGTTTGGAGTTTTTTGGCGTTTATTTGATATATTCAAAGAGGTAATTTCTTTGGATAATTTTTGCTTTGCTAAAAAGATGTGGTTTAATAAGGAGGTTTGATTAATTAGGATAAGTAATTTATTAGGATGAGATTTAGTTTATCATTTGTACATATAATCAATTTAAATGATTTGAAGTGATGAATTAAATTCATTGCACAATAACCTAGTGGATCCATTTGAATTTTTTAACACATTTATATCGACAGGTGGGTTTTTTTTTTTTTAAATTGGTTTCTACCTTAAGTCATATTAATCTACTTGGTTTAAGATATTTTATGAACAAAATAAAAGCATAAAATAAAAGTACATGAATATAAAACATATATACTACATGTATTTGACAGAAAAATGTCTTCAAAATATGAGCCAGGCTGTAGCCTGGCCCAATCAACTAATGCAACCGCCCCAACCGTTATCTAATAATCTTCATATTTTTCTGTATTTATCCCATATGAATTTAAAAATGTATACGTATCATATCGAACATAAAACTTATTGAATATTTATCTTACAAGAACTTTATCATTATGCATATATGCAGGAGGTGATGCAAATGATGAGCTTCGACGGGAGTGAGGAGGGGTGGGCTGTGGTGAGTCGGGGATCGGTGGAGATTGTGAAGGCGCACGGGCGGAAGATCGTAGACTGCCTGGGGAAGTTTCAAGAGTGGAAAGGAGGGGTGGAAAAGGACGGGTTTGTGCCCGCACTTACGGCAGCGCTCGTGCCGTATGAGACGCATGAGCACTGCACGCGGCTGATACTGCCAGGGGACACAGGAAGGATTCAGGACAACGTAATATGCGCGGAGTGTCGAAAGCCAATGGAGAAGTTTATATTGTACCGATGCTGCACCGATTGAGGAGGCCGAGAGGGGAGGAGCGTTGTTTAGGGGTTTTTGATGTTGGAAAATAATGTGTTGCATGTTTCATATTTCACCAAACATATGCAATATTGAATAACACTGAAATTGTTCATGAACAATTAACAATAAAAATATAATTTTGGTTTAGATATTTCACCAAACATTTTATATACAAGTTTCAAATATCAAAATACTTACAAAATCATACAGACATTTTATCCAGGAACTAATAAGAAAAAGATATATGAAGTTGGTAGCTTCAGATGAAATATGAAAAAAGGAGGGACTTATCACTAAATAACATTGTTTAGATGGACTAAAAAATAAAAATGATATTTCACAAACTAACGGTAGATGAATGAACATTTGGCGGAGGGTCTAAAAACGAAATAAGCGCTTAAAGCTTGAGACTTAAAAGAAAATATGAAGAAGGAAGAAATCGATATCTAAATAGACATGTCTATAAAGATTTAAAACTAAAAATCCGTAAATAAAAAAAACATGTCTTCTTTTACCGTAGACAAGACCGCCGTATTGTCAAACCATCACAGTACCTCTTACAATGATCTACAACGGATGACAGAGGTAGCAAAAACCCGCGTTGTAAATATTCGCTATATTTTTAATATCAATAATGATTCCTAGACCCCAACTTTTCAGACCCCATCACAGGCCCCATGATGTGACAATAAGACATTACCTATTATACCCTCTAATTGATAACCACCTCTAAACAAGGAAAACGGTTTGATTTATTCCTAGGATTGTGGAGATTTCATTAATTACTGTATTTCTTCTTCATTGCATTGTGTAAAATCATTAATCCCTATAATTTACGATGAACATATTCGTAGCAGTCCCGAAATTTTAATCTGAAGAAGTTTGAAAAATTGATTTGTTCTTTATCGAATTGGATCTCTTTTCCAGATCAGGTTTGTCAATTGTGTATTTTCTTTTTTTTATCTTATTGAATAAAAGTCACATCGAATTTAAAATTAAATTTTTGATGATCAAATATTCAATCTATGTTACATGTTTCAATTCAAAAAATGAATTTTTTTATGTTTTGATCACTATTTCACACTTTTTTTTATATTTGTTTCGTTATAATTTCATAAATGTAATTTTGATATTGTTACATTTAATTGTTACTGGTTCGTGTGATGTTTATATTAGACTCCCGAACTCGGATATTCATTTACACAATTTTGTTACATTCATAAATGTAACAACCAATGAAATGTAACATTATATCATGTTGTGCATTTCTTTTAACAATGCAAATAGAAATGACGTATAAATGTAACAGTGAAGTACATACTTTTACAGAGGATTCTGATACATTTTCTTTGAAAGGCAGTGCACTAGAAATTGAAATAGATAATTTTAAATAGTAAATGTAACTGTTTAACATTTAGGTAAATATAATTGTTTGTTCCATCTATATAAATGTAACAGTTTTTATATAAATGTAACAAATCGTTGTGAGAGATGTAAACATTTAAGAAATGTATTTGTAACTACCAATATAAAATGTAACTGTTTCATATGTTAACTAAATGTGTTTTTTATTTAAATTTGAATACAATAACTACCTAGAGAAAATGAGTCGTTTGAAGGATTTTAATGAAAACAATTTTGGTAATTTTTGGTGTAATCTAGGTTCAATTATAATTTAGGTAATGATTTCAAAATTCAAAATTTGAAATAGGTAAATGGATTTTAAGATTTACATGGAAGAGTCATAACCAAATAGAGAAAATTGGGGGATTTGGGTTAATAAGACAAATTTTTAATGAAGGGCAAATTTGTATTTTGTCATTTTACAATTTTTTGAAAAAGTCAACAAACCAAAAAACCAACCAATGAAATGATGACACCTCATGGGGCTTGTGAGTGGGGCTTATATTATGGGGCCTAGGTATCATGACTCATTTAATACATATAATAGTTTTTGCTATGGTCTCCTTGAAACCGTTGTAAAATAAATCAGGTTTTTTTTTTTGGTGAATTACTCAAATGCCCTTGAACCAACAACTCTATATTTTCCTGCCCCTAGTTTTTATAAAAAAAAATTGGATGAATTACCCAAATACTCCTGTGGCTGACCCTTAATTTTTTTTTGCCCTCAGTTTTTGAAAAAAAAAAAAATTACCCCTGCAGCAAACACTTAATTTATTTTCTACCCATATCCTTCTGATTCCCCCAGCACCACAAAATCGCAATTTCCCCCCTGTAACTGCATATATATTTTCTGTAACTTTTGAAACACAAAATGTAATTTCTGTAAATATTATCTGTAAGTGCATTACTATGCATTTCATGTAAAAATGCTAACTTGCAAAACACTAGAAAAACATACGTTAATGCATAAAACCTAAAAATATTTTATCACAATAAATACATCAAAGCACTTGAATTCATCTAATGTTTGTATCCCGATGTTCTTTTCCTACCCTAATGAACTAAGATGTTGTATTTAATCTGATCATCTTCATGTCATTTTGGTTGAAATCAAATCCATTGTTACACCTTCGAGTTAGCAAACGTACATCATTAGGAAGAAAGCGCAGTTCAAACTATATTAAAGATGTAATAATTAGTCAAACACTCAAATAGATCAAATATCAATAAGTGTGTACTCCATGACAATATAAAAATCACATTTATATTAATGTTATGCATTAATGTATATTTCTCTAGTGTTTTGCAAGTTATCATTTTTGCATGACATAATATGCATTTACAGATAATATTTATAGAAGTTACATTTTATGTTATCCAAGTTACAGAAAATATATATGCACTTACATAGGGGAAACTATGATTTTGTGGGACTGGGGGAATTAAAGGGATGAGGGTAGAAAAAAAATTAGGTGTTCACTGCGGGGGTAAAAAAAAAAATTTCAAAAGCTGGAGGCAGAAAAAAATTGAGGGTTGGCAGCAGGGGTATTTGGGCAATTCACCCAAAAAAATTACCCCTGTAGTGTTGTTCTATTCTTATTTGCTCATAACTTTTCACAATACCTAAATTACCATTTACAGACAAAGTCACATAAATATAGAAATATAATGTGATACATACAGACAATATACATATAGTTACAGATATTTAACCTCTTCATGCTCCTGTTCTTGAGCAGTTTCACTGCCAATATCAACCTTTCAATGAAAACAGACTCTGATATCGCCTCACCATTCAACATGTGGAGCCTGGATGGGCATTTCGAATTCAAGGACACCCAGCATGCCTCGCGTGACTTTGGGAACCATTTCCGGTTCCCCCCTCACGCTATTCTCCGTCCGGAATCTGTTTCTGATATCGTGATGACGTTGAAGAGTGTCTATGAAATGGGTCCGAGCTCGAACCTCACCGTGGCCGCCCGCGGCCATGGACACTCTCTCCAGGGACAGGCACAGGCACCGGGGGGGATTGTTGTCGAGATGGAGTCTCTCAGAGACCAAGAAATGCAAGTCCATGTCGGGGAGTCCCCTTATATAGACGTCTCTAGCGGGGAGCTCTGGATAAATGTGCTGCATGAGAGCCTGAAACACGGGCTCGCACCTAAGTCTTGGACCGACTACCTCTACCTCACCGTAGGGGGCACACTTTCCAATGCAGGGGTCAGCGGGCAAACCTTCCGGCACGGCCCACAGATCAATAATGTCCGCAACCTCGAGATTGTAACCGGTCTGCATAACCAACCCGCTTTTAATTCATTGTGCTTTTAACACTGTGCTTTTAATCTGAACCACTGACATGGTTAAATACTGACTCATGCAGGAAGAGGAGAGGTGTTCAACTGTTCATCAGAAGAAAATCCTGACCTGTTTTATGGGGCTCTCGGAGGATTGGGTCAGTTTGGAATCATCACCCGAGCAAGAATCGATCTTGAGAAAGCGCCAAAGATGGTATGCAAAAACTCGAACCCTTTCAAAAGTGAAAGCTAAACCAAGTTATTCTTTTCCAAACATTAAAACCAAAAACATTATTACAGACTCGAATACACAATCACTGTCCTGTGAGAGCCAAGTCTAGTCCAAATAAAATACAACATGTGCCACATGCATGATTTACAATACATAAAATGACTCTAGGACTGCTGACAGCCTCGCACTCGCCACCCGCCGGAAGAACGCTCCACGCCCATAAGACCACGCCACAAGGAAGCTCCAGCTCCACGCCCAACACTGCCCCTGAAAAGAAACAGTATGCGAGGGGTGAGCTATAAGCTCAGTGAGTGGCTGGAAACCAATCACCATACAACAGTTCAATACTAAAACAATTTCCTTTCAAGGAAAAACATGGGTAGAAACCCAATGGATAACAAGGTCACGCGGCGGCGCGACCAACCTCACCCTCACCCTCACTCCCGGAGGAAGACTCTTGGGACTTTTGGGGAGAGACCATACCGTTGGTCGAAGAGACGCGGAATTACTGGTCCACACAACACTACTGAATCACCAACCTCACCCTCACTCTCAGAGGGAGACTCTTGGGTCTCTTGGGGAGAGACCATACCGTTGGTCGAAGAGACCCAGAATTACTGGTCTACACAACGCTACTGGATCATCTACATCGGGATAACTGCCCAACGATGTCTTTGAACATCAATACGCAACCGAACCCAACAACTATGGGAACGGACGAACAACGAATGGGTCACGCGGCGACGTGTCTTCACCTCATCCTCACCCTCACCCTTTAGAGGTGACATAGGACTTTTGGAAGAGACTTAGACTGCTCTACACCCTTGGTCCACCAGTAGCCCTTTCCCCACGTAGCCTCTACCTGGTATACTCCCACGATCAGTACGCTTCCAAACGCATCGGTGGTACCTACGGATGGGAGCCCTCTGTCAGGACAGCTTTTCCAACGCCGGGGAGTTCCTACATCGGATCCAACGAAGGGGAGAACGATTTCACGCTCGCTATATCATTCGTTAGCCCTCTCCCGGGTAGCCTCTACCTGGTATACTCCCACGATCAGTACGCTTCTGAACGCATCGGTGGTACCAACGAATGGGAGCCCTCTGTCAGGATAGCTACAACCCGGGCCGTTTCAACACAGACGACATTGGGAGGAAACACTCCATGTTCGCAAAACAAACCCAATGGAATGACAACTACCCTCGATAATCACATATCGATGATATCGAATACTATTGCACTCTCACACGGTTGCGTCGCTCGGTCACAAGGGGGTTGCCTCTGCTCTCACGCAGAAATAATCCCAAGGCACATAACCCAATAGGCGGTTCATATACACGCCTATCACGAGTAGGCCTAGCTTAATGCCACAACTACCGGCTTAACAAAACCGATAAGATAATGAATTCTCCTGAATTCCAAACGAGTGCATCGCTCGGATGCACGGGGGCGATTACATCGCTAGCGCTCTAACTAATAAGGTACAACCCGACAACGGGTCATACCCACGCCTATTTCAGATAGGCCTAATCAGTCTTAACATGCGCATATATACATCCAGGAGACTTATATCTTAGTTGTGTACATGAACTACATGCACGATAACATATCAAATAATTATAGGGATACTCCCTAACATGGATTTACATCATAATAAATCATACAACATGCATACATGGCAATTATCTACAGAGAGCATTCAACGTACACAAAGATGTTTAAACACAAAATGGTTATAGATACATTCCAAGTGTCATTACTATATATTTATGAACTACAAGTCTTATCATCTGTAAGTGCATTCAACATATACAAAATGGTTAAACACAATGATTATAGATACATTCAGAAAATGTCATTAAAATAGATACAAAAACTGTTTAAATTATGATATTGTCTTCCTATCCCAATGAAATCAGACATTGTCTCCCTCTTGATCCTCTTAATGTCCTCTTGGATGAATTTGAACCCACTAAAATGTAATTACAACTTACATAAATATCTTATTGTTATATATGTGTCACTTTTTGGCCTATTGGCAGTCATTGGAGCATTTTTGGCAGTTTTAAGATTTTCAGGGTTTTCGATCGGAACCGCATAATTTTGAACTGTTAGCTATTGTCCGAGTTAGAGGACTCCGATTGAAAATCTAACTGCATATTATGTGTCCTGGTGCCATTTTGAGCCACTCATGAAAATTTCATCGAATTCCGGCATCGTTTGCAAAAATTTCGTAGTTCCGGGGCGTATCCGGGTTTTTAAGTTGCGCCCTATATATAAAGAAATCAAAATTTACGCCTACACTATTCATCATCTCCCCCGACGTGATCTCTCTCTCTCCTCCTCCGATTTTCTTCCGTTCGAGCCCCTTCCACCCTTCAAAACCAAAAACCCAAAGCACGGGAAGTGTAGATCGGGTCCCGATCTACGCTCCGGTGTCTTCAAAACCGATTTCCGACGACCCTAGCCTCCCCGACCTCCCTTTTCCGACCTCTGTTTTGGCCCATTTCGAAGGCCAAGCTTGCTCGGGGCGTGAGAAGTCCGTTGTGGAGGGTTTCGGTGCGTGGAGAGCACCCGGTCACCGCTTCCTCCCCTCCGGTAAGCTTCTTTTCCCCGTTTTTCTTGCCTAGATGATTGCTAGGGGGGGGTTTTGGGGTTTGGGAGTGGTCGGCGGCAGTGGGGGTGGTCGGAGGGTGGTCGGGGGTGGTTGGGGTGGTCGGCGGCAGTGGGAGGGGTGGTTGGAGGTGCTCGGCAGGTGGGGACACTGTCCCGGGCAGCAGGCATGCGGCGGCAGCAGCCCAGGCCGCGCGTAGGCTGGGCGCGTGCAGGGATGCGCGCGTGCGCGCGCGGGCGTGCGTGCGCGCGGCAGGCGCGCGGGCGTGCGCGGGTCGGGGGCTGGCAGTCGGGGTCGTGCTGATGTGCCGGTTGGAGGTGCTGGCAGGGCGGACTGGCGGGCTGGTGGCCTCGGGCAGCTCGGGCACGAAGTGCTGGTCGCGCTGGTCTGGGCGCGAGGAGGTGGTGGCCGAGGTGCTAGGTGCGCGAGGAGGTGGTGGCCGAGGTGCTAGGGCGCGCGGAGGTGCTGGCCGAGGTGCTGGACGCGCGAGGGGCTGGCGGAGGTGCTGGCCGAGGGCTGGGCGGAGCGCACGGGGTGCGGGGGCGCGCGCGGAGGCGTGCGCGGGGCGCGGCGGAGCGGCGGAGGTGCGCGCGGGGCGCGCGCGGGGCGAGGAGCGTGCGCACGGCGTGCGGGCTGCCGCGGCTGGGCTCGGTGGACGCGCGGGGCCCCGGGCGGTGCGCGGAGTGCGCGGGCTGAGGCGCGGCGGTGCACCCGGGTGGTTGCCGAGGCCGTGCGGGCGGTTGCCGAGGCCGCGGGTGCTTGCCGAGGCCGCGGGTGGTTGCCGGAAGGGGGGATGTTGAATGTTTGTTTGGGGATGTTGTGTATTTAATTGCGTGTGTTGTGTATTTTTGGGATAACTGTGGATTTATTCTAACCAGTTAATACCTTGTCTTGCAGATCTCGACGGACGGTCGCGCGTCGACCCGATTCCCGGTGAGTGGGACAACCCAACCCAGTTGGGAGGCGTTACATGCTTTGGGCGTGTACCGATCTCCCCTGGGGCGTAGTTATATTAACTGTTATTTATAATCCATGTATGCATGATGTGTGTGTAGAATTGCATGCCACCCTAGATTGTGTGATAGGGACTTGCACCCTTAGGATTGTGCATGAGCCGTGCATCCTGCCACCTCGTTATCATGCTAGGAAAGCCCGACCTGTGCATGCGTCCTATTAGTTTGGTTTATTTAATTAAATGCGAACTGTAATAATAGATAGCATGCTTAGGGAATATAAGGGGGCCTTGCGAGGTTAACATTGAGACCCGGGTTAGGGCACTCTGTGTTCCTCGTTTGGTTGTCGGATGTCCTGCATCGGGACCTCAGGTTACCCTCCCAAGGTCTCTTTTCCCTGTATTATGATTTTAAATGCATGTTCCCCGCATCTTGGTTATGCGCGCTGGAGGAATTCGAAAGAATTCGGGACATTAGAGTTGTAGAGAAGTGCTGTCAGCGGATCCGAGTGGATCATATGCGATGGATAGGCTGTTCTGTTCCCCTCGTCGGATCCGTGTAGAGACTACCTCGGCGTTAGACAGGTTGTCCCGTGCAGGGGCTCCCACTAGTAGGCGCCTCCTGGTTACTGGAAGGACTGCGCTGAACATGGGAGTGGCCAAACAACCGCGGAGTGAGGAGAGACTATCGGTGGACCAAGGGTAACCAACAGCCTAGTCAGTCCCAAGAGCCTAGGTCACCTGTTGAGAGGTGAGGGTGAGAGTATGGTGGGCCGGCGATGCGACGACCCACAGGATTATGAATGGATGATTATCAACCCGCTAAGTCCCAACATCCTAGGTCACCTGTTGAGGGTGAGGGTGAGGGTGAGGGTATGGGTTCGGCGATGAACGAACCCCCGGATTGTGATATTATGCCACTTGTGGCTTATGAATTGATTAAATGTGGTTAATATGAACTGTATGCATGGGTTGTGCTATTCACTGAGCGTGTGGCTCACCCCTCGCATATTGTCTTTTCAGTGATCTCTGAGGGAGGAGCTTCCCGAGCGACTACACCGGCAGAGGGCAGCGCCGCGTCCCACGAGTTTTGAGGCCATCAGCACCCTTCTTTCTGTTGTACGTATATGTTCTGTGCTTGGGCACTTAGTTGGATTTATTTGGATTTTGTTGTGTATATTATGCATGTTGGCTCTCACAGGACTTATGATTATGTATCGAGTCTGTAGTATGTTTTGACTACAGACTCAGTCTTTTAGCTTCCGCACTTGGTGTATATATTTTGTCAGCCCTGCTTTTATCTGTGTGTCATTTTAGTGATTGTTTGTGGTTTATTATTGATTTCCTGTCACTGATATCATATATACACTTGCCGCGTCCTGGGGACGGCCACCCTGGGGCATGACAAAAGTTGGTATCAGAGCCTGGTCCTGTCAGAGCCAAGTGTCTTCTTTTCTTAGAGATGAGTCCTAGGATTTCTATATGCGTATTCTGATCCTAGTGTCTGGTTTTCTTAGGTTGCTGATATGCCTCCTCGCAGAGGACGACGCGGACGTGGCCCCTCTCGACCCTTGGAGGTCTCCGGACCTGCCAGAGTCGAGGATGTTATTGGTGAGTCCTCAGCTGAGAGGTCAGGACCAGCGCAGGAGCCTCCTGCCTGGGAGCGCGCGATTGCGCGGTTAGCAGATATGGTGGAGACCCAGACGAGGATGTTAGCAGATCAGGCACGGGAGATACAGGAGCTGCGGGCGGCCCGCGAGGCAGTACCGCAGGTTCCCTTGGCGGCAGATCCGCCTGTAGTGCCTGATACACCCCCAGTCCCCGTGGTGGAGATTCCGGCGGCCAGAGTCAGGATCCTCAGGAGAGGGAGATGGGGCTAGAGGCAGCAGCGAGGGTCCAGCAGAGTGGACTCTCAGCCTTTCTGAAGCTCCACCCTCCCGAGTTCAGAGGACAGACGGAGGACCCCCTTGCTCCTGAGAGATGGTTGATGGAGGTGGATACCATCTTCTCGACGATGCTCTGCACAGACCGCCAGAGGGTCTCCCTGGCTACATTTATGCTGAAGGGTAGCGCCGCCGAGTGGTGGGCTACTAGATCAGTTGACATTCCAGAGGGACTGGAGCAGCTCACCTGGGCGGGATTCAGGGGATATTTCTTGGAGGAGTATTTCCCCTTCTCGACCGACAGCTAGTGGAGCGGGAGTTTGAGCAGCTGACTCAGGGCACCATGTCCGTCGCTGACTACTCCACGCAGTTCACGAGGCTGTCCCGATTCGCTCCAGCTCTGGTGATGGACGAGGTGTCGAGGTGCCGTCGGTTGAGCTCGGTCTGAGCAATGCCATCCGAGTGCACGTCACCGCCCTGGGATTCACGAGGTTCTCCGACTTGGTCTCGCGGGCGAAGACTGTCGAGAGAGACCTCGGGATCCAGGTGCAGGCTCCGACCCCGTCGACAGACCAGAGGCCACCCAGAGGCCAGGACAGAGGGCAGCGGAAGAAGAAGAGGGCCCGCTTCGAGCAGTCAGCGGCTCCCTCTCTTCCAGCAGACGTGGTGCCAGTGCGAGGCCCAGCACCCATCGCAGCCGTGCCGGTCCAGTCGAGGTGACCAGAGACGAGGCGCTGTTATCACTGTCAGCGCGTCGGGCATATTCTGTATAATTGCCCTGACGCAGGCCGACCAGCAGTGATGCCCCAGCAGCAGTTGCAGCAGCGGCCGTTCCAGCAGCAGCGCCAGCAGCAGCAGCAGCAGCCTCAGCGCCAGCCGCAGCAGCAGCCTCAGCGTCAGCAGCAGCAGCCACAGGGTGGCCGTGCTGATCAGAGGAGGCAGCCAGCGCAGCAGGCGAGGCGTGCCCTTGCTCCTCAGCCTCAGTTCGTCAGGGCCGAGTGGCAGCGCTTTCGGCAGAGGAGGCCCAGGCATCCGGCAGCGTGGTTAGAGGTACTGTTCAGATCTCCCAGCTTCCTGCTTATGTGCTATTCGATTCCGGAGCCACCCACTCGTTCGTGTCTCCCGCTTTCGCGAGACGGACGGGTGTGGCGTCCGCTCCTCTAGATGCTGTGTTAGAGGTAGCATTGCCCGTGGGAGACCGGATTCTCCTTAGTTCTGTGTACCGAGGGTGCACGGTGGAGATCGCGGATCATGAGTTTCCGGTAGAGCTGGTGGAGCTCGCGATGTCGGATTTTGATGCCATCCTGGGGATGGATTGGCTTGCAGCTAGTCATGCCAGCATCGACTGTTTCGCCAAGTCGGTGTCGTTCCACCTTCCTGGTCAGAGGTCTTTCCAGTACGTGGGCGATCGAGACGTAGCTCCTTTGGGGTTCGTGTCGTCCATGCAGGCGTGGAGACTCCTTCAGGGTGGATGCGAGGGCTTTCTGGCTTATATTGCTCTGGAGGATGCACCGCTGCGGGCAGATATCAGTCAGACTCCAGTCGTGGCAGAGTTTCCTGAGGTTTTCCCCGACGATCTTCCGGGATTACCGCCGGACCGCGCGATTGAGTTTGAGATCAATCTGCTTCCGGGGACCGAGCCGGTTTCGAGGGCTCCGTACCGGATGGCTCCCGCAGAGCTGAGGGTGCTGAAGGAGCAGTTGGAGGAGTTGCTGGAGAAGGGCTTCGCACGTCCGAGTGTGTCTCCGTGGGGAGCCCCTGTCCTGTTCGTCCGGAAGAAGGACGGTTCACTGCGGCTGTGTATTGATTACAGGCAGTTGAATAAGCGGACAGTGAAGAACAAGTACCCGTTGCCGCGGATCGACGATCTGTTTGACCAGCTTCAGGGAGCGTGTGTCTTTTCCAAGATCGATCTCCGCTCGGGGTACTACCAGTTGAAGATCCGGGAGTCAGATATTCCGAAGACGGCCTTTCGCACCCGGTACGGGCACTACGAGTTCAGAGTACTGCCATTCGGGTTGACGAACGCGCCGGCGGCCTTCATGGATCTGATGAACCGGGTATTTCGACCCTTCCTCGACTCCTTTGTGGTAGTATTCATCGATGACATATTGGTGTACTCGAGGAGTCTGGAGGAGCACGCTCACCACCTCCGCACTGTTTTGGAGACTCTGGCTGGACATCAGTTGTTCGCCAAGTTCAGCAAGTGCGAGTTCTGGTTGGAGCGGATGGCCTTTCTGGGCCATGTGATTTCCGGTGAGGGTATAGCTGTGGACCCGGAGAAGACGCTCGCCGTGTCGAATTGGCGTCGACCGTCGAACCCCACAGAGATTCGTAGCTTCTTGGGCTTGGCGGGTTATTATAGGAGGTTTGTGGAGGGTTTCTCCAAGATAGCCGTTCCTCTTACCCGCCTCACTCGAAAGGATGTTCGGTTCGAGTGGTCCCCTTCTTGCGAGGAGAGCTTCCAGGAGCTGAAGCGAAGACTCACCTCAGCGCCGGTTCTTACCCTTCCATCTGGGAGCGGTGGGTTCGCAGTGTATACAGATGCATCGCAGTTGGGTGTGGGCGGCGTCCTGATGCAGTACGGTAAGGTGGTGGCTTACGCGTCTCGTCAGTTGAAGCCCCATGAGCAGAACTACCCCACCCATGACCTTGAGTTGGCTGCGATTATATTTGCGCTGAAGATGTGGAGGCATTATCTCTACGGAGAGGAGTTCGAGCTCTTTACAGATCATAAGAGCTTGACGTATCTGCAGTCTCAGCCGGAGCTCAACATGCGACAGAGGCGTTGGGTTGAGTTCCTGACAGACTACGACTGTGACATCGCTTACCATCCGGGTAAGGCGAATGTCGTTGCAGATGCGCTCAGTAGACAGCCCCTGGGCATGGCCGCCCACATGGCTGTCCGTCGTTGGAGGCTTCTGGAGGAGGCCGCTTGCTGGATCAGTGTTCGGGAGACCCCTGCGGGTGGCTTTCTGGCCAGGCTGGTGGTGCAGCCGGTTCTTCTCGATGAGATCCGCACGGCTCAGGCTCAGGACCCGCATTTCATAGTCCTTTCTGAGGGCGTCGCCCGGGGCGAGCGTCAGGACTACCAGATTCGTGCAGACGGGATCCTGAGATTCAGAGGCCGAGTGTGCATCCCCGACGACGCAGAGCTGAGGCGGAAGATTCTGGACGAGGCCCATCGCTCGAGGTACACAGTGCACCCTGGAGGCACGAAGATGTACAGGGGCCTTCGTCGCGGCTACTGGTGGCGCGGGATGAAGACAGATATTGCCAGATTTGTTGCCCGATGCCTAGTATGCCAGCAGGTGAAGTCGGAGCATCAGCGCCCTGCGGGGAAGCTGCAGTCCATTGAGATCCCTCAGTGGAAGTGGGAGCAGATACTATGGACTTCGTCTCGGGTTGCCGAGGTCACGCTCGGGTCGCGATGCCATCTGGGTGATCGTCGACCGGCTGACGAAGTCTGCTCATTTCCTCCCCATCCGACTCACCGATTCTCTGGACACCCTGGCGCAGTTATTCGTCTCCGAGATTGTCCGACTCCATGGCACTCCAGTCAGTATCATCTCTGATCGAGACGCGCGTTTCACTTCGAGGTTCTGGCGTAGCCTCCAGCACGCCCTTGGTACGAACCTCCATTTCAGTACCGCGTTTCATCCTCAGACGGACGGCCAGTCGGAGAGGACGATCCAGACCCTTGAGGACATGCTGCGGGCCTGTGTGCTCGATTTTGGGGGCAGTTGGGAGAGGCACCTTCCGTTGGTGGAGTTCGCCTACAACAACAGCTATCATTCGAGCATCCGGATGGCTCCCTATGAGGCACTTTATGGCCGCAGCTGCAGGTCCCCCCTGTGTTGGGATGAGGTCGGAGAGCGCCAGCTTGAGGGACCAGAGATCGTTCACCAGACCTCCGAGATGGTGAAGACGATCCGCGAGCGTATCCGAGTCGCTCAGAGTCGTCAGAAGAGCTACGCCGACCGCCGTCGCCGTGAGCTCTCCTTCGAGGTCGGTGATCATGTGTTCTTGAAGGTGTCCCCGATGAAGGGCATCTTCCGATTCGGTGTGCGGGGCAAGCTGAGTCCGCGTTTCATTGGGCCTTTCCTCATACTCGAGCGAGTTGGAGAGGTGGCCTATCGCATCGCTCTGCCCCCACAGTTGGCTCAGGCCCATGACGTCTTCCACGTCTCGCAGCTGAGGCGATACGTCCACGATCCTGCTCACATCATTCCGTTCGAGCCGCTCGTCTTCGAGCCGGACTTGTCTTTCGTGGAGCAGCCGATTGAGATCATGGACCGCCGCGAGAAGAGGCTCCGCACCAGGACCGTCCAGCTGGTCAAGGTGCGATGGCAGCACCGTTCCGGTGCCGAGGCCACCTGGGAGCTCGAGGACGCCATGCGTGACGCATATCCGCATCTTTTCCCTTCTTAGATGTACTTGTATTTATTTTGAGGACAAAATTTCCTAAGGGGGGGAGAATGTTATATATGTGTCACTTTTTGGCCTATTGGCAATCATTGGAGCATTTTTGGCAGTTTTAAAATTTTCAGGGTTTTTCGATCGGAACCGCATAATTTTGGACTGTTAGCTATTGTCCGAGTTAGAGGACTCCGATTGAAAATCTAACTGCATATTATGTGTCCTGGTGCCATTTTGAGCCACTCATGAAAATTTCATCGAATTCCGGCATCGTTTGCAAAAATTTCGTAGTTCCGGGGCGTATCCGGGTTTTTAAGTTGCGCCCTATATATAAAAGAAATCAAAATTTACGCCTACACTATTCATCATCTTCCCGACTAGCCTCTCTCTCTCTCCTCCTCCGATTTTCTTCCGTTCGAGCCCCTTCCACCCTTCAAAACCAAAAACCCAAAGCACGGGAAGTGTAGATCGGGTCCCGATCTACGCTCCGGTGTCTTCAAAACCGATTTCCGACGACCCTAGCCTCCCCGACCTCCCTTTTCCGACCTCTGTTTTGGCCCATTTCGAAGGCCAAGCTTGCTCGGGGCGTGAGAAGTCCGTTGTGGAGGGTTTCGGTGCGTGGAGAGCACCCGGTCACCGCTTCCTCCCCTCCGGTAAGCTTCTTTTCCCCGTTTTTCTTGCCTAGATGATTGCTAGGGGGGGTTTTGGGGTTTGGGAGTGGTCGGCGGCAGTGGGGGTGGTCGGAGGGTGGTCGGGGGTGGTTGGGGTGGTCGGCGGCAGTGGGAGGGGTGGTTGGAGGTGCTCGGCAGGTGGGGACACTGTCCCGGGCAGCAGGCGTGCGGCGGCAGTAGCCCAGGCCGCGCGTAGGCTGGGCGCGTGCAGGGATGCGCGCGTGCGCGCGCGGGCGTGCGTGCGCGCGGCAGGCGCGCGGGCGTGCGCGGGTCGGGGGCTGGCAGTCGGGGTCGTGCTGATGTGCCGGTTGGAGGTGCTGGCAGGGCGGACTGGCGGGCTGGTGGCCTCGGGCAGCTCGGGCACGAAGTGCTGGTCGCGCTGGTCTGGGCGCGAGGAGGTGGTGGCCACGGTGCTGTGCCGCGCGCGAGGAGGTGCTGGCCGAGGTGCTAGGGCGCGCGGAGGTGCTGGCCGAGGTGCTGGACGCGCGAGGGGCTGGCGGAGGTGCTGGCCGAGGGCTGGGCGGAGCGCACGGGGTGCGGGGGCGCGCGCGGAGGCGTGCGCGGGGCGCGGCGGAGCGGCGGAGGTGCGCGCGGGGCGCGCGCGGGGCGAGGAGCGTGCGCACGGCGTGCGGGCTGCCGCGGCTGGGCTCGGTGGACGCGCGGGGCCGGCGGAGCGCGGAACGCGCGGGCCGAAGCGCGGCGGTGCACCCGGGTGGTTGCCGAGGCCGTGCGGGTGGTTGCCGAGGCCGCGGGTGCTTGCCGAGGCCGCGGGTGGTTGCCGGAAGGGGGTGTTGGGTGTTGTTTGGGGATGTTGTGTATTTAATTGCGTGTGTTGCGTATTTTGGATAGTTGTGGATTTATTCTAACCAGTTAATAACTTGTCTTGCAGATCCCGACGGACGGTCGCGCGTCGACCCGATTCCCGGTGAGTGGGACGACCCAACCCAGTTTGGGAGGCGTTACATGCTTTGGGCGTGTACCGATCTCCCCTGGGGCGTATGGTTATATTAACTGTTATTTATAATCCATGTAAGCATGATGTGTGTGTAGATTTGCATGCCGCCCTAGATTGTATGTTAGGGACTTGCACCCTTAGGATTGTGCATGAGCCGTGCATCCTGTCACCTCGCTATCATGCTAGGAAAGCCTGACCTGTGCATGCGTCCTATTAGTTTGGTTTATTTAATTAAATGCGAACTGTTTTAATAGATAGCATGCTTAGGGAATATAAGGGGGGCCTTGCGAGGTTAACATTGAGACCCGGGTTAGGGTACTCCGTGTTCCTCGTTTGGTTGTCGGATGTCCTACATCGGGACCTCAGGTTACCCTCTCAAGGTCTCTATTTTCCCTTGTATTATGATTAATAAATGCATGTTTCCCCGCATCCTGGTTATGCGCGCTGGTGGAATTCTGAGGAATTCGAGACATTAGAGTATTAGAGATGTGCTGTCAGCGGATCCGAGTGGATCATATGCGATGGATAGGCTGTTCTGTTCCCCTCGTCGGATCCGTGTAGAGACTACCTCGGCGTTAGACAGGTTGTCCCGTGCAGGGGCTCCCACTAGTAGGCGCCTCCTGACTTGGAAGGACTGCGCTGAACATGGGAGTGGCCAAACAACCGCGGAGTGAGGAGAGACTATCGGTGGACCAAGGGTAACCAACAGCCTAGTCAGTCCCAAGAGCCTAGGTCACCTGTTGAGAGGTGAGGGTGAGGGTATGGTGGGCCGGCGATGCGACGACCCACAGGATTATGAATGGATGTTTATCAACCCGCTAAGTCCCAACATCCTAGGTCACCTGTTGAGGGTGAGGGTGAGGGTGAGGGTATGGAGTTCGGCGATGAACGAACCCCGGATGGTGATATTATGCCACTTGTGGCTTATGAATTGATTAAATGTGGTTAATATGACTGTATGCATGGGTTGTGCTATTCACTGAGCGTGTGGCTCACCCCTCGCATATTGCCTTTTCAGTGATCTCTGAGGGAGGAGCTTCCCGAGCGACTACACCAGCAGAGGGCAGCGCCGCGTCCCACGAGTTTTGAGGCCATCAGCACCCTTCTTTCTGTTGTACGTATATGTTCTGTGCTTGGGCACTTAGTTGGATTGTATTTGGATTTTGTTGTGTATATTTATGACATGTTGGCTCTCACGGGACTTTGATTATGTATCGAGTCTGTAGTATGTTTTTGACTACAGACTCAGTCATTTAGCTTCCGCACTCGGTGTATATATTATGTCAGCCCTGCTTTTATCTGTGTGTCATTTTAGTGATTGTTTGTGGTTTATTATTGATTTCCTGTCACTGATATCATATATACACTTGCCGCGTCCCGGGGACGGCCGCCCTGGGGCGTGACACTTACAACTTGCAACAATATAATGCTCAATTAAAGAAATATAATCACAACTTTCATAAATATACTTATCAAATATTGAAATTACAACATCACAGAACCTGGTTCTTCTTGGGGAGGCCCTATTACAGCTCGGCATTAGTCTTTTTTTATGGGAGTCTAGTAGTGGGAGGGGGCGAAAGCGAGTTTGCTTGAGCTTACAAATAAAAGTGTTTGTTTCACCGCTTCGCGCCTTCCTTTGAACTAAATCTCTTCCTTCTTGCCCTCTTAAGCCATAGTTTCGGAAGTGCTTACTCACTACTTGTAGATTCCTCAGGATGATTGCCATTTGCAGAGCATAAATGTAATACAATATATTGAATTAAACTAAGGTAGGGGGAGAGAATATCACAGAGAGAGAACCTCATGGGGGTTGTCTCCAGGGAGAGAGAACATCGTGGGGATCACCGGGGAGTGTGATTTGGGAAAAGAGTGTTTTGGGAGGAAGAAAGGGTGTTTTGGGGGAAGAGAGTGTGTTTTTTTGAGGGGGTGGGGAGGGTGTTTGGGGGGGGGGGGGTGAGGGGAGAGTGTACTTTTTTTTTTTGGGGGGGGGGGGGGGGAGGTTTATGTATCAAATAATGAGATGGCATTGGTGAGAGGCAAAAAGAAAATGGGACCAAATTTTAGAGGTAAAAAAATAATAAAAAGAAGTCCATGACTAAAAAAATAGGGTTGTTGGTCCAGAAACATTCAGGCTATTCACCTTTTTTTTTTAAGCAATTTATTTACCGTCGTAAAAAATGGTTCCATTTTTTATGACGGTTTACATAGTGTCCCAATGCAACAAATTATGAGACTGCATCCACACAAGGATAACAAAAGAAAGGGTATAACCTTAGCCTCCTTTTGAAGCAAGGAAGCTATTCATTCATACTTTATTCCCCTGTATTTTATTCTGCCTTCGATTGAACACTATTTTTATAGGTTAAGCAAATTCTGAATTGTCACATGCATCTTCTCATCCAAACCTCAACATGGGGTGGGTCCACCAATTTATAGTTGCATAGCTTTATGAGTGGCTCATGAAGGGCAAAGAGTCAGTCAAGCTCCAGCTTCTGATTCAAATCTTGATGTGACACAAAAATGTCCCTTTAAAGGTTGCCTACTTCATCAAATTAGATATTACTGGTAAAATGCATTAGTGATGGCAATTGCAATTTTTTTCTAAGTGAGATGTCCTTGCCGATAAGGGATTAACCAAAAACTTATGAATGCAATAGGTACATTCGATGCTGGGATAAGCGATCGGGCTATTCATGACACTATGTTAAATCCAACCTAATTTTTTTTTGTCACAATCAAATCTTGATTTTTCAAACCAACTCGTCCATTATCCAGATTCAACTCATAGAGTTCGGGTTAGACTTAACCTAACTTGAAGCTCTACAAGGAAATGAGACTCGTTTCAATAGAAACCTTCATGAGCGAAGAATGGTATAAAATCTAAGAGGAATAATTATCAAGATTTTCCTTTTATTATATAATAAAATTTGTATGAGTTTGTTTTATACAATCTTTTTAGATGAATTTTTACAATCATGGAAGGTATTCTAGCTGTATGATCAATTACTAACAAGATAATGTAATATTTTAATACGTCGAGTTTTCTTTTTTCCATCAATCATTTAGATGCATCATCACAAATTTCAATGCCTATACTCGCTGAAAGTTATCAAAACTTTCATAATTGGTTAATAGAATCCCCTTGACCGATGAACCTTGAAATTTAGTCATACTTCTGTTGATAGGATAAGATTTAACTAAAAAATAAAAAAACACAAATCTACCCAAAAAAAATATTTGTACAAAATCATGGAATAGTATAATATTTTTGATGGGTTCAAGGGACACAAGTTGCATGCAACTTGTATTTTTCTTTTTTCCTTTTTTTTTTTCTTTTTCTTTGCTCTTTTCAAATGGATAATGCTTTATTCTGAAGTTTAAAATTAAAACAAAGGTGCATGTGATGGATCTCAAGCAAAGGAAAACAATCAAGAATACAAGGTTTGGAATAATAAAAGTGACCGAGTATATGTATGCTTTTACAAGGTTTTCTTTCCCAGAACATATACTTATTGAGTTCATGTATTGTAAGAATAATGTATGGTTTCAAATTCAAGTACAAAGCTTTTAAAAAACAGTTTTGAAACATGGTATAATATAATATTATAAGAATTAGAAGAAACAAGAACTATATGGCACAATAAATGTGCCACTTTTTATCTGTAACTAATTGGATAATGTTAGAGATAATCTCGCATGTTGTCCCTCTAACCAATTATGCTACATGCAGACACTGTCAAATTGGTACATTGTCACAAAGTTGTTGTACAGTAAATATTCAACAAGGGTTATGTCTAATAGATAAGTGTATATATATTTGCGAATGATACTGATATATATAATAAAAATAAATAAAAATAATTAAACAGTTTTCTAAATGTGTTACACCCAGAAATGCCATGTTAGGTGTGAAGGCGACAACTATTATTAAAGTTAGTTTACACGGACCCTAAAGATATTAAACGTATGATACCAGCTATGATATGTATCAAATTACCAAACTTCTCTAAACATCCAGATAAGTTCAGAGTACTATATAACTACGGCTACAAGCTAAGATCTAAAAGCTTTAGCCATGAAAGGGACCATACAATACAGTATCCATATGCATGAGCATAATAAGCAAAAGGGAAGAGCCCTAAACCCCCATATGAAGCAAGGAAGTGATTCATTTCATACTTTATTCCTTGTCTCCGACTACATGTATATATGTATATATATATGTATAGTTCACATGCAATCTCTTCACAATCCATCCCCAGAAGTAGAGAATTCACTTCCAGTTATCAAATGGCCAACCTTCAATCAATGACCACTGGTCCTTCAGTGATCCCAACAACCCATCCTTCAAACCCCACTGGTCATTCAATGGGCGTCCACCCTTTAGTCCCCACTGGTCCATCAATGCCAATCTCTGCTGCTCCAACAATGGGCAGTGGTTCTGCTTCAATGGGAGCAGCAGTTAATCCTTCAATGTCTGCTGCTGCTGTTGTTCATCCAACTGTGGCCACCGCTGTTACTCCTCATCAGAAAATGCAGCTGATAAAGAGCGAGCGCCACCTCTTCTCGTCATCGGACGACAGCATGGTCATGAGGCAGATCATCGCCACCCACTCCCCCGATGGTCGCGATATCGACACCCGCCCTCTCCTCCGCGTCATCGAGGATGTCCTCCATAACGCCACCCCCACCGTCATCGTGGTAAACAATGCAAATATTTTTGCTCCTGACTTTCATAAGGGTAAAAAAATGATCTGATAACAAAAAAAAAATTTTGTCTTGGACCAATCACAAGGGGTGATAGCATCTGTGCCATTGTGATTGGTCTGAGTCACTGAATTAATCAAATTTAATCGTTCGTTGAAAAATCCTTTCTCGAAGGACTATATGCGATACGAGTATCTTGTACTTGATTTTTCTTGTTTCGATAGGCGACGCCACCAGACATGGAAGTTGTGGGGGACAGGATGCAATACGCCGGGACCGTGGGGATGCTCGAAGCGCTTGCGTACACTATTCACCGGATCTCGTGTGAGGTAAAATGACTATCAAATTCAGTATAATAAAAATTATGTGAAACAATTAATGAAAAAAAATTTAATTGGGATTGTAAATGTCATTTATCTGGATATTTCAGTGAAAGAAAACTGAAATTAAATATCAAACCGATCTAAGACTTCACTCATATAAATTTTTTGGAATATCATCCTCAAGAAAATATATTTTAAGAAAATCAGCAATTTCTTATCATCTTCACTTATTTCATAGGCCCCGTTTGGTTGCGCGATTGGACGCGTTTTTGTTTTTTGAAAAACTGAAAAGCTAAAATCGTGCAGCCAAACGGGGCAGTTTTTTACAAAATCGGAAGCTGGATTCCTTTTAATTTTTCTCTCGAAATCTGTGTTTTAAAAAGCTCAAAAACAACGCTTTTTGGTCGGAATCGATTTTTTGAATTGAAAAGCAACTTTCTCTTCCAAACATTAAACTTCTTTCAAATATTGATTCTTGAATTAAAAAAAAACATCCTAAAAAAGTCAAAGTCTAAAATCATCTTAAAAAACAGTTTTATTTTAAAAGCTACTTTTCAATCTGTGTTTCCAAACGGACCTTTAGTCTATTTCATGTTTACTTAACCTGTTTTATCATATTCACATTCTTGTTATAATGTTTTATATAACATGCCGCGTGACGTCCAATTTATAATAGGACTAGATATATATTAAGAGTATTTATAAGAAAAAAAAAACACAAAAAAAAAAACAAACAAACTGAACAACACAATGTGACATCATTTTTAAAAAAATTTATGATTAAATTTTGTCTTATTAATTTTAAAAGTCAAATTGATATCTATTAAATTTTCATTAGTTTTAGTAATATTATGTACACATATATAGTGTAAATATCAGTTTATTCTTATTTACACTTACGTTATATAACTATACCCATTTATCATGTACCAAACAAAGTATAAGAGTACTTACAAGGAAGTATCATAAAAAAAAGGACCAAAATATATATTTGAACAAACCCAATGTGACATCTTTTAAAAGGCAACCATTTCTAAATTTTATTTGTCCCACTTGTAAAAGTACGACTTACACTTTGAACCTGTCAAGAGGCTATTTGGTAATATAGATATCATGTTGTTCATGGCGCAGATATCATGCAAATGCACAGGAGGGGGAGACGCGCACGCGACGACGGTGGTGCTCTTCAACCAACTCTCAAACTACTCGTGGGACGCGAAGGTTGTGCTGGCGCTGGCGGCGTTCGCGGTGAGCTACGGCGAATTCTGGCTGACGGCGCAGCTGTACACGGTGAACCCACTCGCGAAGTCAGTGGCAATGCTGAAGCAAGTCCCGGATATACTCGAACACACAGACGTGCTGAAGCCGAGGTTCGACGCCCTCAACAACCTAATCAAGTCCATGCTCGACGTCACCAAGTGCATCATCGAGTTCAAGGAGCTCCCCACCCAATACATCTCCCCTGACAACTCCCCCATGTCCACCGCCCTCACCCACATCCCCACCGCTGTCTACTGGACCATCCGGAGCATCGTCGCCTGTGCTTCCCAGATCATTGGCCTCATTGGCTTAGGTCACGAGTAAGTCTCTTATTGGAGATTAATCAAACCTCACTGATTAGAACTGTTTTTGAATTGATCAGGGTTGGATCCAGCCGAGCTGATCAGATCTCATCTGTTTGTTATGAAAAACTAGTTTTGTGCATGTAATAAAACATATGGTACAACATTCTATTTATATATGGATAAAATAATTATAACGATATAAATATGCATTTAAATGTATAGTTTAAAAAAAAACGTGTTTTAGTAAGTTTGAACTATCTTTGAATAATCTTGTATTGAAGGCTGATCAGATTTGCTTGAATTGTACAGGTATTTGAGCTCGACCACAGAGGCTTGGGAACTGTCGAGCTTGGCGCATAAGGTGAACAATATTCATGGGCATCTTACCAAGCAACTAAGCTTGTGCCATAATCATATAGGTAAGGGTCACATTACATATGATCTAGTTCAAGATTGATTGATTGCATATGAATCTTGATCAATTAAATGGAGCAGATGAAAAGAAGCACATCGAAGCGTACCAGACGCTCGTTCGCCTCTTCGATACGATCCACGTCGACAACATGAAGATCCTCAAGGCCCTCATCAACAACAAGGAAGACTTGCCTCTCATCGAGGGTTTGACAAAGAAGAGGGTTAAGCATCATAACACTACATTTTTTTTCCTATACTCCAATTCATAATAATGATTGAATCTTATCCTATTATAATCAAATTAAGTTCATTAGTATCTCTGCCAATCTACCAAGAGATGGTCTAGTTACATGACTGACACATAATCACATTGTTTGTGATGACATAGGTCTCTGTCGATGTATTGAGAAGGAAAATAGTGATACTATTCATATCGGACCTTGATATCTCCCGCGAGGAGCTCTTCATCCTAACACAAATATACAACGACCATCTCTCCACCGGGAAGCTAGAGAGGCACTACGAGATGGTATGGCTCCCCGTGCTTGACAAGTCTGCGCCGTGGACGAATTCCAAGCAAGAGGCCTTCAATCGCCTGGTCTCGGATATGCCTTGGTGCTCGCTCTACCACCCTACGATACTCGATGCCGCGGTGATCAAGTACATCAAGGAGGTGTGGCGGTTCGACAAAAAGCCGATGCTGGTGGTTTTGGATTCACAAGGGAGGTTGGTGTGTCCAAATGCGCTGCACATGATGTGGATTTGGGGGAGCCTCGCATATCCGTTCTCGAGCACGAGGGAGGAGGCGTTGTGGAGGGATGAGACGTGGAGGCTTGAGCTGCTGGTGGACGAGATCGACCCGTTGATCCTTAAGTGGGTACGTGAATTTACGTTTAATCATATTTTATTTTTTGATATAATCTTGAGGGATGGGATCTGATCTAAGATTAATATGTGTCAACTTACATGTTTAACATATAAAAATCTATGACATTTTAATATGCATATTAGTCCCACAATATATACTAACCATGTATGATATGATCCAATTATGTCTATGCCTCGATGGTTGAAGGTTGTATTGTGTAATCTTTATTGCCTTCAAACAATTATACACAATTGGTAATTATCAATGTCTATAAGTTTGGTCTGTCGGTAATGAATGTGTCCGTTCACGATGCATAATAGAAAACTTTGTGTGGGTCTGTCGATTCTTGTGTATCCATTCTTAAATCTTTGATATTAATATTTGAATTCAAATATTTAGATATTCAAATTAGATAGGAATGTTTTTCAAATAATTGACAATTCTATAAGTAAAAGCTAGTTGAGTATGAATTAGGAAAATGATGCATTGGATTAAGAGGATTTCTCGTCTCTTTCATAGATTGTAGAAAGAGAATGCAAACTTTATTTTAATTTTTTGGGTCATCATTAATCATACAATAATTTATTTATTTTTTTGGTGTAAATGATTAATCATACAATATAGTTGAATGTAAAATGTATTTTATTTTATAATATATTTCATATTCGAATATATTATAATCGTGATATCTACCACTTTTAAAATCGTTCTAGGTATTCTCCGGCATTAGAATTTTTATTTTACCTATTCAGAGCAGATGCAGATATAGATCTGCTTCTATTACTTTCATATCTTTTTGGGTGTAAGTTGACATGATACACAAAAAAAAAAGCTCTGCTACACCCAATCTTTTTTATATATACAGTCGTGTATATCTCGTTAGAGCTCTCCACTCACCGTATTGAACAATATACCTCTTAGACACATTTTCTATAAATAATGTCATTCAATTAATTAAAGTATATACTTTACATTTTTAAAAATTATGTATCTATTTAGACAAGATACATGATTTAAAAAAAAAATTAAATCATGTATTATCTGCGTTTTAGAGTGTAAAATGTATCGAGTCTAACATTTCCCAAACAGATAAAGGAAGACCGGTTCATCTGCCTCTACGGCGGAGAAGACATAGATTGGATCCGCCGCTTCACATCGGCGATGCACCATGTGGTCCAGGAGACGCGGATCCCGCTCGAGATGGTCTACGTCGGCAAGAGCAATCCAAGGGAGCGTGTCCGCCGCGCCGTGGCCGTGATAGCCGAGGAGAAGCTGAGCGGGTACTGGCAGGACCCTGTCATGATGTGGTTCTTCTGGGTCCGCCTCGAGAGCATGCTCCACTCCAAGATGCAAGCGGGGCGGAACATCGACAACGACCCAATCATGCAGGTATAGTAACAAAATATTTCATACTTTTCTAAATATTCGTTACGTACTCTGATCAGATATCTCACACAATGCATGCGAAATTCATTTTTTTCTTTTAATAAATTTTAGGCATTTTCATTTCAAAAAAATTTCAAAGCAGACAATGTCCAAACACTGGGGACATAATAGAAAATAGAGAAATGAAATTAGAAAAAAAAGTGCCAAGAATAGCAAGAAAGGGAAGTAGTTCCATGCTGACAACAAAAAAAAATGAGTAGAAAAAAATTCTACTCGACGCCAACGCAGGAAACCCCTACAACCCTGATCCGCATCGAGAAGAACCTACTCATCCATCCGAATGCAGGCCGCCCCTGCAATCCCTGTGCCCTACTCCATGACGTTTCACTTATCATTTTCCACAAGTTCTCAAAATAGAAGTCTGCCCCTCTTAAAACCACCTCGCTTCGTTTTTGGCATGTGAAATTCACTAATATTCGAATTAATCTAAAATATAGTCTAATGATCTTCGCACTTTTCTGTATTTATCTTGTATAATTTACGAATGTACACGTATAGTACTGAACATGACACTTACCAAATATTTACCGCTCATGAACATTGTCACTGTGCACGCAGGAGGTGATGCAGATGATGAGCTTCGATGGGAGCGAGGAGGGGTGGGCGGTGGTGAGCCGGGGATCGGCGGAGATCGTGAAGGCACACGGGCGGAAGATCGTGGACTGCCTGGGGAAGTTCGAGGAGTGGAAGGGAGGGGTGGAGAGGGACGGGTTGGTGCACGCGCTAACGGCGGCGCTCGTGCCGTATGAGACGCATGAGCACTGCACGCGACTGATACTGCCAGGAGACACTGGGAGGATTCAGGACAACGTTATATGCGCAGAGTGTCGAAAGCCGATGGAGAAGTATATATTGTACCGATGCTGCACCGATTGAGGGGTGTTTTGATGCATGGTTGGAAAATAATGTTTGGTTTGGTTGAGGTTTTGTTGTCCGTGTGTTTGCTGTGTGTTTTTTTTTTTCAAATGTTTATTTTTTCAAGGATTAATAAAAGATAATGTTACATACAACCTCTTTTCCATCCCTAATCTATCTTTTGTCTGTATACTAGCTAACTGAAAGTGTTTAAGTTTTGTAATATTTTCATTTGAGATTTTATCATTAATTTTCTTTGTTCTTTATTTTTTAGATTAAGGATAAGAATGGAAAAAAAAAGGATAATGTTATATATTCACCACATCTATCTTATTCAAATCCACAAATCATTAATTTCAAAATAAATTTTTATAAATATATGGTTTTAATAATATCATTTATGGTGTCAATAACAAAATATATTACCCCAAATTTTATATTTAAAATATAATATTTCAAATATTTGAAATATAATATTCCAAATTAATATTATTAAAAATATAATATCATTTATGAATCCTTTCAGCCCGTTTTTTATTTTATTTTATTTTTTTTGTTCTTTTGGTTTTAGTTTTTTTTTTGTATATATGCAAAAAAACTCATTTTCAGTTATAACATCTCTTTTATGTGTAATTTCGTAATAAATTTTACAAATAATTTATATAATCAATACTAAAACTTTCATTATATTATATATGTATATATAACATGATTATAACATGATATATTATAGCAAATATAATGGATTAAAAAAAATTGAGGATGTTGGTTTTGGGTTTGTTTTTAAATATTTCATTAATTACGTGCACAACGTGTGGGGGAAAGACTAGTTCTAGTGTACACATGTTTTAAATTTTTTAAAAATATTATATTTCATTTAATGAGGTACATGATTTTTATAAAAAATGAAACATATGCTCTAATGAATTTTATGGATGCATTTATAGAAAATATAATTTTTTATTGAAGTATATACCTTGTTAATGTGAGTATATGATCATTTGAAACGAGAATTGGGCTGCCAAAACAAATAAAAAATGTGTGTATCAGCACTTGTTAAATTTTATTGTTGTGTGACATGTTTATTGTTGGAAGTAATTTTAAAAATTTGAATATAATGTGATTTTAAGTATTCATAAAGCGAAGAACATTTGAATGTTCTAAGTAGTGAGTAATAATTTCAAATGTTCTAAGTTAAATCTTAATTGTTTAATTTATGAAATAAAATTTCAATTGTGTTGTGAATACTGTGGATAACCACCACCACTTCAACTCCCACCACTTTCTCCATAACCCCCTCTTTTCACTTCCCTAATTTCTCACTCTCCTATACTTTCACTCTCTCCACTTACCCCATGATGTGTAAATTGAGCCTATAAATAGAGAGTTCTTCAATGTATTGATTACCAACAAATAGTGAATAAAATCTCTATTTACTTCACTTCTCTACGTGCATGTGTGCTTTATTTATGTACTTTTATGTTTCATGTATTCTATTTAGTTTTTTTTTTTTAAGAAAAAGGTAGATGTTGCTATCACAATTTCGTTAAAGATTTTGAAGTATAACTCTGAAAGATATGAGAGGAAATAGATAAAACAATAAAATTAAATTAAAAAAAAAAGATGAGAAAGGAAGCAATCATCTCGGCAACGCAAAACCAGTCAGAAGAGCTATTTAACCAAGTTTACGCCACTGGAAGGACCGTCTCCCCTTCAAAGTGCGATGCTTAGATGTCCATTGCGAAAATTAAACTCCCTCACGCCTATGACAAAACGTCCCCAATCTTGAACGTATCCATAGAAAAGCTCCCACATATTCTCCTAGTAAGCTCTGTGTCACGACCCAGGGCGGCCATCCCCAGGACGCGGCAAGTGTATATAAGATATCAGTATACAGGAGTTCAATAACATACTCAAACAACAGCAAATATGACAACACAGGTAAAGCAGGGCTGACATAATATATACACCAAATGCGGAAGCTAAAAAGACTGAATCTGTAATCAACAACTTACTACAGACTCGATACATAATCGTATGTCATGTGGGAGCCAACATGTCCATATATATACACAAATAAAATCCATACATAATCCCAACTAGGTGCCCAAGCACAGAGATATATACATACAACAAGAGAAGGGTGCTGATGGCCTCAAAACTCGAGGGACGTGGCGCTACTCCTCTACTGGTGTAGTCGCTCGGGAAGCTCCTCCCTCAGAGATCACTGAAAAAGACAATATGCGAGGGGTGAGCCACACGCTCAGTGAATAGCACAACCCATGCATACAGTTCATATTAACCACATTTAAATCAAGCCAATAGCCCAAAGCGGCATAAACATCACAAATCCGGGGGTTCGTCACATCGCCGAACCCCATACCCTCACCCTCACCCTCAATAGGTGACCAAGGATGTTGGGACTTAACGGGTTGATAATCATCCATACATAATCCTGTGGGTCGTCGCATCACCGGCCCACCATACCCTCACCCTCACCTCTCAACAGGTGACCTAGGCTCTTGGGACTGACTAGGCTGTTGGTCACCCTTGGTTCACCGGTAGTCTCTCCCCACTCCGTAGGTCGTTTGGCCACTCCCACGTTCGGCGCAGTCCTTCTACCAAATCAGGAGGCGCCTACTGGTGGAAGCCCCTGCACGGGACAACCTTTCTAACGCCGGGGTAGTCTCTACACAGATCCAACAGAGGGAACAGAACAGCCTATCCATCGCATATGATCCACTCGGATCCGCTGACAGCACATCTCTACAACTCTAATGTCTTGAATTCCTTTGAATTCCACCAGCGCGCATAACCAGGATGCGGGGAAATAAATGAGACAACAAAGGGGAAAAGAGACCTTGGGAGGGTAACCTGAGGTCCCGATGTAGGACATCCGACAACCAAACGAGGAACACGGAGTACCTAACCCGGGTCTCAATGTTAACCTCGCAAGGCCCCCTTATATTCCCTAAACATGCTATCATTTAATACAGTTTGCATTTAATTAAATAAATCAAACTAATAGGACGCATGCACAGGTCGGGCTTTCCTAAGGGTGCCATGATACACGGCTCATGCACAAATCCTAAGGGGCAAGACCCTAACATACAAGTCTAGGGGTGGCATGCATTCTACACACACACATCATGCTTACATGGATTTCAAAACAACAGTTAATACTAACTATGTGCCCCAGGGGAGGACGGTACACGCTCCAAGGCATGTAGCACCTCCCAAACTGGGTTGGGTTGTCCCACTCACCGAAAATCGGGTCGACGCGCGACCGTCCGTCGAGATCTGCAAGACAGGATATTAACTGGGTGAGTATAATCCACAATTACCCCAAATTATACAAAACACACAATTAAATACCCAACACTCGGGCAAACGTGCATACGACCAGCACGCACGCTAGCCCGAGCACCCCGGCAACCACCCGCACGGCCACCCGACCGCCCGGGTGCACCGCCGCGCTTCAGCCCCTCACCCCGCGCACCGCCGGGCCCCTGCCCGCCGCCTGAACACGCTGCCGCACCACCCGGGGCACCGCGCGTCCACTGCGCCCAGCCGCAGCAGCCCGCGCGCGCCCGCACGCCTCGCGCCGGCCCGCGAGCACCCCGCACGCCCCCGCGCGCAGCGCCTCGCCCCGCGCGCACCCCGCGCGCACCTCCGCCACCTCGCCGCGCCCCGCGCGCACCACAGCCGCCTCGCCGCGCCCCGCGCGCACCACCACTGCCTCGGCCATCACCCCCAGCACCCGCCAACCCGTCCAGCGCTCCCAGCACGCACTCCGCGCGCATCGCCGCTCGCACATCTCCCCGCACCAGCTGCCCGACCAGCCCTTGCACCAGACCCGCGCGACCAGCTCCTCGCGCACAGACCCGCACGACCAGCACGCACGACCTGCACGACCAGTACAGCACGCCCTGCACGCGCGCTCGGCTGTCCACCAGCTCCCCCGAGCGCACGCCCGCGCGCACGCCGGCGCGCGTCTAGCCCGCGCGCTGCCTGCGTTGCTGCCGCTGCTGCCTGATGCCCGGAACCGAACCCCACTGCCCGAGTACCTCCACCATCACCCAATGGCCTCCGACGGCCTCCGACCGCCCCCAACCACCTCCGACGACCCCCCACTGCCGCCGACCACCTCCCAAACACAAAAACCCCCTCCTAGCAAGCATTTAAGCATGAAAAAGAGGGAAAGAAAGCTTACCAAGGGGGAGGAAGAGGTGACCGGGTGCTCTCCGTGCACCGAAACCCTTCTCAACGGCCCTCTCACACCCCGATCTATCTCGGCCTTCGAAATGGCCTGAATCAGAGGACAAAGAGGGGAGGTCGGGGCGGCTAGGATCGTCGGAATCGGGTTTTGAAGGTACCGGGGTGTAGATCGGAACCCGATCTACACTTCTTAGGTTTTAGGTTTTTGGTTTTGAGGGGTCTAAGGCCTTCAAAAGGGAGAAAGAGAGAGAGAGGAGAGAGGGAAAGTTGGTAGGGATGATGAATAGTGCCTCACACATTTTAGATCACACATATTTATATTAAGCGACTTAAAAACCCAGATACGCCCCGGAACTGTGAAATTTCGGAAACGTTGCCGGAATTTGATGAAATTTTCATGAGTGGCTTAAAATGGCACCAGGACACATAATATGCAGTTAGATTTTCAATCGGAGTCCTCTAGCTCGGGACGATAGCTAACAGTCCAAAATTATGCGGTTCCGATCAAAAAATGCAAAAATTTTAAAAACTACTAAAATGCTCCAATGGTTACCAACAGGCCAGAAAGTGACACATATATAACACTCTGACTCTTCTAAACAACGCTGCGTTCCTCGTTAACCAAATCGCCCATGCACCCGCTGGGATGATCGATTGGGAAATGAAGGTCGCAATTCTTTCATCTCCAATGCTTCGTAGCTCCTTTCCCGCTGCCAAAGTCCTCCACTATGAGAAAACTAGTGGACAACCCAGTGGCAGCCCCGACCTCCAACCATAGACGATGTGCGATTCGACATTAACAGAAAAGATGGTGCGTCGTTTCTGATTCCTCCGAGCAAAGAACGCACGTTGTTGGCGAGGAGAGATTCCATTTGGCCTTGTAAACCATCATCAACACTCTGTTGTGATAAAGCAACCACATAAAAATCTTGATCTTCAATGGAATTCCTGGCTTCCAAAACTGGGATAGCATTGCATGGATTGGTGACACTCCTGCTCGGTCTCGGCACCACCATTTGTAGGCCTCACTGGGAACACTAACGAGGCCTGCGGTTTCTAGATGATACGATATTTCATGTCTAGGCATTGCATGGATTGGTGAACACTAACGAGGCCTACATAAAAATCTTGATCTTCAATGGAATTCCTGGCTTCCAAAACTGGGATAGCATTGCATGGATTGGTGACACTTCTTCTCGGTCTCGGCACCACCATTTGTAGGCCTCACTGGGAACACTAACGAGGCCTGCGGTTTCTAGATGATACGATATTTCATGTCTGGGTGGAGGTTTGCCGAAGCTAGCAGCTCTAAAACAAGCCCAACTGGCTAATCTCCACATTGGAGAGTCTAGCTCGGGAGAGCTCAACGCCCCTACAAGTCTGAGTCCCCTGTGGTTTGACATAAATCGGCCAGTGATCCATCTTTATTTGTCGCAATGAGGTGCAAGTCCGGAGCAAGCGTGCGCAACTCCGAATCTGCAGTCCAGACGTCCTGGCAAAAATGGATTGATCGGCCATTTCCGATCTTCCATCCTACAACGCTGAACAACAGACTGCGATCCGCGAAGATGGCCTTGCAAGTGTGAGAGGTTCGAGCGTTTATCAACGGCCAACATTTATCACCCGTTCCCTCCCCTCCATATCTATTGCGCATGAGGTTTGTCCACAACGAATTGCATCCCTGCAACCATTTCCAAACCCATTTCGCGAGGAGAGAGCAATTCATATCTCGCAAATTCAAAATTCCCAACCCTCCCTCTTGCTTGCTTCGGCAAACGACATCCCAATTCATCAAGTATGGGGTTTTCTTGGTCATCTGCTCCCCGCCACAGGAAACGCCGTCGGACTTGCTCGATTTGCTCAAGGTCGCCCAAGGGAATTCGGAAAACAGACAAGTAAAATAGTGGAAAATTTGTTAATACCGATTGGAGTAGAATGAGACGACCACCCCAAATAAGCTCCTTCCAGCCGGTGAGCCTTTGTTGAAGACGTTCTATTAGAGGATCCCAGTTAGCTTTTGCTAGCCTACCCTTCACCAAAGGCAACCCCAGGTGACGGGTTGGAATGTTCGCAATGCCATCCATTCTGCGAGTCTGACGCTCAGCCTCTGAGGTGTTGATCCCATGCAGTGCAATCTTCCAAAGGTTGATGTTCAAACTAGAGAGGATCTCAAAACACTTTAGGATGAAGTGGAGACCCCGAACAAATCTGTCCTCCACCTCGCATAACATGAGCGTGTTGTCCGTCTATTGAATCAGCGAGACTTTTCGACCCCCCCCCCCCCCACACCCCGTGCGCAGGCTAGGCCAGATATCCAGCCGTGCAACTCCGCTCGCTTGGTGAGACAACTTAATATGTTCGCAACTAACACGAATAACAGGGGAGACAGGGGATCTCCCTGTTGCAACCCCTATTAAGAGGGAAGTACTCATGTTATATATGTGTCACTTTTAGCCTTTTGGTAACCATTGGAGCATTCTGGCAGTTTTTTAGTTTTTTTAGTTTTTCGATCGGAACCGCTAAAATTTTGGACTGTTAGCTATCGTCATGAGTTTGAGGACTCCGATTGAAAATCTAACTGCATATTATGTGTCCTGGTGCCATTTCAAGCCACTCAAGAAAATTTCATCGAATTCCGGTAACGTTTCAGAATTTCACAGTTCCGGGGCGTATCCGGGTTTTGACCGAGCGAGAAGTCATTGGGAGAGTTGACTTGGTCAAAGTGGGCCCATGACTTAGTCAACCCTTTTTGTTTTTTTGTGTGGTTGGGTTGACCCAAGTCAAAGCTCACTTAAACCTCACTAATCCTCTCTTAAACCCTAATTAAACCTAGTTAGCCTAATCTAAGTGAGTGTTGACTTATAAGTGAAGCTAAAATATCTCCCCCCACTATTCATCATCTTCTCCACCCAAAATTTCTCTCTCCCTCTCTCTCTTTTTCCACCTTTTACCCTAGCTAGAGGGCTTGGATCTAAAAACCCTAAGAAGAGAAAGGATAGGTGAGCTCCCGATCAATCCACCGGTGGTCTCGGATTCGAGTTCCCACTTGTATGACCCCCTCTCATACCCTCTTTTCTCCTCTGATTTCAGCCACCTTGAGGGCTGAAGGAGATCTTGGTGGTGGTGGTCCTTGAGGAGGTGTTTCGGTGCACGAAGAGCTCCCGATCCCCTTCCCTTCCTTTCCTCTCCTAGGGTAAGCTTTCTTTCCTTCCTTTTCTTGCTTAGATGCATGTTAGGAGGGTGGTTTTGAGTATGGGTGGTTGTTGGAGGCGGTGGGTGGCGGTTGGTGGCGGTTGGAGGCCATTGGTGGCCGTCTGGGAGGTGGTAGGTTGGCTCGGGTAGGCTGGCAGGCCGGCTCGGGTAGACGGGCAACGCAGGCAGCACAGGCAGGCGGGCTGGCAGGCAGGGCGGGCAGAGCAGGCTAGCTGGGCACGCGCGCGTACGCGCGGGCGTGCGCGTGGGTGGAGCAGGAGCGTGCGGGAGCTGCGCGCTGGGCGCCGTGCGTGGGCGGGCGCGAGG